>CALSBW010024217.1:106059-135457 GCA_943590975.1 Lindbergichthys nudifrons
CCTATAGGGTGTGTTACTTTCCTAAAGGATGGGCTGGCCTATAGGGTAGTCCCATCCCCGGAAGACAAGGAATGTGTCATAGTAGAAATGTGCAGCGCAAGGAAAGAAGGAAACATAAAGCTTATCAATTTCTATAACCCGTGTAAAAATCTTAACATTGAAACTTTACAGACAATCGCAGGGACGGCTCATAGAAGGGAAGTATGGTGTGGTGGTTTGAATGCTCACAATAGCCTATGGGGAAGCATTCAAACAGACAGTAAGAAATGCTAGAGGAAAGATCAGTGTTTTGCCTTAATGATGGACAGAAAACAAGAATAGGCGTGAAATGGGGACACAATCATGTTTGGACCTCACACTGGTGACGGGTCGTTTAGTTACATCATGTGAATGGTATGTAAAAAGTGACTCTACCATAGGAAGTGATCATTACCCAGTTTTCACAATCATCAACACAAATGTATGTAGACAGGAAGGGAGTGTATTCACCAGGTGGTGCTTTGGTAAAGCTGACTGGGACACATTTAGGCTTTGCTGTAAGGAGTCAGCACAAGTGTTAGCATTAGAAGGAAGTATAGAGGAGTGCTCAAATCAAGTCCCAATGCACATTAAAGAAGCAGCAAATAAAACTATACCAACAAGAACCTCAGAGGGGAAGAAGGTGGTGCCGAGGTGGAATGAGGAATGCTATTAAAGAACGAAACAAGGCATTTAGGTCTCTAAAGAAAGACTTGTCACAAGACAATATTACAGATTATCAAAGGAAAAGGGCAGTAGCCCGTAAAACAATAAAATACACAAAAAAGACGTCATGGAGAGAGTTTTGTTCCACCATTGGAAGAGGAGTAAAGTTAGGGGATGTATGGTCTATGTTTAAACGGATGAATGGGAAAAGGAAGTCTGTTAAAATGTCTGCTTTGATTGAAGGGGAGAAAGTGGCAATGTCAAATGAAGAGAAGGCAGAATGTTTAGGTAGGGCATTTGCCGCGGTGCATAGCGGGGAGCACCTGGATGACAAACATAGACAGCAAAAAGAGTGTGTTTTAAGAGAAAATGAAAATGTGAGGGAAAAGAGACGGGATGATAAATCAGCTCTTGATGTAGACTTCTCAATAGCAGAACTTAAAATAGCTTTACAAGGTACAGGATACTCGGCACCAGGACAAGACCAGCTATGCTCTGCCATGTTCCGGCAATTACCTGTGGAAACATTAAAATGAGTCCTGAGACTATTTCATAAAATCTGGAGAAACGGAGTCTTGCCAAGTAGTTGGAAAACGGCAGTCATTTTACCATTTAATAAACCAGGGAAAGATCCTTCTAATCCCAATAACTACAGACCCATAGCACTTACATCACACTTGTGTAAATGGATGGAGAAGATGATAGTGCATAGACTATCACACGTCTTAGAACAAAGAGGGTTACTGAGTCATTTTCAGAGTGGTTTTCGCAAAGGAAGATCCACAATAGATGCTTTGGTTAGAGTAAGCAATGAGGTTGAAAAGACACTGAAAATGAAAGAGGTATGGCAATAGTATATTTTGATATTGAAAAGGCTTATGACTCTATGTGGAGGGATGGGTTACTCATCAAATGAAGTGAAATGGGTGTTGGAGGGAGAATGTATAACTGGATCATGGCTTTTTTATCAGACTGGAAATTCAGAGTCTAAGTAGGGGCAGAGGTTTCAAAAGAGTGCAGTGTAGAAAATGGTATTCCTCAATGGAGTTCAATCAGCCCGATATTATTTAACGTTATGATAAATGACATATTTAGTCATTTGGATGGATGCATCAAATCTGCGCTGTATGCAGATGACGGGGCCATATGGATAAGGGGAAGAAATGTTCCATATGTGTTTGAGAAGAGGCAAAGCTATAAAGAAAGTGGAGAAGTGGTCATACAACTGGGGTTTCAAGCTGTCAGCAAGCACATCTTGCTTCATGACATGTACAAATAAACGCAAGATGGAGACTGAGAAGCTTACATTATATGGAAAGCCGATGAATGAGGTCAATGAATTTAAACATCTGGGGCGATGGTTAGATAGTAAATGTACATGGAAAACTCATATTAAACATTTGGAAACAAAATCCCCAAAAGTTTTGAACCTATTAAGAGCGGTGGCTGGATGTGACTGGGGGGCAGACAAACAGGCATTCATTGACATCTATAGGGCAATTATGAGGACAACTCTGGATTACGGGTGTATAATATACGCAGCAGCAGCAAAAACGTCATTACAAAAAATGGATAGATTACAATATAAAGCGTTACGGTTGTGTATAGGTGCAATTAAGTCAACCCTGATTAATGCAATACTAGTTGAAGCAGGAGAGACACCATTGGAGCTAAGAAGAGAGAAAATTGCTCTTGCTTATTGGGTCAGGTTAAAATGAAGTGGGGAAGGAAATATCACAAACAAAACATTACAGGATTGCTGGGAATATTCCAAGTTCCAGGGGCGTGGGTTTGGATGGACAAGTAAAGGAAAAATAAGGACATACAGCATGCAGGATTTAGAGTATTCACCATCAAATCCATTCAGTAGTGTACCCCCATGGCTCTTTCCAATGGTAAATATAGATATGAGGACTTCCGGTTATGGCGCGGTGTTGATCAGACGTATCAGTGATGTCGGCTGCATATGAAAAGGGTAAAATCCACTTTGACAAACATCATATAATGTTTTTCCATGACGTCGCCAAGGAGACGGATAAAAAGCGCAGAGCCTACGATAGAGTTAAAACGAGGTGCAGAGACATGGGTCTGCGGTATGGAATACAATATCCATCCTCTTTCCAAGTGACACATGACGGCAACTCTCACCTCTTCACTTCTCCTACGGATGTACACACGTTCCTGATAAAGATCCAGGAGAGGCCCAGAGATTGAACAGTTCTGTGAAAGCACCTGGTGAGATTACCATAAAGAATGGCCTACAGTATATTAATTGTTACTGTAAAAGGACAAAATCTGCTATATATACACTGTCAAAGTAAAGTTTTGTCTTTGCAGTATTTAGCAGCAATAATATTTATGTAGGCTATACACTGGTATATCTGTGTTACATTTATTATATTACGCTGTTGAAGAAGTGTGTTTTCTGTTATTGATACTGTTAAGAATAAGTGCTGTAGGAGCCATGAAACATGTATAGTGTTGCGTTTTGTTTTAATATAAGATATTTGTTTGATCTCTATTGATTGGTTGGCTTGGGTCACATGGATATGGGCGGAACTCATTATAATCCTGTTTACCTGCGTGTGTGTGGAAGAGAGGGTGACACAGGGTCGTTGTACTTTTTGTTGACCGCAAGTTGAAATTATTGCTCTGATTAATATAACGATGTACATGTTCAAGGAGAATAAGTTGATCATCCCAGTTTTTCATTAAACCAAATTATTTTGCAACAGAGTTTTTGATCTCAGCAAGTACTTTTTTGTAGCGTGTCACACAATATCAAACAGGCCCGGCCTCAGCCTCTCAGCGACTTTGTTTGTTTCCTGCTGTCGCTATAAGTGCTGTCCTTGAACGGTTAAATCTAAGTTATGCCTTTACACTCCCAAAATCACATTTTATATAATTTTCATTAGATATAAAACAAATTACTAATGCAGATTTTAGATCCTAACAATGGCAGCTAAACTTGGTGTTTACTTATGAATACATTTTATTTTAAGAGCTTTAAACTTGCTGCCTGCTGAATGAAAACATCGACAAGTTAAAGTGGAAATATTTTATAGAAGTTTTTAGTTTTATTCATTCCCTTTGTTAACATTTCTATAATTTGTATGGAAATTAGGGCGGAGCGACACTTTAGGGACTTGTTTGTGGACATTTATTCTGTTCCTCAGTTTTGTGGACCAGATAGCTCCATGATTAGAGTCTGTAGGGAAAGGGATGCTCATCGTTTGAGCAAAGGGAGGGGTGAGGTTCGTTTGGGGAATTTCACATGGGGTGTTTTGTTTTATTTGTTTTATGTCATGGTGTGTTTATTTTCTGTTCATAGAAATAGGTCAGCAAATGGGGTCGTGTTAAGCAGTCTGATAGGCAGTTTTATTTCAGTCAGGTGTTTATGGGATTTTGTTATTTTCTGTTTCTTCAAAATACTGTTGTATTTTTGTTTAGATAACAGAATATGACTTCCAATACAGAATTTAAGATAACTTCATGGAATGTACGTGGGCTCAATAACTTATCGAAACTTAAAGGTGGGGTAGGTAAGTTTGAGAAACCGGCTCGAGATACACTTTTTGTTATATTCCATGGAATGCTCTTAACATCCCGATAGCAATGAATATTTTAAGTGCTTTGACAAAAAATCCATAAAAAAATGTCATCTGTGGAAGCCGTAATACTGTAAAAAGTACGACCAATCATTTTAGCCGGCCCGGCTAAAATAACTGGATGGCCTACCTGCCTGTCAGCCTTCCATCTGTGCACAGACTTATCTTGTGCCCTCATTGGTCATGTGCGCGTTCATGTGTGTTGGAGGAGGGGCTCTGTAAGGAAGTGGCAGATTCCGGCTGTGTATTTTCAAATTCTAGCGCACTCGAGCTGGTTTCTCCAAAATTACCTACCCCACCTTTAAGCAAGTGTTAAATAGAGCTAAGAGGTTGAATTCCAAAATACTGCTTTTACAGGAATCGCATTTGCCACGATGTGATATTCATAAGATCCAGAAAAGATGGAATGGTCAGGTCATCGCAGCCTTCTATTCTTCCCATGCTAGAGGGGTGTTAACTCTTATACATAAATCCATTCCTTTTAACATAATTAGGACTATCTCTGACCCAAGAGGCAGATATTCCATTATTCACAGCACCCTTCTTACAGAAACCTTGAATATTGTCAATATATACGGCCCTAATGAGGATGTTCCCTTATTCTTCAAAAACATTTTTCTAACTTTATCCTCCCTCCCAGGCCATTATATTATAGGGGGAGACTTCAATTGTGCACTAGAGCCCAGTATAGACAGATCAAGGGGGACAGACTTGTCTCACACCCAAACAAGGAAAACCCTTAAACAACTGATCCAGGATTTTAATTTGTGTGAAGTTTGGAGGTCATTTAAACCAGTTTCCAGAGAATATTCTTGTTTTTCCGCCACTCACCAAACACACTCACGTATAGAATATTTCCTGGTTTCTATGGGTCTTATGTCAACAATTACAAAATGTTGGTATGACAGTAGGGTCCTCTCTGACCATTCACCAATTTCATTATTGTTTAATAACTCTGATCTTGTTATGAATCCACCTAGGTGGCGTTTTCAATCCAGATGGCTACAGGATAGCACATTTGTTGAATTTGTAGGAATACATATTGACCTCTATTTTAGCATGAATACTAACGAAACCTCTCCAACTGTACGCTGGGAAGCGTTTAAGGCATACATTAGGGGCATGATTATTAGCTATTCTAGCTCGCAGAACAAAGCCTTTAAATCCAAATTAAATTCACTAGAGGGTTGTATTAAAGATTTGGAGGATAGGATTGTTACCCAAGATTCCCCAGAACTACAAGCAGAACTTTTGGTCCTAAGAACTCAATATAGTGAATTATGGAGTAACCAGACAGCTGCTAGCTTACTAAGATTAAAACAAAGCTACTATATACGATCAGGGAGAAAAGGCGGGCAAAATATTGCCTTGGCTTATTAACAAATTGCAATCTGAAAGGGCTATCAACAGCATTAAAACAAATGGTAAATTAACAAATGACCCTGCAGAAATAAATAATGCTTTTAAAATGTTTTATGAAAAACTTTATACATCCGAAGATGAAGATTCAGGCCGACAGGAACATTTTCTAAGTTCATTAGATTTCCCCACTATTTCAACTGATTCAAAAGGAAAACTAGACCATATCATAGGAACTGACGAGCTTTCAGAAGCCATAACCAGCATGACGGGGGGAAAGGCGGCTGGTCCAGATGGGCTTCCTATAGAAATCTATACAATAACAATTTAAAGATAGGCTACAACAACCACTTTTGGATATGCTGTTGGAGTCATACGAAAAGGAGGACCTACCACCATCTCTTAGAGCAACACACTCTCACTCCCTAAGCGTCCAGGAGCGACGCTTGGTCAGGGTCCCGTGGCGTCCAGTTGTGACTCGCCAAGGCTCCTTCAGCTTCATAAACGGACGCAAAGAGCTTTCAACTGATTGCAATGTATTCCCATCGGCGGCGGTATTTGACGCTTCGGGAAGCACGGCATTCGTTTGTGTCGGAGGCTGTTAAAGGCAATGCGAGCGTCCATTCCCATTGGATAACGGAGAATTGTACACCCGGAAGTAAGTATTCCCCTTACTGTCGATTGATTTGACAGTGATATCTCCACTACTCATCAACTCAGAAACACCAGATTACTGTATCCTTGTTAATTAAACGATGGTTTTAGTGTGTGTACAATGCTTTTGTCACGTTTTCCCCTTCAATTCTGAGAAACAAGTCGTTTTCTATGAGTTTTGGATGGCCGAAGACATGACATTACCCACAATCCTCTGTAGCAACCATAGGCTGTATACACAAATTAAATAATACATTATTCCGAGTGTGCTTGCTTTTCTCTTCAAAAACACCAGATTATCCTTGTTAATTAAACGACATTGATAGGTTTTAGTGTGTGTACAGTACAATGCTTTTGTCACGTTTTCCCCTTCAATTCTGAGAAACAAGTCGTTTTCCATGAGTTTTGGATGGCCGAAGACATTACATTACCCACAATCCTCTGTAGCAACCATAGACTGTATACAAAAATTAAATAATACATTATTCCGAGTGTGCTTGCTTTTCTCTTTGAAAGTCATCACATAACGGCATTGTAATACACGTTTCGGCTGCATTAAATATGACATATCTGCCGTAGTTAACTGTATTTATAGAGCCCTGATGACAAGACTTCTAGACAAACAGGAACTGCCGCCAAAACTGAAAACTTGACGTGGATCTTAAAGGACCCATGTCATGGCCATTTCCACTGATCATAATTACATTGTTGAGGTATACTAAAATAGATTTATACTGTGCAATTTTCCAAACTCATACGCATACAGCATCTCTGTCAAGTATGTGTATTCAGCAGTATTCACTCTCTCCACTAAACGACTCGTTGGAGCTCACCTCCCTGTGAGCCTAGTGTGCTCCGATTGGTCAGCTCGGCCACTCTGTTCTGATTAGTCAACCACCAGAGAGGCTCCGCCCGCTTTTTTCGGCTGCTCTCAGCGGAACATCAGTCTTATAATGGCGTCGGTACAGCCGTATATTTTATACGCTAAGTAACCGAACTGTACCTACAACTGTTGTTATAGAAGAGTGTGACGGCTCCAGGGCCTTTGTGCAGGTGTGTTGCAGGTCTTACGATGGGGTGGAGCTGAAGAGGCTAATCAGCGCGATCACGGACACCTCCGTAGCCGAGGTGCTATTAAGCCCAGCTGCCCGTCTCTCTCCAAAGCGGCTCGGCGATTCTCTCCCCTCGACCACCTATCTCTGCATTTACCACAATAAATGTGCCGTGGTTTTGTAAACTCGTGTATGTCTCCTAGTCTTTCCGTTGTGGCCTACGAGCCGGTCATAACAAAGAGTAAGTTATTTTTACCTGTAATAAACTACTACTGTTTGATGAGAAATCAAATCATGGTTTGCTATATATGAATGATATGTTATAGGAGCAAATAATTCAGGGAAGAAAGGATAGGCCTACTAAGTATTTCCATCAAACTTTATTTTTAGAAATGTACAAAATGAACATAAATATACATATACACACGGTATATCATCCATTCCTCCCCGCATCTTGCCTGGGCGCAGCCGGTGCTTTTTAGGACGAGGCCTCAGTAGTAGTAGTCCCGTCCCCGTGATGTATTGTCCGCCAGGATCTGGCTGGACGAAATCAAATGCAAATCACAAAATATTAGAGAAACTTAGTTGTTTTAGATTCGTTAGTAGTAGTTGTGGTAGGAGTGTGGATCTATCTAATCCATCTTTTGAACAGCTTGCCAGCTAATATGCTAACCTAGCTTTGTTTACCTTGGTAGCTAACACGATATGAACGCTAGCTCGGAGGAACGGCAACTATAATGTAGTGTAATAAAACTACTCTGAACAAAAGCTAGTGGTTCATATTAGGCTAGCAATAACGTGTTTATAATTGCAATCTTATTAGGGTAGTCTGCTACGTTCGCCCGGAGTATACTGTCTATGAGTATTTGGTGTGTGAATGCAGACATTCTCCTGCTATGAGATACATGTATGTAAGGCCATCTGCTGATATTAGAGTTGATATGGAAACACTAGCAACTTAGTTAGCACAGTTAGCACTGGCTTAGCAGTCCGAAACATGTTTACATATTTAAACAGTCGTCGTAGATACCTTGTTTGATAAATACACAAATAACAATGCAAACTTACAGGTTGTGTACCCGAATCTTCCCCTGCTCCAAACGGTCCAAACAAACTAGGAATAGCATCGTCCTTCAGTTTCAAATGCTGTGCATATCCGGCCTCAAACTGGGCAATGTTTTGGAAGTTTTCGTCTGTGAAATGCCGGTTCTTCGAACCTCTGACAGTGTTAAAAAGACATTTCAACCACTGACTTCGTCGTGGTTCTTCCGTCGGGAGGACAAACAGCTCAGATTTCTCCTCACATTTCAGGAAACAGGTCCTTGGCATTGGCATGACTGGATCGATTGTGAACTGAACCAGAGCTTCCAACAGTAAATGTTAGGCTGGCAAAGGGTGCGGCCAGCGCCGCTGGGTGTGGCCATAGCTCTTCGGGATTGGTCCATTTCGTTCCGGGTACCGCATGATGTCATGCGGTACCCGGAAGAATCAAATGGGCAGTGACGTATCTCCAACGAGGCGTTTTGGGGAGGTATTTTCTGTGTTAGAGTTTTACTCGCTACAGGGTGTACTTTGAGGGTTTTGACTCTGCACAACGTTTACATGCATAAAAACCTTCATAACACACAAGGGGACGGGTAATAACCGGAAAAGCATGACATGGGAGCTTTAAATATATAAGCAATTAAACAACATCTTACATTTCTTTTCACACAATACGTCTCCTTGCACTATCAACACTAATTCGGCTGATTTTTATATTTGATCTAATTGGTAGATAGGCTGTATTTACGCCATAACGGTGCACAGCTGATAGAAAGGGACACCTACTGGTTAAAGCACGTTATTGCATTTTATAATTTTATTATTAGATATTAATAGGATCCCTATAAAGTATATTCTTTACTCGTCGTTATTCTCTACTAATAGTTAATCAAAGACTGTATATAATGACTATTTTGCACATCCCTTTCAAGATTTCAAGATGTTCTAAGGTTTATTGACATATCATATTATACACAACTACGGTGTAGTTATGCAATGAATGAAAAACTTGGGTCGCAGGTTCCTCAACAGTGCATTACAAGACATCTATCAATATGTGTGTACCTCCACCATTACATTGTCATATTCTGCACATTTCTTATACTATCTACATACATCTTATAAGAGTATAATACATATGTATAATATCAGTTAAAATAAGTGCTTAAACATAGTTAACATTGCAGGAAAGCAATATATTAGACGTAAGTACTTTGTCATGCTTAATATTTATCTGTAGATACAAATTTCACTGTGTGTGCTGTGTGCTCTGCATGTGTGACCATCAAAGAGGGTTTCATCCCTCCATATTCATCTTCTATACCCCCATAGCTTTTTTCTTATTCAAAAGAAGACCTTAACCTAAAGTATTCTTTAATGTTTAAATAAAGCCTTATTAGTTTGTCTGTTTTGCACATCCTCCTATTAATATCTAATAATAAAATTATAAAATGCAATAACATGCTTTAACCAGTAGATGTCCCTTTCTATCAGCTGTGCACCGTTATGGCGTAAATACAGCCTATCTACCAATTGGATCAAATATAAAAGTCAGCCGAATTACTATTGATACTGCAAGGAGACGTATTGTGTGAAAAGAAATGTAAGATGTTGTTTAATTGCTGATATATTTAAGATCCACGTCAAGTTTTCAGTTTTGGCGGCAGTTCCTGTTTGTCTAGAAGTCTTGTCATCAGGGCTCTATAAATAGAGTTAACTACGGCAGATATGTCATATTTAATGCAGCCGAAACGTGTATTACAATGCCGTTATGTGATGACTTTCAAAGAGAAAAGCAAGCACACTCGGAATAATGTATTATTTAATTGTTTTATACAGTCTATGGTTGCTACAGAGGATTGTGGGTAATTCGGCCATCCAAAACTCATAGAAAACGACTTGTTTCTCAGAATTGAAGGGGAAAACGTGACAAAAGCATTGTACACACACTAAAACCGTCGTTTAATTAACAAGGATACAGTAATCTGGTGTTTTTGAGTTGATGAGTAGTGGAGATATCACTGTCAAATCAATCGACAGTAAGGGGAATACTTACTTCCGGGTGTACAATTCTCCGTTATCCAATGGGAATGGACGCTCACATTGCCTTTCACAGCCTCCGACACAAACGAATGCCGTGCTTCCCTAAGCGTCAAATACCGCCGCCGATGGGAATACATTGCAATCAGTTGAAAGCTCTTTGCGTCCGTTTATGATGCTGAAGGAGCCTCGTCACAACTGGACGCCACGGGACCCTGACCAAGCGTCGATCCTGGACGCTTAGGGAGTGAGAGTGTGTTGCTTAGAGGGGCACTAATCACTCTGATGCTAAAACCAGGAAAGGACCCCACTGACTGTGCATCGTACAGTCCAATCTCACTGCTTAATACAGATAGCAACATTTCATGCAAGACGTTGTCGAGATGCCTAAACAAACTACTGCCTTCCATGATTAAAGATGATCAAAATGGTTTTATTCAGGGGAGGCAAGCTTTTCATAATGTTAGAAGGGTACTAAATATTCTTTATGAAAAAAGAGGGTCACCTAACATGGCACTGCTGTCCTTAGACGCAGAGAAGGCCTTCGTCCGAATTGAGTGGAAGTATTTGTTTGAAGTGTTTGGAATAGGCGAAGGCTTTCTCAAATGGATCAGGACGATATATAAGAACCCAACAGCTGAAGTGGTGACAAATAATATTACTTCTACATCCTTCTCATTGTACAGATCTACACGTCAGGGCTGCCCCCTCTCCCCATTGCTGTTTGTGTTAGCAATGGAGCCATTTGCCATGGCTATAATGGCGCATTTTCACCACACGGTCGGCCTCGGCCTCGCTCGGTACTGCTAGGCCGCGTTGGGCCTTGTTAGGGCCGGCTCACTTCATGCTGCGCTTCCATTACAGTTCAGGAACTAGGGTAGTTACTATAGTAACGCAGTGTAGGCGGAGCCGTGACGTCATCTTCAATGAGAACCCCAGAAAAACAACATAGCCGTTAGCTGTTAGCACTCAAGCTCACAGCTCCTCATATCTGTTCAGAAACTAGACAAAAGTTAAACAAGTACAAACCACAGACTGCCTGTGTCATGGTGAGTACAGTCGCTGGTTTATTTATGTCTGTATAGGCCGTTGTTGTGAGTGTGGACGGTCGGAGCATATATTGCGTTAGCTTAGCCAATCTCCATTTAGAAAACATGCATTTTAAAAGGTTTTTCGCCTGCCGTCTGTCTGCAGACTTGTCAAAGCATTAATTCATGGTTTTTACTAACCGGTATCAGTATGTTGTTACTTCGGCATCATTTTGAAACGTGTATTACAATTAAATCACGGTCAAATATGTTCATCTTGTTGTAGTTGTAGCCCCCTTGCCAGCGATTCTCTCTCTAGTTTAGCAAACTCAGCCCTGTTTGTTGGCTCGGAAAGAACCACGATTTTGTCGGGCCAGAAAAAAGGTGAAAAAGTAGCCCCAGGCCGGAACTAGGCCTAGTGGAAGCGCAACCAAAAACGGGCCTGGCACGACACGGCACGCTTAAACCGCGCTCTGCGCCATGGTGGAAATGCCCCATTAGAGACTCTCCATCTATATCTGGGATCTCAGTAGGTGACTTGGATCATCGAATATCACTTTATGCGGACGATGTTGTTCATTTTTTATCAAATCTTGAGTATTCTGTACCATCTCTGTTAGAACTAATTACGACCTTTGGGGAATTTTCAGGCTACAAAATAAATATGCATAAATCCTCAATACTTTATCTAAATGAACAAGAGAGGCAGCAACCTAGAATACAAACTCCCCTTTCAGCTCATAGGGAAGGATTCACCTATTTAGGAATAAAAATCACACCTGAAATGAATGATCTGGTTCCAGCCAACTATAACCCTGTTGTAGACTCTGTGGTAGAATCGCTTAACTTTAATGCCAATCTCCTTAATCGGTCATGTTAACATCTTAAAAATGATTACCCAAATTGCTCTATTTGTTTCAATCAATCCCCTTACCCCCACCCGAGTCATTTTTTCAAAAGTTTAAGAAAAATATTTACCAACTTTATCTGGAATAATAGACGCTCTAGGCTCCGTTTTACCGTACTTTACTTGCCTTATGACAGAGGGGGTCTAAAACTGCCCAACCTACGCTGGTACTATTGGGCAGCACACCTGAGAGCAGCCATGTGCTACTTCTCCCCAGAGGAAGCTCCAGCGTGGGTCAAGATTGAAGCATGCTCAGCTCAAGGGTTATCGCTTAGTAGCTATCTTTATTCTTCTGAGCCAAAGAAGCTAGGGAAAAACACCAAAAAAACCTTTCGAAGAAATACCATACACATCTGGCATGAGGTCCAAAGATAAACAGGGGACACCCCCCCACTGTCAGGTTTCACCCCCATATGGGGCAATAGTCCATTTATACCTGGTAGAGAAGATGCTGGTTTTAAGACTTGGGCGAACAAGGGATTAAGCAGGATTACCGATTTGTACAATGATGGAAAATGAATGTCATTTACTGAACTACAAGAAAAGTATGATATTCCTTCTAAGCACTTCTTTAAGTTTTTACAAATAAGACATTTTATCTCTGTATCTCAAAACCGCTCACTTACTCAGCCACCTCTCTCAATGTTGGAAGACATTACAGTTAAACACGTGGTTGGTAGAGGCCAGCTATCGCTGCTCTATAAAATCTTTGTAGACAAGTCACCTGAATCTTCAGAAGATAAACTTAAAAGCTGGAGGCTTGATTTACAAGAGGAAATCTCTGAAAAAGAATGGTCTGAAGTGTGCCTGAAGGCTCAAACACAAACAATCAACACACGGCTTAAGTTGATACAATACAATTGGATTTTAAGAACATATATAACGCCATCAAAACTACATCACTTTAATCCCAATACCCCAGACACCTGCTTTAAATGTAACGATGCTAAAGGATCACTCTTTCACTGTTTGTGGGAATGTAATGTGGTCAATTGTTTTTGGAAGGAGGCTCTTAACATGATTAACCAGATAACAAAACTGAAAATCCCTTGTCAGCCAAAGTTGTGCATCCTGGGTATTTATCCAAAAGACTTTGTTTCTAAGAAGAGTGAGCGTGCACTTATAGACTTGTGTCTTTTACAAGCAAATAGGGCAATAGCTATAGAATGGAAAAATGTGAACAAACCTAGTATGAATAAATATATTAAGGATCTGTCAGCATGTGTCGCTTTAGAAAAACTAACATACATTACTAAAGAAAAGCTGGCAGTTTTCGAAAATATCTGGGGGAGCTTCATGGAGTTTCTGAAAAATAATGTTTGTAATGATTAATAACACCAAAGACCGGGGCGGGAAAGGGGGCAACGGGAATACGACTCTAAAAGTGTAGTCGCCCATGTCATATTCTTTCAGATTTTTGTCCTGTATCATCTGTATACTGACCTGTGTTTATTTACATGCCTATTCATTTGATTTTATACTGTATCTGCCACCTAGACTGACCATGTATGTATTTTCGTTCATTATTTTATTTTATGTATGTGTAATGTTCGTTATTGTATGTATGTGTAGCGTCCGTATTTGAAAACTTCAATACAAATATTGTAAAAAAAATATATATATAAATAGATATGAGTATTGTAGAAAAGAAAAGAGAGTGGCAAATAAATGAAGTAGGAATGAAAACAA
Source organism: Lindbergichthys nudifrons (assembly GCA_943590975.1). Taxonomy (NCBI): domain Eukaryota; kingdom Metazoa; phylum Chordata; class Actinopteri; order Perciformes; family Nototheniidae; genus Lindbergichthys; species Lindbergichthys nudifrons. The sequence continues at coordinate 120,125 of CALSBW010024217.1, forward strand.
GTTTGTACCTCAGGAGTAATTATCACAATTACCTAAAAATATACACAGATGGTTCTAGGAACAAGGAAGAGTGTGTCGGAATTGGTATATATATCCCAGAATTTAAAATATCGATTTCAAAAAGAGCGTCAGATCAATTATCAGTATACACAGCAGAAATGCTAGCAGTAGCAATATGATTACAGTGAGTGAGTGGTCAGACCAGATAGGGTGGTGATATGCCCAGATTCATTATCCATATTAATAAGCATACAATCAACAACGACTGCCAGAGAAGACATACTCATAGAACTTAATCATTGCCTGTTAAGACTTCACAGAGGCGGTATAGACCTTCAGTTCTGCTGGGTGCCTGCACATGAGGGGGTGAAAGGGTGTGCTGATAAATTAGCAAAAAGTGCACTACAAAAGGCAACTAGAGAATGCAATTCCTGAAGAAATTGCTAGTGGGAATGCTTTATGCTGAAAAGCTGACGCTGAATTGCTATGCTGAAATGTATTGTGAAAGAAGAAAGTGAAGAATTTAGATTGAAATGATACATGAACACTGGGGGCTTGAATGTGTGATGAGAGAAGAAAAGAAAGTAAAAAGGCTTGGAAAAGCAGCAGAATATTTGAACTGCAAACTTTTGAACTAACTTGATGGCGAATGATCTGTCGCCATGGCAACGGCATTTGATGACACCCCATAATACGATTAGATGTGTTGATGGCTGCATCGTTACCAAACCTGTGAAGTTTTGGGCCATTTCGAGCATTTGAACTGAAGTTGTGAGAAAACCGTGTTTCATAGTGAGCATTGTGTTGCCAAGGCAACGGCATTTGAAGAAATCTTAAAACTGTCAAATAGATGTCTTCACGGCTGGACTGTTAGCACACATGTGAAGTTTGAGCACTTTTTGACCATTTTCATAGGAGTTATAGCAATATCGTGTTTTACGGCGAGGGATGCGTTGCCATGGCAACAGCTTTTGAGGAAAACTCACTAATGGCACATAGACATGTTGAAGGCTGGACCATTAACCATTATCTGAAGTCTGCTGCTCTGAGCATGTCAGTTGGAGTTATGACATCATCGTGTTCCATGACACAGGTGTTTATATTTGAGCTAACAACGTGTCCAGAGATCAAAGGTTTCCATGGTGATGTGCAGTAATCAGTGAGAGGAGAGCCTTTTCATTGTTCTGAATGAGAGATAAACCTCTTACATGTGAACGTTTTGTTGAAGAACCGTAACAGATATCGGTGAAATTTCAACACGTGAAGCATCTGAAGGAAGTTGAGCATCTGAAGTGTGCTTTTTGTGTATTTTCGGGTTAATAATGTGGCCTTTTTGGCAGATTAACTAAAGGTGTGCGGCTGCTGTGGCGGGGAAAGATGAGGCTGAACTTACAATTGGCTTTAATGGAGACATGTTGAAAGTTTTTGTCACTTCATGCCCTCAAGAGGCATTTTGTTTAATTATTTAGCTTAATTATTTTTCATTTTTCAAGCTACGAGATGTTTTCCTACGTTTGTCATGACAAATGATGTCTCAGGAGTGTAGGGTTTGGGAATTATGGCAGGTTTAAAAAGAAAATATGAAGGCGAATTTCAAGCTGTCCTCCACTCTAGCTTTGAGATCACACACCTTAACGAGCTGCTCAATACACACTAATGTTAAAATCTGAAGAAGGCCTCTTTACCAAGGTCTGAACAATGTTTAATATCTCTAAAAGTATGAATCAGATTTAAAAGTTGTTTAATCTGAATAATGTCAGAAAGATGTGTAACATTTTAAAGTTGGAATGAGGTTTCTGAGTGAAAGTATGAATGAACAGTTAGCAGTTGAAGTTGCATGAAGATTTTTCAAGTCTGAAGATTTTCTCCATTGACTTCAATGTTAAAAATGTGATGAATTATGGGATGTATCTCTGGAATTATGAAAGTTATGAATGAGAAAAGTAATAGCCATCGATTCCCGACCGAGCTGAACGTTTTGATGTTTGAACGGAGTTTCTGCGATGTTGAATGTGGGAGGAGAAGAGGCGCAAAATAACCCGGCAGAATAATAAAGAATTTCGTGCGTCGAATAACATATAGTTATATCATATATATATATGTATATATATCATATATGTATATATATATATATATATCTGTATCAGCATTCCCACTAAATAACATTACCAGTTCAACTTGGAAAAGGAGAAGGAAAAGCAGTAATTAAGAAGAAAGGGATGGATATCTGGCAGAAAAGGTGGGAGAAAGAGCAGAAAGGCAAAGAGTATCATAAAGTTCAAAAGACAATCACAATTAATATTTATAAAGAAATAAAGAGAAGGGAGGAAATCATGATAGCTAGACTCAGACTAAATCACACAGCTTTGAATGGTACTCTGTATATCATGGGGAAAAGTAACAGTGACAAGTGTGGGAGCTGTGGAGTAAAAGAAAATATGGAACATATCTTATTACATTGTGTCACCTATAAAGCTGAAAGAGAAAAACTAAGGGATAAAGTTTTAGAGGCAGAGAGGGAATGGAGTGTGGTTGGTGTTTTGGGAACAAAAGGAGAAGGAGTAAGAGCTACCAGAAAGGCACTGTTTACCTTTCTGAGGGAAACTGGGATAGGTAAAAGAATCTAACATTAGGTTAGAATAGATCATGGATGATTGTTTTGTTTTGTTTTATTTATTTTATGGTTTCTTATTTTTATTTTTCGCTATTTTGTTTTATTAGAGATGGAATGACATGACGATACACACTCATGTACAGTAGGTGGCGGTATGCAACTAAAAGCATACCGCCACCTACTGTACATGAGTGTGTGGGTGTTTCTCAATCGCGAGTACGCTTGCTTGGTAGCACATGTCTGCCGAGCACCTTGCTTCAGAAGCGAGTCAAGAATACTTCCTGACATTCGGAAAACGCTAGCAAGTGTGCAGGTATGCGTCATATGAGAGGCCCCGCCTCTTACATCTTCCGCCACAGATTTGGGGAAATTGGTCCGTGCGCAAAGCATTGTGGGGATTTTAAGACCGCGGAGTCTACTCATGTGCAGCCTCGATATTTCTCCAAACGGAGTACGCCGGGCTCGGTAGATTTCCAAGTATGCTGGAGATTGGAACAGTACTTCGGCGGCACTCAATGACGTAGTATGCTTGAAATAGTGGCTCTGAAGCAGCTTTACTCGCGATTGAGAAACACCCCCTATCATCATGTCATTAAAAAAGAGAAGAAGAAGAAGAAGACCCCGCGCCAGAACAAATCTACAGAGAGGGCATATGCTTTTCATGGGAGGGCACACAAAACCGTCATGCGCCGCGGCCAGTGTCGATGCCAGAGATTTTCTTTTGGGGGTGCTGTGGGGTAGCTTGACGTTTCATAGAGGGTGCTCAAACATGTAGGGTTTCCCATTAATGTACCGGGCGCTACAGTGGAATGTTCTACTGCAACACTCCCCACATGCACATACATACACAGTACACCCGTGACTGTTACAATGAAGGCTCGATAATCAGCTCACGGCATATAGGTGTAAGGTAAAGTGCTATTTATTTTAAGTGGGGGGCGGACCTCACCTCCTCTAGGGGGGTCCGGGGGCATGCTCCCCCGGGAAGATATATATTTTTTAATATTGAAGTTAAAAGCATCAATCTGGTGCACTTTGAGAGCAAAATGAAGAGATCTATGGATACATCTCTCAACACCCATATGAAACAGAACTGTAAACAGATTTACTTTTTCTTTATGGATGTTTTACAAATCACTCCCCTTTTAAACTGTATTCTTGTTTTACTGTCATATGATATTTCATACCTGTTTTTCATTTATTACTCTTATATTACTATCTGACATCACATAAATCATAGCATTAAAGTTCACAGTTTATTTATAATTTAAAAAAATTAAATATCTTTTATTTTTATAAATAATAAAAAAACGTGTTTATTGGGGGAGGGCAGGAATGTCAAATGGGAGGGCCTGGCCCTCCCACAGCGCTGGGTCTGCCACTGGCTAACAGTTTATGGTGAGTACGACAAATAAAAGTTGTAACAAGCAATAGTACTGAGCAAAGTGACAGAACGCAACCACACACTTGTAAAAAAAACACACTTTATAAAGTCAGGCAACACTAACCAGGCTTAGTGTGATGCTGTTTATTTTTACTTTATTTTGACCATCCGTTCGCTGTTATTGATCATTGTGGAGACAGGCAGACGTTTTGTTTTGTATTATAGCAGCTATCGGATGGAATCAATACATGGGCTGCACAGGTTGTCATGTCCGACTATCACAAGTAGAATCATAATGAAAAATACGTCGGTAAAATATGCCTGAATAGGATAGCAACAAGTAGCCAAGTCAAGATAGTCAGTTTAGCTTCGGTTGCTATGCTAACATCACCCATTTTATACCAGATAAACTTTCAAAACAGCGTTGTGATGCCAAACAGCGGGCAGCACTGCAGCGGGCGGTAAATGCCGCTGAAACACATTAATAAACAATGAACCACGGCACTCTGGAGAAAAGTACAAGGGTTGAGAAGTAGTTATTTAATTTAATCTGGCTTCGTATGATTAAAAGCAACACGATCATCGACCCGACGCAGTCCACCGTTGTTGTTGTGAGCGCCGTTGGGGAGAAAATCAGCGATGTAAACGGTGACGTCATGACGCAGCACCAGTCGGGCTCTGGCATGGATGTATAATCCATGCCAGAGCTTCCAGGAGTGCCACAGTGACGCGTCCTAAAACCCGGAAGTAAGTTAGCATTTGACCACTTCCGGTTCCTTTGACAAAAAAGCAATGCAATTTCTCCATAGGATTTCGGAAAATAGCTCGAAATAAGGTCTGTGGTTGACACACATTTAAGAGACGGATCACGTTTTGTTCTACGACATTAAATCCATCAGCAGTCACCCCACTGGTGATTTTTTAATAGTTTACGTGTCTGAAAAACGGTGGTTGTTAACAAGTGGCTGAATAGGACGTGGCCGTTTTACGTCATTACACCGAACACGTAAACACTCCCGCTAAGTTTGTTTTTCCCCGTGTTCTGCTTGAAAGCAAGTACCTGCCTCCTGCAAACTGTTAAAACAAACGCTTCAACTTGTACAATTTTGAATCTGTAGTTTTTAATATGGATCTTAAGTTGGCGTGACGTTGAAGCAGCGACCCTGCTGCAGTTCGTTTATAGCATAACGTTAGCATTTTGCTTCTGGCGACTAGATTTATGATTCGAAAATTATAAAAGTAGGGTAGACATGTGGATATTATCCGGCTGAACAAAACGTGATCCTTCTCTTAAATGTGTGTCAACCACAGACCTTATTTCCAGCTATTTTCCAAAATCCTATGGAGAAATTGCATAGCGTTTTTGTCGAAGGAACCGGAAGGAGTTTATTTCCGGGTTTTAGGACACGTCACTGTGGCACTCTATAAGAACTGGATACAGCGTGGGTGGCGGGGCCTCGTTCATACCTATGAGAGTTGCTTATTGGCGCATGAAGACAAAATGGTCCAACTTTTGAGAGAGCGAAACGTCACGAAAGTATTCATATAATCATATAATCCGTTCTTATTGTGCATCCATGGGTAAAGGTAAAACTCATGTAGTACTGAACACGTCACATGAACGTGCCGGGCGGCGCGGTCCCGTGGGTTAGATCCGCGTTCATAATGCAGAGGAAAATAACTCTCAGAATAATGTTATTAGCACATTTTAAGACTTGAGGACCGAATGTTTTTAATAAGGGCTATACAAATGTTCATACTGGGTAGTTTATTTAGTTTAAAAAAAAAAATCCAACGATTTACAGACGTCTCTTTCCCAATGTTAGTCAATGGGAAAAAGTATTTCCGGGCCCAGCGACTGATACGGAAGTGTAGTACCGCCGTTTGGCCATAATAACTAATATTTTCTTCAGAGTCCGGCGCACTTCCTGGGGGCTTGGGCTCTGGGCGGTGTGAACAAAACGGTGGCTGAAAAGAAAAACCGGTTCCGAAACAGAAGAGCGCAAGCAAGGAGCTAGAACGGGAACCGCGTTGGTGTGAACCAAGCAGCAAACTCTGGGGCAGAGTCAGGAGGCCAATAAGGACGTGCCACAAACTGCAGTTCATCTATTGGCCGATTGGCGATGACTGCAGAAAGGATCAATTTCCATAGACCCCCATGTTAAAATGCCTAACTTTACAGCAGAAATAAACAAGTTTCTACCCCTGGATGCAATAAAGATTATTCGGGGTATAGTTAGATTCCACCTTAATGATTATTAATTGGTGAGTGAATTGTTTTATAACGCGACACTTTTATTTATATTAGGTCTTAACGTTTTCGCATAAATTAGGGCGTGGTCACTTTGATGGACAGGTACGTGCCTCACTGTCAGCTAACAGTAACTTGTCCACTCTGCTAGGCTACAACGTTAGCTAGTTGTAGTTACTGTACTTCATATATATATATATATATATATATATATATATACAGTTTAGTTTATGATTCAGCCTTGGGTAAGACTTTTATAGTCTATGGCTATGACGCCCATAATGCTAAACGGGAGCAAATGTTAAAAGGGGACCCAACCCAATTATCCCAGTGGTGGCCGCCGGAGTCCGGCGTTATAACTGGAGATCAAGGAATGCAGCGAAACGCGGACTTGGTTCGCCTGCAGCCCGCTGTAGTATTAGCTAAAGAAATTATGTTGAACAAGGCCACAATTGTTCTGCTCTGTATCGGTAGCCTACTTATTTTATTAACGTGTGAATGACAAGCATTAAGAATAACAAAAAATAGCTAATTCTTTTGCAGATTGTCTCGTTTGATTATGAATGTAACTTTTATGCCCAGGTTTGAACAGTGGTTCAATTTACCCCCTGACCTGGATCAACTTACCCCTAACCCGGGGCAAGTTGAGCCACAAGACCACTTTTTTTCTAGAAGTAATATTTTCACTGCCCTTGATCAAATATTCATTCTTATCATTGCCATTGATAGGAGACATCCTGAATTATAGGTGTGTGCTTTCATTTTACTATGTGTCATTTCACCGCGGTGAAGTTAGTTTTAGGTTGGATATTCGACAGACATTCGCGGACCAGCCAGCAGCATCAGTTTCCCCTGCTGCTGGCTGTATTACGACGGGGAGATCTTCTCCGCGAAACGAGGCTTTCACTTAGGGACCATCAACAAATGACTTTTCAATTACACAAGAAAAATGTTCTTTTTAATAAATCGACAGCTTCCCGATCGAGTGAATGTGAAGCAAATCCACTCTAGAGCATTCATTTGTTGAACACACCTCTTTTTATTGCATTTTAATACTTTAACCTGTTAAGCCCTGAGCCTGATTTTCAGGTCTCAGGCTCGAAAATGACATTCCCAGAACAAATGACCATATCTTCCCTTCTAAAAGGGTTACATTAATAATCTTTGTTCTCAAAGTAATGATAAACCTGTGAGTTGGATGTAGAAAAGTCAGAATCAATATAGATGTTTTTTATTTTAAAGAAAATTCAGATTTTACATAGTAAAAAACTGTAAATTATAGTGTCCGTCCAAACATTATTTTTTACTTATAGTGAAAACCACCCTTGGATGATGGGTTAGTAGACTAAAAGCTTTAGGAATCCAAATTACAACATATAATAAGTACCCTGTATCAAGATTGATGCAAAACAAGTGACATTTGACCTTTTTAGAGAGATTTAGCAAAAAGAAACCACTTCTGGGGTCATTTGGGTGGATTTTCTATATCTCTGGCCCCCCTTGCTCGATTTTGATGGTTGACACCTCTTTCTGACTGTTAGAGCCAATAGAATCGAAGGGGGAGTCCCCCACACACACACGTTGTGAAGAGAAAAGGTGGGGGCTTCGCGCATGTAATTTAGCATCAGTTTGAATGCTTATGGATTATCAGAAATCATTTCAAAGGGACACAGACACATTAGATTAACCTATGGATTAACTTCAGCAGCGTTTTTATCGTTTTAATGCCATTGAAGACCACTTTGGAGAGACTACAGAGCCAAGGTAAAAATGTTAGCATTTTTTGCTACCTAGCGTCACCTGTTTTGATGTCCGTTTTTGCTTATAACGTCGCAAATACGTATAATTCAGTGGTAATGTTGGTGTCAATCGATTCTGTGTCACCTCACGATGTGAAATCATGTGTTGGATGTGGTGAAAAGATAAATAATAAGGTTTTGTGAGTGATTTTCGGTGCAGTAAGGTGTTAGCATTTTTCGCTCGTTGCTAATTCAGAGGCTCAGTGTTAGCATTGTGGGTTTTCTTTTGAAAAAAAAAAAAAAAAGATCAGTTAGATGAGTTTCTTCCCGTTACATGGATATAAAACATTCATAGTTTTATTAAATGAACATGCCCTCAGACACTGTTTCCTGCAAGTTGCGGCAGTACCCCGGTACCGGAGTCTCTCGGGCTTAACAGGTTAAATACGTTTTATTAATATATTTTTTTATAAACATTTGCATATTTCTTCAATAACTTCTAGATCATGTGACCTAATGACTCAAAATAAGTGCTGGATAAAATAACTAAACTTGCTGCATAGGACACACCTCTTTTTATTGCATTTTAATACTTAAAATATTTGTATATTAATATTTTTATGGGAAAATGAGCATATTGCTTCAATACCTTCCAGGTAATGTGACCTAATCAATCAAAATCAGCTATGAATCAAATAACTACACTTGATGCATAGGACACACCTCTTTTTATTGCATTTTCACCCTCTAAATATTTTATATTAATATTTTGATGGACAAATGAGCTTATTTCTTCAATACCTTCCAGGTCATGTGACCGAATCACTCAAAATCAGCTATGGATCAAATAACCACACTTGCTGCATAGGACACACCTCTTTTTATTGCATTTTAATTAGGGCTGTCAAGTTAATGCGTTAATAACGCGTTAACGCATGTGTATTTTTTGTCACAATCGACTCGAAATACGGCGCAGCTTTTGCAGGCTTCACGTAACGCCCATATTTGCCTATAAATAGTCAAAGAAACGCCCATTCATTCATTCATTTTGACTGACTGCATGAAGAAGATCGCAGTGAGACATCTCACACCGTATCAGATTTGGGTTATTTTGGGGAGGTGGAGATAAATCATATTGTTTGGTGGATGCAGTTTGAACCAGAGTAGCAGCATGGAGGTCGGATCGCCACCAAAATAAATAAATAAGTGGTCCGAAAAAAGTTAATGACAAAAAAAATACACATAACCTTCCTCAGGCAGTGTGTTTGTCCCGGGGACAGGAGACACCCCCTTGATGAGAAACTGTAAGAAATGATGGGGGAATCCCTCCGGAGTGGAGTCATGACGACTGGATCTGAATTATTTTGTTGTATTTGTTGGTTTGTGTTCCAGCTGTCGATCAGCAACTATATATCCATAATCCACCAGTTAAAGGAAATACAATGTGTTGTGTTATATTAGCTGTACAATTTACCACATATGGTGTTCTTAGTTTCCATACCTCCTGGGTTTTACGAGCGACTTATCAAGTCTTGGCAAACGGCATAAAACACGATTAAACGTGATAGTATATAAAACCATGCTCGTATCTACAACCTATAGAAATGCAAAACGGCGTCAGTTTAGACGTAATTCTGTCCTCCTGCTTACCGCATCATTTATGAGAAAACATTTCATAACATTAACACAACATATTCCAGGTGGTTTTAAATAACATATCCGTATTTATCCAAGTTATGTTTTTGTGTGCACTGAGGAGTCGCAAACAGGCGTTTGTTTAATCATTTTAAGATTGGCTTTAATCAATGTTTGAAAATGAATTCTTCATATATGATAAATGTGAGGTAACATTTTATTTATGGTATTATTTCCACATATTTCTCTCCATTCTTCCTTCTGCCAACGGTGTCACAGTTTCTCGTCTCTCTCTCTCTCTCGTTGTGATTAGTGCGTACCATAGACTGTATATATAAATGGACGTAGGGTCCGTGACGTCACCCATAGGATTCTGCAGAGTTGCCGAGAAGCCCTTAGTAGGCGGAGTCGGCCACTAACGGTTCGACAGTGACGTCAGAGTTCCACTCCCGCCTGCTCCAAATAAGGGCAAAGAGGCGGAGCCGAGGCGGGACCTGCTGCCACCGGGCTGGAAGTTCCAGAGCTAGCTGAAGCTACCAAGCTAAGCTAACATGCTCCCCATCTGCACACTGCCGTCGCATTTTACGTTTCTAAGGTAAGCGGACATGAGACTATTCAGCAAAACTATAAATAATAATCTAAGTTGAGTTTTTAGCATAATACTTCAGAATCTTAAAATCCCTTAACGTTTGTATGCAATTGTGCTAAATGCAACACTGGAATCAAGCAAATTAATATGTTTGCATGACATTCGTTATTTATATTTTGCCATCACTTAATTATACGTTTAATACATTTAAGTTAAGCTAAGGTACATGTGATGGTAACTAGTTAGTGCTCTTACCTGTGAGGCCTCCTCCAAACAGCATTATAACCAGACTGTATCATTAAAACTACCAGTTCTAGATCCTTGACTTTAGACAAACAATTCAAAAGACAAAATGTATTTAAAGACCCATCTTTATTTGAAGGTGCCTCTTAACCTGAGATATTAGTTATACAGTAATAGTATTGACAATCTAAAAAAGCTGAGCAACTCAACCGTCAACTTTATATTTCTTATTGTCTAAAGCATTTATTATTTTCATTTTTCCCCTCTCATATTCAGTGTGGAGTGTGGAGGGATTGAGACAGCGTGGTGTCCAGAGAGCTGTAGAGACTTCAGGGAGAAACCTCCGTGTGATGGACGTCCTGTCTGTTGGTTTGGAGAGGACTGAGGGTCTTTCCTCTGTGAGGAGGACCAGGCCTGATGGAGGAGCCCATGCATAGCTGATACCACCTGATCAGGCCTAGTCTGTCACTTTATTTGACTAAATGTGTTTACTTATACATTTAATAGGTTTACACCTTCTGTCCATATGTGCTTTTTATTTAAAACATGTTTGATTAACTTTTGGTTCACATTTCAATAAATTGTATTTGCACTCCTTTTGTCCATTATTCTTACTGAAAATGTTAGATTACACATTTACATCCGACTGAAGATTGGCCCCATTTATTTGTGACGTTGCAAACTCTGCGGTACAAGGTACATGTTGTGAAGCTCATGAAGTGAGGCAAATAGAAATAATCAGCTGATGGAGTGTAGATGTGGAAATAGGTGCATTCGATCAGCTTTGATCGAACAGCTGATTTTTTATCAGCAATAAAAGTAGTTTCTTAGTGAATGTCCTGTACTGGTCTTAACATCTCATAACATTAGCTTTTAATTTTCCTCTTTGATGTTCTTCTTGACCCTCGGAGAAGGAGAAAATGTTGAGTCGTGCCTTTCAGGCATGTCCTTTCCTAACAAAAATTACAAGAAACATAAAACATATTATTGCAGAACAAGTGTGTTATGTTTATGAAAGAGGTGTGTTTGTGTTTAGGGCCTATAGATATAATTATTTTGTAATTGTAATGTTTTTTTTTATTTCAACAGTGAGCTACAAAGACAATCAGATTATGAATGAACAGTATGAAATTCATCAACATTGAAATGTATTTTATTATCAAAATAATATTTAACTATTATTAAAACAAGCTTGCTCTGTTGTCTCACTGAAAGAATAACTTTTACCACGTTTTTACAGACAATATTGAGAGATAAATAGCAGTTCTCACTATGCGTTAAATATCTTTCCCTTCAATACATTCAATTAGAAAGCTGACAGTCATATTGCTTGTTAACATCTAAATGTAACCCTTTGCATGGAAAAACCCCTCAACTTCACTGATGTGTAGGTGATCTAGTATTTAGTATTGTTTAATGGAATGTATATCAGTGTATTAAAGTCAATACTTCATTTATTTAAACCAATATCTTTCTTGATTCTTTGTACAGTATGAAAAAACAGTCTTTGTACCTGTGCTGAAGTTCACTGCTGTGAGGAGTCCAGTTCTGTCTCTCACTCTCTGGTCCAGCCTGTCTGCATCACCTGGACACTTTAAACAAACAGATATATATGTAAAGAACCATGTGTACAAACAATATAACTTATTCTCTTCTGTTGAACATGTTGGATTGTGTATTGTCCGAGTCAGGGTCCTTTTTATTTTACTGTAACTTTGGAAGTTGTGTTACCAATGCTTACTGTTTATTTGATACCAATTTGGTAATGCAATTAATAAAAACAACAAGATTTGGGTTTGTTCTTCAGATGACTGTGATGTTAACGTGTAAGCTCAATAATGAACTCCAGCTCAACCAACCATATTGTAATATCTAAGTAATCATCTTGAAATATGACATTAATAATTGTAATATACACACATCTTATTGTGAGGTTGATTTCACATATACTACTTCGACGTTAGCTTGTCTACATACTTGAGCATAGCCAATTTAAATTAACCTTAGCGATGCATACAGTTCCTACCTACATAATAAAATATCTCTCTCAAGGATGACCTTATTTTATCAACCTCAAACAGAAGCCTTTTGTTCTACAGTATTATCCCACTTAACGCTTAACACTTGTCTATTTCGTTTGAACCTTTATATATACACGGTCTATGGTTTTAAGTTAACTTGGAGGCTAAGATTAGCATCGTTAGCACCGATGTAGCTACCACTCGCTTACACGCTAACCCAAGCCTTAACATTCATTACGTAGCTGATTAAAATCATAAACACATAAATAAAGTACTCGAATTTCACTTACCGCAAAACGGCATTCATGCACCGTCTGTTTTAACCGCAGAGCGAGTCACAATAGTCCGATATATAAGCATGAAGAACAAACAAACACGGCCGGGGTCAAGTTGTGTTCCCTGGATGAACTGAGCAGGCAGAGTCCCTGTAGCTTCACGGAGACGGTGCAGCTAGCAGAGAGACAAGAAGCTAACAGCAGCAGTCACTTGACAGAGCTGTCACTCAATGTGACCACGCCCTAGTTTATGCAAAAACTTTAAGACCTAATATAAATAAAAGGGTCATGTTAGAAAACAATTCACTCACAGATTCATAATCATGAAGGTGGAATCTAACTATATACATAATAATATTTATTGCATCCAGGGCTAGAAACATGTTTTTTTCTGCTGTGAAATTGGGCATTTTAACATGGGGGTCTATGGAAATTGCTCCTTTCTGCAGTCAGCGCTTATCGGCCAATATATGAACTACAGTTTGTGGCACTTCCGTATTGGCGTCCCGGCTCTTCCCCAGAGTTTGCCGCTTGGTGCGTACGCATGGGTTAGAGTTTGCGTGGAGGACCGCACATTTTCCTGTCAAGTTAGTATTTTATAAATCGCAAACATTGCGTAGAAACTGGCGTACGCCATTTTTTGAGCGTATATCCCTTTATAAATGAGGCCCCAGGTCTTTCATTTCTCATGGTTTTAGTGAAGTTAATGTTACACCTGAGCAGTGGTCCTCAGCTACACTTATGGCGCGTTTCCACTACACGGCCTCGCTCGGCCTCACTTGGCCGCGCGTGGCCTCATTAGGACCAGCTCACTTTATGGCGCGTTTCCATTACAGTTTAGGAACTGGGGTAGTATATATAGTAACGCAGTGTAGGCGGAGCGACGCTGCTTAAAACTGCCGTGACGTCATCTTCAATGCGACACAACACACAACAATAGAGGATGTGGAGATGTGGAAGCGATCGTTTGCTTGTTTCTTGCTGTGTGGTTTATTATCACAAGAAATAGGCAAGAGTTGTTTCGAAAGAGGCGACTTATAGCAAGACGAGGTATAGAAGAAGCTGACGCGAGAGTTCGGGTAGTCCTACGCCGCAGAGACTACAGGACGACTCGAATCACTACTACTAACTACAATGCTACTTGGTAAACTAACGTTCGCTAACTAGCAATGTGTTTAGGCTCACGCTCCCTATACGACCAAAGTATTTCAAGTATTTAATTCATTGTAGCTACCACTTTTACGTATTAAAATATGTATGCTTTTGTTTGTGTATTTCAGAAGTTGCGTGTATTTCAGAAGTTACGTCGCCGCCTTAGATATGTTTGGAGGCTCAACCGTGCTACCGAGTGGTGGAATGTGATTGTTCCATCTTTCACACACACTCAGTGGGTGGAGAACTTCAGGATGTCTGAGGAAACCTACGGCTACCAGGGGTAGCAGTGGCACAAGGTGCAGAGGAGGGCAGGGACATACGAGAGGGTCTGATGCGCTACCTGAATACCTAGAATGTATAATGTAATACCTAAATATTCATTGTATTGTATTGAACATAAATAAATCTTTTTTTTTTCACATACATGTGTTTGTCAAATTATTTAAACCAAAAAAATGTTATCAGAATTGACTATTTAGTAAATATTTTAATTTCAAGCACCAGTACTTACTGCCCCATAATAATAATAATAATCTAATAAAATAAGCAAATATCGAAGCTAACTATAAACATAAATACAAAAGTGTAAAACACAGCATAACTATATTCATAAAGTGTAAAAAATGGTTAACATGGATGGAGGCTAAAGTATCCACAGCATAAAATAATATGATTATGATGGTTTGTCTGAAAGACACAGCCTCAAGGTTCAAGGTTTTTTATTTTGTCATACAAACATAGGTCAATCTTAGGTCACAGGCTCCTCCAACAGTGCAACACAATAACCCAGATAAACATAAATATAGTGCAAGTAAATATTAAGCGCTGTGCACCGCTCTCTTTGTATAGGTGTTTTCTTTTGTTCTCTTCTCTTTGAAATATATAAGCAATGTGTTTGAGTCTAGCACAACGAGGGTATTACAATTGAGTAATTTTTACTACATGTATTTATTTATCATGTATTCTTAATACCATTACAAAATATGTAATGTTATGTTTTAGAGGACAAGTATTCTCTTAAATCCATAAACCCCTGTACAGTGCTTTGTGGACGATGATGGTGTTTATGATATGTCTGACTGCAGAGGGACGCCTAGATGATGCCATCTTTCTGTGTGATCGCTGTTGGGTGCAATTATTTATCAACAAGCAATAAGATAAGTCAAAGAAGTACTTTATTTAACACAATTTGGGAAGTGTTTTCTTGCAGCAGCATAAAAAAGGCATGGCATAAACTTACAAATAAAAAATAAGAAATGTTGGTTGCAGCGCAGCAGCATAAAAAAGGCATGGCATTGTACAATACAAATAAAGAAAAATGTTTGTATTGCAGCAGCATAAAAAGACATGGCACGCAGCGGTGTCGAGCTGGCACTCGGCGTTGGTGTCTGTGCTCGTGTTGGTGTCTGTGCTCGTGTGTCTGTGCT
>CALSBW010024217.1:135467-146485 GCA_943590975.1 Lindbergichthys nudifrons
TGGTGTCTGTGCTCGTGTTGGTGTCTGTGCTCGTGTTGGTGTCTGTGTTGGTGTCTGTGGTCGAGCTGGAGTTTGTGCTGTTGATGAGGAGGATGTCGATGCAGAGGACGTAGTTTTTCCCTACACTGCACGACAGTCCTTGAGTAACCGCTTGTGGACATCCGTGTAGAGACCTCCTGAAATACTTTAATATTGCGAGTTGTCCCGTCGAGCTCCCGCTGGATCTTATCACCTGCAATATAATGGAGGAACGTCGTCACTTCCTCGACCGACCATGGTGTGCTTTTCTTCGCCATTGTTGTAGCTCCTCTGTTAACAAAAATGCTGTTTGTAAAAATGCTGCAAGCATCGCTATATATATGCGACGCTAGGGATTATCTCGCGCGCCGATTGTGACGATTCTCTCCGACCAATCAGCAGCCGAGAGTGTTGACGTCACACACTCAGCCCGGTTGTCTCTGGCCCTAGAACCACGATTTTATGAGGCCAGAAAAACTGTGAATTAGGACCCGCCAGCCGGTACTAGGCCAAGTGGAAACGCAACCAAAAACGGGCCGCTGACGTCACAGCCCTCTTAAACCATGCTCCGCGCTGTAGTGGAAACGCGCCATTATGGTGTTTAAAAGTAATAACAAAGAGCATCTTAAGTGGTTGAGGGTCATCTGGGGTAAAGACCGACGCAGAGTCCGGACTGAGGTGCTTCAAGCAGGTACTGTTAAAAAATAACTTTGATGAGCCCCAGAGCAGAGTCCTGCACCGGGTCGAGTTTCCTCGGATACCGGCGGATAACCCGCAAAATAGTTGTGTAACGGGCAAAACATACATGTAGGCCTCTAACCCTAACCCTAACCCTAACCCTAACCCTAACCCTAACCACGGGTGCGGGGACAGGTAAAAAATAAAAACGTAATGCGGCCGAGCAGCAGGTGGGAACAAAAATATATTGTGGTTTTTCTCTGGAGAAATCAGAAATGAAAATGAAGATTCATTCATAACGTTGTGATTCAAATCATTATTATTAATAACTTACAGCAACATCGCGTGCAATAGTCCACCTCCTCTCTCTCTCAAACACACACAGCAGTGCTCCTATGTAACAGACAGTCCAAAAGTCAAGATTTAATGAAAAAAGATAGATGTAATCCTTTCCAAAATTCACAACGGGTCGGGTTGTGGGTCTTATATCAACAGGTCGGGTCCAGATTTGACTTGAAGATAATTGCGTGTAACGGGTCGGTTCGTGGTACTGAGCTGCGAGGGTTCGGGTGGGTGCGGATTTGCAAAACTGGACCCATGCAGGACTCTGCCCCAGAGGCTTTTAAGTTGAAGCTTAACCCTTGTGCAACCCTTTTAAAAACGTTACTCTGAAAACACTAACGACAAAAATGTCCGCATCTAAAAATACTGTAATAAAGATATTATATGTTAATATATTTTTTCCACTTTCAATTACTTACATCTTTTAACCCAATTCAGTCCTGATCATAATTCTCAAATGTTCATTCATTTTTATTTGTGTCACTAGGGATCTGAAAGTCACTATTTTGATTACACATACACTTATTAAGAAAATGTTTCAAAAAAACTCACATCTTTACCAAATGTCGTGCCATATTCTTAAACACAATCAGAATGCTCGCAAAATTAAACAGTGACATGGACAATACAGTTCCTTAGAATCGGTCACATGACCTGGAAGGTATTGAAGAAATAAGCTCATTTGTCCATCAAAAATATTAATATAAAAATATTTAGAGTATTAAAATGCAATAAAAAGAGGTTTGTCCTATGCAGCCAGTGTAGTTATTTGATTCATAGCTGATTTTGAGTTATTAGGTCACATGACCTGGAAGGTATTGAAGCAATATGCTAATTTCCCCATACAAATATTAATATAAAAATATTTAGAGGGTGAAAATGCAATAAAAAGAGGTGTGTCCTATGCATCAAGTGTAGTTATTTGATTCATAGCTGATTTTGAGTGATTAGGTCACATGACCTGGAAGGTATTGAAGAAATAAGCGAATTTTTCCATCAAAATGTTAATATAAAAATATTTTGAGGGTGAAAATGCAATAAAAAGAGGTGTGTCCTATGCAGCAAGTTTAGTTATTTTATCCAGCACTGATTTTGAGTCATTAGGTCAAATGATCTAGAAGTGATTGAAGAAATATGCAAATGTTTATTAAAAAAAACGTATTTTAAGTATTAAAATGCAATAAAAAGAGGTGTGTTAAACAAATGTATGCTCTAGAGTGGATTTGCTTCACATTAACTCGATCGGGAAGCTGTCGATTTATTAAAAAGAAAAAGTGAAAGCTCCTTGCTAGAGGATAGCATAACTACAAAAATGGCTCAACTTACCCCACTCTCCCCTAATTGCTTTTTAAAAACAAATGTTATTTTTACCCAAATGCATTCATTTTAAAATACACGTACGTTTCTGTCTACTCTATACGATTTAGGAGTTCACGTTTTTTTAGCACGAGACAAAAGCTTCTCCGGTCTCAGCAGTTCACTGTATGTTCTGTCAGAGCTGCCGTAAACCATGGATGTATAATTAGAACCCGCCTTAAACAAACTCTCCCCTAGTCTCATGCCAAGGACCGACACTGGAGACATCGACAGCAGTCTGGGAGAAACTGTGCACGATCAAGGAAGTTTCCTATCCTTAAAACCGTGTAGCGCGCATCCACCTGCTCACTCAGAAGGAACAACGTTCCCTTCAGCGCTCACTGGCAGAATCAAAAGTATATTTTCTTACCGGGAGAGTGGGTAGAGACTGTTTCTCTGAGGGTTTGTAGTCCGGCAGACTCATCCTGACGTGTCCAGCTGCTAGCTGCTCTGCAGGTGGGAGGCAGGGGGCGTGGCCTAACCCGGACATAATGCTTTATTGCAGAGAAGATGAGTCACTCGGTAATCAAATCTTCGACTACTTTTATAGCCTTTTTCTGAGTCACGTTTGATTTTTGCAAATTAGACCTGGTGAACACTACGCTATAAATGTGCCTGACTGATAACATTCACTCAACTCTTTTTACGCTGTGGGTGTTATTTTTAAGTTTGACCACTCAGTGGGAATTCAATGTTGTACGTTATGGTTTCACATGTATGGATGCTCTTAACTGTTGTTATAAACATACAGATGCTGTACTTAAAATATACACTAGAATGATTGCTTTTGCTGGTTGTATGCCTTATCACCCAAGAGGCAATACTTCATTTGATCTTTATAGACATTTGTGAAAATGGTCATTTTGATTCTCGATTTAGGGACAGAACAGTAGTTTCTATGGCCTACCAAAATCTAAGCAGTAACTAACCTTGAAGCTAAGCTGACATTGTGGCAAATTTCAAGTCATTCCTGAGAAATCCAACCGGATAAGATAAATAGAAATGTATAATTATTTTCCTTGTACGCTGCAAACGTCTTTAGGACAGAGGGGTTCCAGTGCTACAGTATGTCATGCCACCTTAGACAATGTGTAACTTGTTATATTGGGTTACATGATCTAATCATGTAGACATTTTAAATTATCTTTGATCATGACGATCAAATGACAATGCTTCTCTACGGGGTCTACTGCAGATTGAATGCATTTTGAAAATAGTGAAAATGTTTTTCCAAAGTGGTTCAAAAAGGAGCTTATCCTAGCATTAAAAACATTTGAGGAACAGACCACTTTAGATGCAATTCACCAACACGTAGTAAAGTGACAAAACTGTAAGTGTATTTTCCATATTTTATTGTTTTTGTACACAAAAAAACAGATCTTGCTTCCATCTTGTAGAACACTCCAAAACCTGAAAAAGACATGATGCATAATGAATACATGAATAATGGTGCATTCATTTCTTCATGACTGTACAATGAAAAGTCAAGCCCTCTGATGATTGGGCCCATAAGTACAACTCAATGTGAACAGGTTCAGCTTTTCATGGTAAAAACTGATTTTGTTGAGCTTAGTTTATAATGTAGTTTCTTTTTAAACATGGATCCACCTTGCTCTGGTCAGTAGGCTATTTTAAGGCCATTATTTAGAGGCACTAGATTCACTTTTCCTAAATCATTTCAACCAGGTTTGTGTGCGCCTTCTCAGACAAATGCCTCGATGTCTTCACATGAAAAAGACCCCCTGCTCTGAGGAACTGCAGCAGAACCACAGAACGTGACTCTGAAGCAGTAACCACCAGAACAGAAGTCCTGCTCCGACTCGTCATCGTCTCATCACTGAAGGGTCAAGAACTGAGGATCATTCTTGTCTTTATTGCTAGTATACTGATTTTGCAAAGATATCGTCAAAATAAGTGGACACCCAATTATTCTCCCAACCTCTGAAGCCTGCAGTATGCTAACTGAACAAACCCTGCTTGGATAAAAGGCTCAGGTATGTGCTCACCCTCTCATGCAGTGGGTACAGGTGTTCCCTGGGGCATGGCGGGCGCCTCTGGCTTGGCCCCCTTCTGCTCTGACATGGGTGTGGTGGGCAGGTGCTCATCCTTGGGCTCCACAATGCTGACGTGGTCGGGCAGGGGCTTCTTGGGGCCGATCTTACCGCTGGGGTCCCAGGGCAGCATGATCTTGACCTTGATGCCAAGCACACCTGAGGATGAGAAGCACATCAATAAAGATTAGCACTAACAAACTAAATCTACAAAGCACAGAGGACAAACCAAATGCCTTAATGAGATGAGGCACTTTCTTTGCCATTTCTTCCAGCATGATGCTTTGACCCTTCTCAGACAAATGCCTCGATGTCTTCACTTGAAAAAGACCCCCTGCTCTGAGGAACTGCAGCAGAACCACAGAACGTGACTCTGAAGCAGTAACCACCAGAACAGATGAAGCCCTGCTCCGACTCGTCATCGTCTCATCACTGAAGGGGGGTCAACCAAGGTTCTCAAGCCTTGTACATGCATACATTTTATTCTCCAAAAATGTGCATTAGTCTCAATATTTAATTACATTAACTATCAATTGTAGAAGTGTTTAGTTAGACATGTTGGATTGCTCAGCAAAAATAGGCTAATGGAATCCAGTTCAGTGTGGGCTGACTCTGGGCTCCACTCTGTCAGTGTCAAAAGTAAGGGGTTTAGCAGAAAAGTAAACATTTTATTTTTGCTAGCCACAAGTTTGCTGCATGTACTGATTTGATGCAATAAATCAATGACTGCATTATGAATATATTTTCCTTTACTAAACCATATAATACTTTTGTCACCGCAAAAGCCTGTTACCTTAGTGTAATTATGTGCAATACTCACATTTTGTTATGTAATATTGTCATTACTGGCTGTATTTTGCACTACTAAATACTGTAACATTATTTGTAACAGCGCAATATATACTTTTTACCATTTACTACTGGCTGCTAGTTTTCTTTAATTAGTGCTTTTTAACCTGAATGTGTACTTATTAATTTGTTTGAAGTATGTACTCTTATTTTGTCTTTATCCGCACTGTCCCTCTTTGCAGTTAATTGTACATTACTGCAGTGTGGGACAAATAAAGGATTTCTGTTCGTCATTAAGCCTTCTGTGCTTTAAATATTTGAGTGGGCACTTGACTTGTAATTGCATTTCCCTTACCTCCACGCTGCCCTCTGGGAAGCCAAACCTCTTCTGGACCACAGCGGTCAGCTCTCTGATACGACGACCCTTCTCACCCAGAACATTCTGGGTCCTGAAGACAAGTTAAACACTCATTATTACACTGTAGTCCTATGCATACTAGTTAGCAGTCAAAAGCATCAAGTCTAACATTTGGTCTTATTAAAAGTTTGGTTTAGAATTGCTGAAAATCATTATCAGGCTATTGTCATGCTGTTTTCTGAGCACATGTTACAATGCATTATCTTGTCAAAAAATGCACAGGAATATTTACTTAAACTAAAATGTATTTTAAAATCATACTGCAGCGTAGTTTACAACTACTGCTTAGCTGCTGTGGTACTGCACAACAGAAGCGAACACATGCACAACAGAAGCGAACACATGCACAGGTATTGTGTTCCTGTCAAGAATCCAACAATGGTAACATTTTCTGTAGTGATATTGACGGTTTAAGAGGTCAAACGTAAGAAATTACTAGCGGTGCATGTACCTTTTTTGAATTTTAACAAGGTTGAAGTAAATCCCGTAAAAGCATGTTCTAAGCTTACGTTTGGGAAGCCTCATCCATCTATTCAACACATTATGGTCGGTTTCTCCGCTTTCACTTTAAAACTTGGTTACATTTAGCAGGCAAAAGCGCCCACACACCCATGTGCTGCTATAACCCTTCTCAGACAAATGCCTCGATGTCTTCACACAAGAGGACCCCCTGCTCTGAGGAACTGCAGCAGAACCACAGAACGTGACTCTGAAGCAGTAACCACCAGAACAGATTAAGTCCTGCTCCGACTCGTCATCGTCTCATCACTGAAGGACACAAACTGACCCTGAACAAACACGTCTACCTGATAGAACCCAAAGCTCGGTACAACAGATGGCAGTTTCTATTGTGAACACTTGTGGCATGCAGGTCTGTTTTGCTATTGTTAACCATATAGGTCAATAGTAAAAAATGATTTAAAAAAAACTCTGCACTCACCTTGTGGCCAGGATGATGATCTCAGTCCTGGTTGGGGTCACACGCACCTCCACACCGGAGTAGCCATCCTCAGCAAGCTCACGAGTCAGGAACTCGTTCAGCTCTGCCTTGAAGATACCGTCTGCCACGAACTGAGGAGAGAGGAAAGGGTCAGCTTACACATGATAAAGAATGATTACAGAGGTAAAACATTCGTCTTAATAGTGGCTCGAGCTGAGGAGCGAATGGGAAGAGGTGCTCGTGTAAAGACTTAGAACAAATAAAAAAAGGGGGGAAATCCAAGGCCCAAACACTGCACATGTCGCGATTACGCGTGAGTTAGTTACAGGCAAGGGAAATAAACTACACATTTTACAGAGAAGTCACGGACGCAATGATATCATTTATTGGACAGATATGTAGATATTAAATAAACCCCCAGTATTTATTATTATATTCCAACTCTAGTCAGCTGCGAATACCCCTTTTTTACATGAACTTATCAAAATATTGAAACCACATGTCGGATCCGTAGAGGTGCACTGGAATACGTTGCTACGGTCAGTCATTAGTATCATAATGTGCATTGTGCTGTTGATATAAATCAAACTTTGTTACTTTATAAATATGTAGTGAACACAATTAAAAAAACGACGATCTATTTGGAGTTACTAAACTTCTTTCTATCTCATTTGACTATGAAGCTAACTCATCAAGCTAACCCCATTCAAAGACCTCAAACACATGACCGTTTCGAGTAAGCAGATATATAAGGTTGTAGAGTGTTGAAATTGCTCTGAAAATATCCGTTGTGTTTTAATAAGAGGAATCGTATCTGGAGGTACCGGTTTGTGACTCGTCGCAGGCCGCGGCGGACGAAGCCATGCTAGCTAGCCAAATGAGGACGCAGCGCCAGCAGTATCTGGATCAATCCTCACCTGACCGGGGGTGGACGGGTACCACACACACCAATATGTAGCGTAGAGAACTGTATCCACACCGACATTACACTATTTTTATGTAAACTGTCTGACTGAGGGTGTAAAACAGGATAAAATTGTGCTAACCTTCCTCTTCTTGGAGATTTGCACCGCCATCTTCGGAAAGGCCGTTGACAGGAAAGGACCTTAACAAGAAGCGGAAATGAATTTATACCTAAACGACTGGTTTCCGGTGACGCCATGCCCAGTGTGCTGCTAGGACTTGTAGTTTTTTTTATTTATGAAGCAACCCTCTTCATTTCTTTACTGGTATGCCTACCCCAAACTAGATATATAGCTAGATACCCCCAAACTAAATATTAAATTGTCTTTGCAACGTGTTCACTTTCGGTAACCTTTATTTCAAACTTTGCAATGGACAGAGTATGAGCAAAAAAAACACAACCGAAAACTTCCTGTCGCCTTTGGTTGTTTTATTTTTGAATTAATTCGCCGGAAGTCTGGGTAGGGTATTTTCCTGTCTTGACAGAAGCTTTTAGACTATGCTTTAGACCCATGTCCTCCAGTGGTCACAGTGATGAACTGCAAAACGACATTAGTTAGTTCAAGTTTATTTTATTTTTCTGTGTATTAAAAATGTCTAATAATGTCTACAAAGTGCAAGTCAAAGAGATTAATAATGGAGGATGATATAGCAGGATTAAGAGAGACGTGTTTACCATTTAGAGCTACCACTTCCCCCGATATGGCTCGATCGTCGGTCTTCATCACATATGACCAGTTACTGTTGTGTCATCTCCACATTCGCTGATGCTGATATTGTCATATCTGGTAATACACTGGTGTGTAAGCACACTGGACGATGGTTGGCCGACACAGTGGCCTCAGGCCGCTGGTCCTCAGAACTAATGTAGAGGAGGGTGTTCTAAATGGGTCAATAAAAAAAAGTGTTGATGGGGAGATCCAGCGCCATGACAGAATTATTATCTATTATACGGCTCTGGGGAGATCATACTGTGACCGGCTGTGACGGTATACTGCCCTCTAGTGAGGGGAGTGAGGAATATGTCAAGTGACATGATAACTTCCAACCAATACTTTCAAAGTAAAACTTGGTGATAAAATAGATAAGCAATATCAATTAATTTACAAATATAATCATGATATAACTCACATACAAGACGTTATATTTTGTTTCTGGGACATTCACAGCAAGCGAGTGCATTGGGATGATTTCAAGAATAGAATAGAAGCCTTTATTCTCCATATATAAAATACAATGAAATTACGAATGCCTGTACTTAAACGTGCTTAAAAAACACACACATACAAAACTGTTTGCAAACAATTAACCATTTGATACACAAGCTATGCATACCCCTTCTAAGGGACAACATGGGTAAAAAATGACCCGTATTGACTTACAATGTTATTTCATGCATGGCTGAGTGTTTCTATATTTTTGGAAATCCATTTATTTAATCATTTAATATTCCAAGTATTCATTAAATATCTTGTTTTTGATCACCACACATCATTATTTTCAATTAACCTTTCAAAATGTAGGAACTAAAACAGTTTTTGTAGTAATACATCAGGTTTGCACAGATGGGTAAAAAATGACACGTGCAAGTGTGATAACAATGATAAAAAAAAATACTATAATAATAATTTAGTTAAAAATAATTATTTTATCAGTGATTTGGACCAAACAATACATGTGGCTGGGTGGTGTGTGTGTTAGGTCTTTTTAGCCCACATCTTTCCATTGCCCCTGTCATGTGCTTTTTGAGGTGGGGCGTGCCCTCCATGCGCCTCTTCATTCACTATATTGACAAAAGTATTGGGCCACCTACACATATCACCTACAGGAGCTTTTATGACATCCCATTCCAAATTCTTGGGCATTAATATGAAGTTGGTCCCCCCTTTGCAGCTATAACAGCTTCCACTCTTCTGGGAAGGCTTTCTACAAGATTTTGGAGTCTGTCTGTGGGAATTGTTGCCCATTCATCCAGAAGAGCATGTGTGAGGTCAGACACTGATGTTGGACGAGAGGGCCTGGCTCTCCATTCTAGTTAATCCCAAAGGTGTTCAATGAGATGAGGTCAAGTTCTTCCACACCAAACTCACCCAACCAGGCCTTTATGGACCTTGCTTTGTGGGGCTCAGTCATCCTGGAACAGAAAAGGGCCTTCCCCAAACTGTTTCCACAAAGTTGGAAGCATAGAATTGTCCAAAATGCCCTGAAGCTCCCGGTGCACAGTTTTGGTGTTGATATTAATGCCAGAGCTGGAACTCTGCAGCTATTGAGTCAGCAGCTCATGATCAAATCTTATCTGTTAAGATGAATGTTTCATTTAAAAGGTTTTTATGTATTTGTTTAAGGAGGGACCCCAGAGCCAAGGGCAGGCCGAGCAGACCACCTTCTCCCGCCGCAGGCAGGATCAAACTCTCGGTCCGGCAGCTTCCCCGGTGATGGGCTCCGTGTAACAAGTCCCCTGTATGAGGTGTGATTTGTGCCAAAGAACAAACTCACTGAGCAGACAATAGGCGCGTTCACACCGGAGTACTTTTCCCACAATAGTTCATCAGAACTACGATATATTTGCGTTCACACCAAAAAGCCCCAGGAACTAAAGTAGTTCAAATGAGTTCATCTGAAACCGCTTTTCAGTCCCTGCTAGAGAGCAGGGACTGTCGTGGGAGAAAATAGTTCATACGTCTGATTGGCTGTGCGGAATGCAAACCACGCCCCGTTTAACTCTGAATTTTTTTTTTAAGCGGCCATTGTATTTGCTGGCATTATTAGCCCAGCGCACCAACGAGAGTACTTTTGTGAAAGCAGTTATTATGGCAACAATAAGAATACGAATATCATCGGAGCGGTGGAGTGATGAGGATGTGTCGGCACGTCTGGCAATTTACTCGGAGGATGGGATCCAGCAGCTTCTACTGAAGGCAGTTTCCAACTGCAAAATGTATCAGCGTTGTTCGGTAAAGTAAAGTAAACAGATATGGTTCTAAACTGTATTGAAGTAAACATGTATTATTTTGAATTGTATTTTAGTGAACATGTATTGTTTGAACTGTTTTAAGTAATCCCATATATAATGTCTTCTCACTTACAACTCACTGACCCAGAGATCCTGTTTCATACACATACACCTCCTCCCACCAGCACACACACATATTATTTTCAAGGTTCTTTCTGGGCATCAATATATCTGTGTACAATGTTTGGTTGTCTGGGAAAGAATAGTTTGTGTGAAATATTCCTTGGGAAAGTAAAGGAGTGAATATCGGTGCAGAGATAAGATTGACTCTGCCCTTGTGAACTTCCGAATCTCAGAAGAAAACATACTTTTTCTCAGAACTCTGATTCGCTGTATTGGACCCGACCAGAAGTGAATCCAACCAGTAAAAACACCTGGGGGAGTGAGCAGCTCACACAGCTCCTCCCCACGGACTCTCTGATTCGCTTCGGAGTAAAATGGGAAGGAAGA
>CALSBW010024221.1:0-13749 GCA_943590975.1 Lindbergichthys nudifrons
CAGAAATGTTGGCAGCTCTTCCTATGATTTAGCTTCATGCTATACCGTGAGCCGGGGATCTATAGGTTTCAGTTGCACGTCATACCAGCCAGTGTTGCTACTCAGATCTTTCACCTAAATAAAAGTAAAAATACTATGGGCTTAAAATACTCCATTACATTTAAAAGTCTTGATGTAAGAAGTTAAAGTCTTAATTCTGCACAATGGCCCATTTCAGAGTAATATAATATATACATAGAACAAGTACAGAAGTATTATCAGTTAAAGAACGACAGTAAAAATACTTGCTATGCAGAATGGATCATAGTATTATATTATTAAGGTTAATATATGGCTGTTTAGTATTGTAGCCAAATTAATATACTAGTAATACTATGAAAATGACAGTACTGCATTATACAACTTATCATGTGTTTTTATGTGTACAAAGTACCTACGAACTAAGTGTAGTGGAGTAAAAAGAACCATATTCGGCTCTGAAATGTAGTGGAGTACAAGTATTAAGTTGCATAACATGGAAATACTTAAAGTAAAGTACAAATATGTCCAAAAAGTACTTGAGTAAATGTACTTAGTTACTTCCTTCCACTGATAGCTGCTCCTGGATCTGCAGTATTTTACGGCCCCTATGGTTTTAACGAGCGCTGTGCAAACTGATCGCCCTGGATTATCATGTGTCGTGTTTTCTATACGTGTGTGTGTGCGTGCGTGCGTGTGTGTGTGCGTGCGTGGTTGCATGTTTAAAGAGCGCACATAGTCGGAAGGGGAAGATGTGGAATGTCCTCTCTTCCAGGATCTCCTCCTCTGGCTTCCCTCCAGCCTTCTCTCGGGGAGGGGGTTTTTCCGATCTCTATGCCCGCTTCGTCTATTCCTGTCCGCCAGGGTATTCAGGTTGGTGTGTATCCCTTACACACACGCCGCACATTCCCCATCGCTTTCTCGTTATCTCAAGACTCTTCGCACAGGATCTGGTTTTATCCTTCTCTCAGGTGTCAGTTTTCTTGTCTTCTGTCTAGATTTCCTTCCCTGCAACTTTCGGCCCAAGACTCGTGTGATTTCTCAGAGATTTTGGTGTCATATTGATTGTCATCGTTCCCCTTTGGTTCAGTCTTTAGACTCTTTGCACTGGATCTGGTTTTATCTTTCCCACAAGTCTCAGTTAGTCTTCACACTCCTTCTTTTCTATCTAGTTCTACCTCCCTGCAACCCCAACGAAAGTGTTATTTCTTGACGATCTTTGTATCACAGTCAGTGTCAGTGTTTCCATTTGTTTCAATCTCTTTCACATTATCTAATTAAGCAATAGCTCACGACAGGCCGTGGTATATGCTCATTATATCACAGCTAAGGGGCGTGGTTCACTCGATCTTGTTTACTGTATCTCGATAACACTTACCCTCATTTCCAAAGTATATGTCTCTCTCTTCTTCTTCTCTTCTTTCTTGTTGTACTTCCCTCCAACCCGAAGTAGACCAAATCAATCAAGGATTTCTTGATGCTTTTTGTCACCGTTTCCTTTTTGGTTTCAGCTCATTCTTATTATTTCAAGACTCTTTGCACTGGATTTGGTTTTATCCTTCCCCTTAGTCTCACTAGTAAGATATATTTCTCCTTCTCTTCAAGCTGTCTCTCTCCTTTATCTTGTTTCACTTCCCTGCAGCCCTGAGTAGGCCCAAGAAACGTGTGATTTCTCGGTGATGTTTGTGTCATATTGATTGTCAGTTATCTCAAGACTCGTTGGACTGGATCTGGTTTTATCCTTTCCCCCAAGGCTGAGTTGTCAGAGGTATTTTTCCTGCTTCTCTTGCGTCTTGTCTTCCTTTTCTGAAACCCTGAGGTGGCCCAAGAAATGTGTGATTTCTCCGTTTTTTGTCATTGACTGTCAGTGTGTTTCTCTTGGGTTACATCTCTTTTTTGTTATCTCAAGGCTCTTTGGAATTGGATTTAGGTTTATCCTTCCACCTCGTCTCAGTTAGAAGACGTATTTCTCCCTTTCTTCTTCTTTTGCATGTTGTTTAAAGGGGACCTATCATGGAAAATGCACTTTTTGACGCCTTTTATACATAAATATGTGTCCCCGGTGTGTCGGGGAACTCACGCAGCGTCAGAAAATAAAACCCTCTCTCTTTTCCTCCGTACCCAAATCTCTAAAAACGGGGCTACAACGGAGCTGATCCAGATTAGCGTCCGATATGACGTAATATCTGAAATGTGGACCCACGGCCCTATCAGAAACGTTGCTATCAGAAACAATGCCCGACTGTTTTGGACCTAATATGGTCGGTGTTTACATTAGCATCGCTAACACTCAGAGCTAACCTGTACTGGAGAGCATGTGTGTGAAGAAGCAGGAAATAAAAAGGAACTCACCTTGTGGTATAACCGGCAAGAGAGAAAGCCTTTGAGCTCCATACTGTTTCAGAAATAATCCTTGATAATCCATGATATGGCGTTTCATCACGGCAGTATTTAGTTTAGACGGTAGCTGCCGGGTCCCGCATGAGCTCAGACCCCTCCTTTTTTATTTTATCAATTATTTTATTTTTAAAGCTTTATACCCCAAATCAGCACTTTTGAAACAGGAAGTGAAATAGAGGGATATGAGGCATGGCTAGAATGGGTGATCTGTTTGGTATTTTGAGCAAAACACTTCATAGACATGTTTTTTATATATTTTGATATATCTGAGACCTATGCTATAGCCTAAAAATAGCATGATAGGTGACCTTTAAGTTCCTATACAATCTGAGTATGTATGATTTCTTGCAGATGTTGTGTTATATTGATCGCCACTGTTTCCCTTTGGTTTCATCTCTTTCCTGTTTATCTCAAGACTCTTTGCACTGGATAGTTTTATCTTTCACAAAGACTCAGTTCTCAGCTCTTATTCTCTTCTGTCTGGTCTTCGTTCCCTGCAACCTTATAGACACAAGACATTTGTACATTCTTAGTGATTTTTGGGTAATAATGATTGTAAATGTTTTCCTTTGGTTCTATCTCAAGACTCTTCGCAAGTAGATCTGGTCTGAGAGAAACATGTCATTTCTTGTAGCTTTCTGTATCATATTGATCAGAATCAGAAATCCTTTAAGCACCTCACGTTGTTACAGAAAAGAGGAGAGTGAACTGCAGATAAAGACAAATTAAAGGGTATACTGCAATACAGGGTCTCATAGATTGTTAGTGTTTACCTGTGGTGACATCTCTTTCTTGCTATGGATGTAGTTTGATCCTTTTCTCAAGTCTCAGTTGTCAGAGGTACTACTCCTTCTCTCCTTTTCATCTCTTATATCTAGCATCTTTTATTTCTTGTCTGTAGGACGAGAGGAACCAGATTGATTTCAGTCATATTGATTGTCAGTGTTTCACTTTGGTCACATCTCTTTCGTGTTTTCTGCAGACTTTTGGAGTTGTTTTCCTTCCCCTAGTCTGTTTTATTTCCTTGCAAACTTTATAAGAATCAATAAATGTGTACTTTCTTGTTGCTTTTTACGTCATATTGATTAGTATGCAATCCTAAAAAGGCCAAAGAAACTTGTGATTTCTTGTTGATTTTAGTCTCATATTGATTATCGATTGTGTTTCCCTTTGGTCTCTTTCTCGTTAAGACTCGTTGAGCTTGGTCTAGTTTTATCATTTCCCAAGTATTGACTTCTAAAATCTTGTTTTAGTCCTTCTTATGCGTTGTTTTCTTTGCATTATTCAAGGTCAGAAACCACTCCACATTTTTTGTTATTTTGACCAGTTTTCATTTTCTGCACATAAATTCTGTAAATAAAAATATTTGACATTTGTCAGAGGTATTTCTTATTTTCTTGACAAAATTATTCACTTGTTTTCCTTCTCTACAACCATAGGAAGGCCAAAGAAATTAGTGATTTATTTTTGCATTTTGTTTCATATTGAGTGTCACTGTTCACGTCTTTTTCAATCTCTTTCTCGTTATCTCAAGACTCTTTGCACTGGATCTAGTTTCATCCTTTTCCCAAGTCTCAGTTTTCAAAGTATTTCTCCTTCTCTTCTTGCTCTTCTCTTGCATTTAGTTTTTCTTGGACCTATACTTTCTCAGTTGTCAGATGTATTTCTCAAGTATTGATTCCCAAACTCTTCCTTAGAAGTTGTTTTCTTTGCATCATTCAAGGTCTCCACATTTTCTGCAAATCAATTCTCTAAATGACAAAAACAAAAAAAAATTGAAAAATGTGTCATAGGTATCTTCACTTCTCTTCTATCTTGCATCCTGTTTTCTTTCTCAACAACCCCCGATCAAGATATTGAAGTGACTGTTATTTTTGTAGATATTGATTTTTGTGCTTTTATTTAAGGTCTTAAAGTGTGCATATGTATAAATGTGTCTTTGATTGTGTATATATAGGATATACATATTTGCACACATATTTTTATATATATTTGTATTTTTGTATTCGGGATTGTGGGAAACGGTATTTCGATCTCTCTGTCTGTACACACCAACTGGAAGATTGACAATAAAGTTGACTTTGACTTTGCCTAAGGCTCATGTAAAGTGAGATTCGTGTTGCTTTCTGAGTCATCCTCACTGTCTTTCCCTCTGGTTCTAGCTGTACGGTGAGTACAGGGAGCAGCTGGGGAACTTCGCCCGACGGGAGGCAGCACGGTTGCTGACAGAGAGACAATGCAAGAGGCAGGCGGGGGGGGAACAGCTCGGGCCGCAGAGGGCTGGGCCGGCGGCACCACCCTCCCACATCCCTGGAGTCACATCCCAGCCACGTGTCCTCCACCAAGAAGCCTCGGCCATACTCCAAATGCCAAGGTGAGCAGCAGCAGTCATCCCCAAAAACACATTAATGCTGTTGATGTATTGTGATTTTAAAAAGGTGTCTATTATCATCCGGCCGGGGACAACAGCTGGACATTAGCAATGTTGGCTAAAGCTAATGCCCCATTTACTGTTTTTTGTGACAGTTGATCAATGGGGACTGTCCACGACACTATAAACAAATAAACTAAACTAAACTAAACATTCAAAGGCTTTACCAAATATACATTCAGTGTTGGAGGAATCAGATCCTTGACTTCAGTCAAACTTTTACTGAAGTTGAGGAACTGATTCTGAAGAACTATAGAGCAAACACAACGGGGAGGACAACACTTCAGCAACGCAGAAAATAAATGTATAACCGCTAGTTTAATGTTGCTGGCTTGCTTGAATTATTTTGAGTTGCGGTAGCCTTGTGCTTACATGTCACAACTATATAGCACAAAGACGAATGTATATCACACTAAAAGCTTTCCAAACATTATTGCAAAGCTCACAACAATACGTTATCAGGAAATTATCGTATAGGGCGTAACCACGGAGCCGTTTGGCCCCCAAGAGCGTTGCGCCCGCAGATCTACCCACCTTGGGACCCGTTATCGTTATTGTTATCCGCGTTTCCCTGTCGGCCTGGTGTGGCCGAACCGTCTATAAGATAGAGAACTGTAGCGGATACGACCCGTTTCGTCACCGTGTGGCTAGGGCCTAAGTTCACTAACGTTAGTCGACAACAACACTTACTGAGCAGCAGAACACCTGAGCTCTGTAAAGTGCCCCGATAAACATTCCTGTTTGTCATCTTGCAATATACTTATTTATATAAATAGTTATCGCCGCAATAAACCGTATTTAATTTTGTCTTAATTTACATTATTTAATTTCATATTCTGTTTTTGTACATTGACATGTATATAGACTTCTTGCACTATTTTTTATTTGTATTTTATTATATATGTTGCATTGTTGGAGCAGCTCAGGTCAGAAGAATGTCTTTGCCATTTCTACACTGTAGCTTTGTGCTTATGACAATAAAACCTTTGAATCTTTGAATCTTGAAGGAGTCATCCCCAAAAACACATTCAAACCATTTACCATTTAAAAGATACATACACTGTTGGAGGAATCAGATCCTTGACTTCAGTAAAAGAAGAAATGCTATGCTCTTAAAACACTTCATTACAGATGAAAGACCATGCAGGATCCAAAATGTTAATTAAGTAAAAGAAGAAAAAGTATTTGCATGAAAGAGTACAGAAAGTGCTCGTTATGCACACATCACATTTCTGAATATTTATGTGACTTTCTGTCAGTAATTAAATCACTAGTTCGCTCTCTGTGCCGCAGATTGTTTTGCTCGTGTGCGGCGGTACATCGTGACGAAGATGGGGGAGGACTGGATCTTCCTGGTTCTGCTCGGCCTCACCATGGCTCTGGTCAGCTGGAGTATGGACTACACCAGCGCCAAGAGCCTGCAAGGTAATCAGGGAGGCTGTGGCTCAGTGGGATGATCTTTGGATCAGGGGAGCACTGGTTCGATCGATAACATTGGATACAAGTGTCTAACAAGTGACATGTCATATTATTATTATTATTAATAATAATATAACACAATTATAGCAGATAAGTAAACCATGGTAAGTAGCAGTATATGTGTTCTTTAAAGTGACCATAAGCAATTTAAGAGGTAGCTGTGTTTATACTGGGTTCAACCGGTCTCAACCGGAGTGATAATGGTTCACTATTAAGGCAGGGATTTGTAATCTTTCACGTGGATTTGTAAGGCATGGCAAGTTTATTTATATAGCACCTTTCTATACAAGGTTTATGTTGAATTTAGTTTGGTTCAATCTATGTGCATGTCTCCATTAGGAAACATACTGTTACATAAGTGAGATTATTTGTCAAACAATCTATCAAACTTTATTGCTATAGTACTTTTTATACACAAAAGCATCGTCATTAAACACAAGTCTGAATAAAATACAAATACATACAAATACATTAAAATACAAACAAAGAGTGTTTGCGTGTAGAGTTTTTACAAAATCGAGGAATCTTTCCTACACAGAATGATACAGTATCACACCACTGAAGCTACCACATGTCAAGGTCATAGAGTTTATTAATGAGTTTAATAACATTAGATTTAACGTTCAAACAGAATCAGAAACAGGTTTATTACCAGGTGAATTTGACTTGATGTCATAGTGCAGGTGCATACATACAAAATACCATTAAATAATTAAAAATATATAGTAAAAATATTGCAGTATTTACATAGAAATAGAATGGAATAAAAAGTAATTACTCCTTTCTACTCCTGTGTGTAATGCACTGTTCTCTGTGTTCTCTGTGTTGTGCCTCAGCCTATCAGTGGGTGTACGTGGAGCTTAAGGACAACGTGCTGCTGCAGTACCTCGCCTGGGTCACGTATCCCATGATCCTCATCATGTTCGCCTCGCTCTTCTGTCACCTGGTTTCTCCACAGGCCATCGGTGAGCTCTCCATCAACTGTCAGCCTCTCTTATCCTCCCCCCCCCCCCCCCCCCCCCCCCCCCCTCCCCCCCTTTTTTTTTTTTTCCTGCGGCAGGTTAGAGACGTTATCAGTGGGGAAGCGTCCTCCAAATTATAGCTTTGCAAGCGACCAATTACTTCACTCTGAAGAAGACGAACTGCTGCCGAGCTTCTAGCGAGACGTTTAATTTGGTTAAGTGATGCTACTTAGAAAAAGCAGTTCAGACATGGTCATATTGAGAGTGACCATTTTACAGTGATACAGTAAAAAGAACACAACAGCAAAAATGCCACTTAATTGAGTTTATTGCAAAAAGAAGCCATTAGTCCACAGGATCTGCACAAACCACAAAATACATCTCCTTCTTTTTATGGGAATGTGTAAGGAATGCCTCACAATGCATTATAATACAAATGATAGCGGGTCCCATCACTAGCGGTGGTAAAAAAATATATATTCCTTTGTTTTTATGGCCCACAATTATTGGTCATTTTAGAAGTTCAGTAAACAACAATGGAGGCCGCCTTCTCACTGCTTTTGTGTTGTCGTCATACTTATATTTTGTATTCTTATATTCATTGTGTTGTGTAAACCCCTTATCTGTGCTATTCTGGGTTTCACGCTTATTGCTATTGCTGCTTTTATACGTTAAATATACCTTAAAATTAAAGATATTATCGCTTAAAAAAAAAACAAGAAAGTAATTCAACTTATTTAAACACTTTGCAAATATAAGTGTTGTTTACCTTACAGCAAGTTACTGCTACATTGAATTCAACCTACTTATTTAATAACGTTTACTACTCCCTAACACAGGGCATTATAACGACTTGTTTATTTACTACACCTATCATCCATGGGAGGCGTGTGGTGCAGTGGACTAATGCGTTGGTGTTGGGATCAGGGGAGCAGAGGTTCAAACCCCGCTGCAGTCAGCATGTCGTTGTGTCCCTGAGACACTTCACCCCAAATTGCTCCTGTGGGGATTGCTCACAGTATTGAGTCGCTTTGGATAAAAGTGTCTGACATGTAAAATGCACTTTTTTATGTCTTTTATACATAAATATGTGTCCCCGGCATGTCAGAAAATAAAACCCTCTCTCTTTTCCTCCGTGCGCAAATCTCTGAAAAACGGGGCCACAACGGAGCTGATCCAGATTTGCCATCCGATATAACGGTATTTACGTCACATCGGATGGCACCCATGCGGCGGACCCACGGCACTATCAGAAAGTTGCTATCAGAAACAATGCCCGACGTGTTTTGGACGTAATATGGCCTTTGTTTACGTTAGCATCGCTAACACTCAGAGCTAACCTGTACTGGAGAGCATGTGTGTGAAGAAGCAGGAAATAAAAAGGAACTCACCTTGTGGTATAACCGGCAAGAGAGAAAGCCTTTGAGCTCCATACTGTTTCAGGAAGAATCCTTGATAATCCATGATATGGCGTTTCATCACACCCCGAATCAGCACTTTTGAAACAGGAAGTGAAATAGAGGGATATGAGGCATGGCTAGAATGGGTGATCTGTTTGGTATTTTGACCAAAACACTTCATAGACATGTTTTTTATACATTTGTATATATCTGAAAACTATGCTATTGCCTAAACTTTGCATGATAGGTGACCTTTAACGCTTTTAATGTTTTCTATTAAACCTTTTGAATTGCCTTGTTGTTGAAATCCTTTATAAACATGCCGTCCTTGCCCCTCAGGTTCTGGTATCCCCGAGCTGAAGACCATCCTGAGAGGAGTGGTCCTGAAAGAGTATCTGACGCTCAAAGCCTTCGTGGCTAAAGTGGTCGGGCTGACAGCCGGCCTCGGCAGCGGGATGCCAGTCGGAAAAGAGGTAACACACAAACCCCCCTTTTCATTAAAGACTCACAGATAACAGATCCAGCATCATCCCCACCACCCTTCTTCCTCTCTCTTCCCTCCTTCCTCCATCACTGCATCTGCTCTGAGCTCAGAGGGTAATAAATCATCTTCTGTCGTGTTTCCTCTCTTCCCGCCCTCTCACGGGATTGAAGTAAATTATTCCCCAACAAAGGAAGCACATTCATTTTCTCCCATTACCGTCACAGGGCAACTGTCAAATCCAGCAATTACAGCGTGATGCATCTGCTGTGATTCAACACGTCCACGTAGAGATGTGATCTGCGTCTGTGTGTGTGTTACATCACCTGTGTGTCATTAGGTTCAGACGTGGGGATCACATGTAACGGAGGCAAAATGAGCTAGCTGTATTCCCTGACAGTTACTGATACATCTCTCAAGATGTAGGATTACTGGCAGGATTCTAATGTTGGTAACAAACTAAAAAGGGCATATCGTGTTTGTTGTAAAAGGATCAGATTTGATTTCTTCTTTGTAAACTGCACTATTCTGTAGGCTAATACTTTAAAGGTCCCCTATTATACTGTTTTTCATCAATATATTATAGGTCTCAGGGGGGGGCTTGTGAACTGTCAACTGGAGGGCGGGGAAGCTGTGGACCTCTGTCGCCTGTCAGCGCAACTTACATGATGCCGTTTAAACACATTTAGATAAATAAAGGGCGGTGCTGGCCGTCAGCGAACCGCGAGCCCGGTCGTCAACGGCCCGCTGGCGACCGGCTCGGTTCGCTGATGACCGGACGTACTGTGATTCTCCAGAAC
Organism: Lindbergichthys nudifrons; assembly: GCA_943590975.1. NCBI lineage: Eukaryota > Metazoa > Chordata > Actinopteri > Perciformes > Nototheniidae > Lindbergichthys > Lindbergichthys nudifrons. The sequence goes on from CALSBW010024221.1 coordinate 9,972, forward strand.
ACACAGTTGGCCAGTCCGCCCCTGTGTAGCATATTATTTTCGATGACAGATGTGCCACTGGGCTTTCAACTAAAGACACAGCCACGCAAAAACTGCGGCATGTACAGCTCCTTATACTGCAATGTGTGAAGTGCGCTCCACCCCTGATCGTTTCGCCATGGAGGAAAGCAGCAGAAAGTCGACTGGAGTTAAAGAGAGTGGGGCATAGAAGTTATCCTTCTGCGCTGCGTTGCGTGCATGGCTTCCTTCTGCAGGGGGAGACGCGCTCTGCCGGCGGTCTCGTTCAGGATCCGAAAATTTAAATATTTTTGCACACTTATTCCTAGTGCCATGGGTTGCCGACCCCTACTTTAGATGAAAATAAGGAGCCACTCCCCACGCCCCTCTGAGAGATATTTGGTTAAAAAGAACACAATGGTGCTCTAGGTCTTGGTTGGTGATTGGCTAATGGTTACACAAGCCAAAACATCGTTATGACATCATAAAGTGGCCAAAATCTGATCAGCTCATTTTCAGACAGGTTTTTATATAAATGGATCAGGACAAAAAGAGAGAGAATATTTTTCCTGAAACTTCCAGAATCTCTCTCTACACAGAGGGGACACATGTTGATGTAGAAGAGACATGAGAACGTGGATTGTGCATGATAGGTGACCTTTAAAGTTACAGATACATCTCTGGCAGGATGACTATGAATAATGTTGGTTAAAAACCAGACATAATACATTTAAATAAAGTCAACGTTTCAGTTGTTTCAGGTCAGATGTTATTTCTGCATCTTTAAACTGTAGTATGTGCTCATGTGTTTCATTGCTGGTGTATAGGCTGCTGCCTGAATATGTTTTAATGAAAGGCAGGTTTTCCCATCAATACTAAACATCTTGGTTTCTTCTTTTGTAAGGTCACATTGTTCTGTTGTCTTACATAATACACTTCTAATTGATATTGCAGGTAACCCAAAAGTAACAGAAAGTAATCAGGTTGTATTACTTGTATGTTGTGACTCTCAGATTACGTTAATGATATTTCTGTTTACCCTCCAGGGTCCGTTCGTGCACATCGCCAGTATCTGTGCTGCAGTGCTGAGTCAGTTCATGTCCATCTTCTCCGGAGTGTATGAGGTAAGCCGAGGCCCTGACCAAAACACACAGCATGCAGTTAATGAAGATGTGGTTTGACATGATATCTTGCTTTGTTGCTGATGTTTCTGGTGAAATCACACGGTTCCCACAGGACCTTAAAGCCATGCCACTCAGTTTTTCGCACATATTCACAATCAACCAGTATATTGTAATGACTTGTGACTTAAAGATTTAAAGCATGAAGACATAGTGGAACGTAAAAAACATGATACAATGAGGCCATTTTAAAACGTCATGAATTAAAAGCCAATGTACTGGAGTAAAAAATACAATATTGGCATCTAAAATGTGGTGAAGTAGCATAAATTGAAAATACTCACCCACCACTGCTAATGAAATGCATCTTAGTCAACTCTCAAGTGAATTAAGGTGATACAAATTGTAACATTTCACCTACTAAACACAAGTATGACTACTTCCAGTGTCCCAGAGCTGCAGTGTCTCAGCTTTATTTTGAAAATATTTGGATGACCTTGAGAAATATATAACGTTTTTCTATCAAAGCAACATTTTTTAACCAATTCCTCCCCTTTTTTAACTCCAAATAAGGCTCCTACAGGGATTTAGTTTACAAAACGTGCCAATGTTCACCTTAAAAGGACCTTGAATTTAATATTGAAGTGAAAGTGGGAACCCTGTGACTCTCCCATCTGTCTCCCCCTCTTCCTCCATGTTTCTCGTGTCTTTGTTTTGGCTCGCCCTCTCGCACCGGCTCTCTGTTGATGTCTCACTGTATTAATAGTGTGATGGTAATGTCTGGCATGTGTATTAACAGTAACCTCCCCCCTCTCCCTCCCCCTGCTCTCTATATCTCCCCCTCCTCCTCATTCCCCCCTGCTCGTCTGTGACCTTTAACCCCAGAGTGGGACCCGTAACCAGGACCTGTTGGTGTGTGCGTGTGCCGTGGGAGTGGCCACGTGTTTCGCTGCCCCCGTGGGAGGCAAGTCCCGCCCCCTCTTCCTCCTCCTCCTTTCTCCATGATGCGTTCAGGCGCAGGTCTCCGGTCAGGTTCATCCTCCTGATTCAGTATCATGGAGGTTAAATCTGACCTCAGACCAGTGCACTGCATAATTATGTGATGGATAAAACTGAATGAATGCAGATGAACCAGCCATTATTACTGTAATAAAGCCTTGGGTTCTACGGTTCGGTCCACTTTAAAGGAATAGTTCAACATTTTGAGAAATACATTTATTTGGTGTGAAATGAGAGGATCGATGCCATGCTAATCATCAGGTGACAGGATGTCATTAGTTAATCATTAAAGCTTATAAGAGGAGAACATGTGGTGAACTGGCCTTGTAGCACTTAAACATTAAGTTAATGAATCCCAGGTTCATGTGATATTGTTCGGACCAGTTATGTCCAGCAATGTGGGCAAAAGCGTCCAAAATAAAAGTTTACTCGTCAAAGATTTCAGGGAATTTTGCAGAGAATAAGGCATTTAAATAAATACTAAACATTTAAGTCCAAGTTGTTCCTTGAAAACCAATGATAAATGAAACAATTTAGACGCAAGTCGATTTGAATAAAACTAATTGTGTAGCCTGAGTTAGTTTTCTCCACCTGTGAAATGTCTCAGTTTACTCAGAGCGTCGCAGCAAAGCCCCTATCGCTGTGAGCTAAATCTAAATAAAAACAACATGTACACTAGAATGACACTTGGATAGCACAAACCTGCGGCAAGGGAACAATTATGCGTGTATGCTCCCTGTGATTCGGATCCGTCCAAAATGATATAAGTTCTTTCTTGCATACTAAACGAAGTTCCAGGAAAGCTGACAAACACACAGACACGTCCACAAACCGGACCAAAAGCAACACTATGTTGACAGAGGTATAAATTAATCTCTATGTTACCCAACAACAGAGGATTATTTACACCAGTTTAATCTGGTTTAACTTCAAGGCTATGATGTGAGGTTGCTAGGCAGCAGAGAACCTGTTGCCTGGATACAACAACATGTCTCTTTTATGTATCTGTTTTATGAATGAAATGTATTATTTATTAATTAGTGATCTTTTGAGGTGCTTTTTAACTGTTTGCTTTATATACTTTTAGGCTGAGCCATGCTAGCTGTTTCCCTCTGCTTCCAGTCTTTATGCTAAGCTAGGCTAATTTACGCTGTGGTATCAATCTTCTCATGTAACTCGAGACAGGAATACAAATGAACATGTTCTCCAACACTGTCAAACTATTCCCTTAATAACGTACCTCAAAGCAGTGAGCAGTGATGCAACATACATCTTAAAGGGGCCCTATTATGTTTTTTGGGGGGGTTTCCCTTTCCTGTTGTGTGTTATATAGGTTTGTGTGCATGTAAATGGTCTTTAAAAGCTAAAATCAGACATTTCACCCCAGAAAAGCATTCATTGGACACCTTTGTTTACTTCCTGAACATAGTGACATCATTAACACCCGCACTTCTATTCGCTAGCGCTCCGGAGAGCCGGCAAGAGCCGGCAAGCTAACCAATCAGAGCAGACTGATCTCTAGTTTCAGACAGAGGGTGAAAAGAGGTGCTGCAGCACAGGCAGTATGAGAAAAATAAAGAGCTTTTTGAACATTAAAGCAAGGACACATGTCCCAGTAGAGACACTACATACTGATATACACCTGATCATCAGCAGGAGAG
>CALSBW010024227.1:0-10872 GCA_943590975.1 Lindbergichthys nudifrons
TGTGTGTGTGTGTGTGTGTGTGTGTGTGTGTGTGTGTGTGTGTGTAGCTGGGCTCCCGGTGAAGACGGACATCCCCCCCGGCCCCTCCAGACTCTGCTCTGGAGCCAGACGCTCGTTCTTCTGCAGGATGAAGTGCAACAGGCCTTCTGTCAAAGTGGAGGACAAAGACTTTCCCTCCACCTGCTCCAAGAAGAAAGGTACAGACTGTTCTCTAGAAACGTGATGAAATGTAAAGCTGCATACACAATGCTCTGTGCGTCTTCACATCAGGTTCTCCAGTCCAGGACAATCCTCTGCCTTCTGGACACAGCATTCTGTTTTTCTACTTATGAGATCAAAAGCTGTCCTGGTGGCAAGGCACATCCTTATTAGGACCAGGAATCACACTTCAGTTAGCAAGAGAACATCTCCATTACACAACCAAGAGCGTGGCCTAAAGCGCATATATTTACATATTCATTTAACGCTCCCTGAACCCATCCCAAAGAGCAATAGAACAACTGGATTCTTGCTCAGGAGCAGAGGTGGATAAAGGACTCAGATCCTGTACTTGAGTAACAGTAGAAATACTATAGTCTTTCAAGTTGCTGTGCTGTTACTAAGTAAGAATACAAGCACTTCACACACCTCAGTTTGAAACCCTTTTATACTTTCAGACACTGATGTGCTAAACACGTCAACATGGTTACGAAATGAACCTGCAACCCTTCACCATGAGAGAATGGATCAGATAGAAGATGGGATGTTAGCATGAATTCAAAATACTAACACACAAAGCTAGAGATGGTCAGTGTTGCTTTCAATCCACATACAAAGGGCCCACAGTGGAAGTACTAGGAAGTGGAGCGGGGAGTCCGGTTCTTTAGGCCCAATTCCAAACCGCCCCCTAAACCCTCCGCCTATACCCCCCCTCCGTTTGCGTGGAGGGTCCGCCTCATTAAGTGCTGTTCCAAACTAATGAGTGTGGAGGGGGAGTGGCTTATCAAGCCGTCCAACAGCGAGTCTGCATCACCTGACTTCAGCTGCTGCTCTACCTGACCGACTCAACGCTGTGTGTGTCCGTCCAACACATTCTCACTCCCAACTCGGCCTATGTTGACGTTATGTCAGGGTCACTTTCCAACGCAAGGGGGGGGCCCTTTAGCGTCGAGTTTCAACTATCAGGGAGTCCCATTGACTTGCATAGAGCTCCCTGAACGTTGGTAATAGACGAGTTGGGATCTGCGGAGAAATGCTCTCCGCAGATCCATTCTCACAGCGTTTATCACCCTTTTTCTTACTCAATATCAAGCCACACTTATTGTTTTTACTTCTTTATTTTAATTGAATAATGTAGGACTTTTATTGCTGTCAGTTATGGGGAGAGTAGGGGCTCAGAAAACTGAAATCTGTATTGTTTCATCGTTTTTTCCTACTAATTTTGTATTCTTTTCTAAACCACACACTATAAGACACTATTATCCTTGTGTTTATTTATTTGTTTGATTGTATAATGTCTGACTTTTCAGGACCGAACAATCGGAGCAGCTCATTCGAACACAGGAAGCTGTATTTTCAAAATAAGAGTTCATTTTAATATTATGTTTGATAATATATTTTGTATTAACTAGACCACTGGGTCATGTTAAGACCATATTTTCTGTCGGTTTGGTGTTACAAATATAAAAACAATATATGTGTGGATAACAAAATACATCCGTCATAAACTAAACTGGAAACAGCAGTATATTTTATTGTGTTAACACTGTAAACCTGAGTGCTTTAACCGCCTAGTGGTTAAAGCATGTTATTGAATTTTTTTGTTGATACGTTATATTTGATGAAAACATAAAAATATTAAGAGTACATACTTTCATAGTGGGAAAGTAGAAGGTCAATGATAGAAATATAGAATATAAAATATCAATAAGATACTGTAAGTGACCTCTACAATAAAACTGTTTAGTGCCGGACGTCCAAAGATATTAATAGGAGGATGTGCAAAACAGACAATCTAATTAGGCTTTATTCAAACATTAAAGAATACTTTAGGTTAAGGTCTTCTTTTGAATAAGAAAAAAGCTTTGGGGGTATCTACAGATATTAGGTGCGTTCACACCGGAGTACTTTGGAGTACTTTTCCCACAATAGTTCATCAGAACTACGATATATTTGCGTTCACACCAAAAAGCCCCAGGAACTAAAGTAGCTCAAATTAGTTCGTCCGACCCGCTTTTCAGTCCCTGCTAGAGAGCAGGGTCTGTCGTGGGAGAAAGTAGTTCGTACGTGTGATTGGCTGTGCGGAATGCAAACCACGCCCGTTTGACTCTGCATTTTTTTTTGGAAGCGGCCATTGTATTTGCTCGCTTTGGCCAGCGTATCCGAAGAGTTTACTTTTGTGAAAGCAGTTATTATAGCAACACTAAATAAATCATCGCAGCGGTGGAATTGATGAGGATGTCTCGGCGCTTCTGGCGATTTACTCGGAGGACGCGAAGCGCCGCATTCAGAAGCTTCTACTGAATGCAGTTTCCGTGGCTCAGCAAAGTTAGCAGACCTGGCAAAGTCATGTCGGGACGACTACGAAGGTAAAATAAAATACATGCACTGCACTGTTTTAATCTGCACAATACTGGTCTTAGATGTACTTTTATTTGCTCAGTAGATCGAGCTAGCCATGCTAGAACTTGCTAACGTTAGGTCCAAGCTGGCTAACAACAACATCTAGCTAGCTAGCTATTCTCAGCCGTGCCCGCTATGAACACGTTTTGACTTGTGAATAAGTGTGCAATGTTCTGTAATTTGCTTCACTAACTCATGGCACTAATCATGTGTTTCAGGCGAGGTGTTTCTCTCAGGATTGGAAACTAGTTTTCCCCTCCGGGATAAAACGATAATATAACGTTAGCAATTAGCATGCTAGCTGGACATAATGCTACCTCTAACATGGTAGTTGCTATAATTTCAAGTAATTTGCAACATTCATTCTACATGTTAATGGTAAAAGCTTAAACAGTTGATTACCTGCATACCACAAAGACTGATGTTCTAATATTTTTGCACATTTAAGTAGAAATGTAATTGAAATTCTATTTATTTTTCCTTTTTTTATTGATTGTTATAATTGTACTCAGCCATGTTATGTTAGATGTCAATCCACTTACACTGTAACTACTCTGGCCTTGAAAGAAGGTTACACATCTAACTGATGTCCATTAATCCCTAAAAAAAAGTTCAAGCATACATTAAGCACAAAACAATAAATAAGGGCACATATTTATTCTTTATTTGTTATTATTTGATCCTATCTATCTATTTACTTTACACCTGCATTTTGTTCACTGTCCCTGCCTGCACCATGTCCAATGTTGGACAATGTTGTCTCGTTGTTGCGATTAAACTGATCTTGCATATTTCACCTTAGGAAAGTGGGCACGCGATGACAGCTTCCTTGACACCATCATGGCGATGGACCGCCGTGCCATGGTCAGCAAGGAGAATGAGGACCTGCGTGCCAAGGAGATGCACGACGAACGGCTGCTGCATTCACACAAATGCAGCAACAAAATACCTTTCAGGCTGGGCTTCTGGCAGTGCTAAGCGAGCTGATTAAATCCAACAGGCCTTCAATACAAAAATTAAGAAAAACTTGTCGTCGTTGATAAACTGTACAATGACTTGTTGGGAGGCGTGTGGTGCGTTGGTGTTCGGATCAGGGGAGCACAGGTTCAAACCCCACTGCAGTCAGGATGTCGTTGTGTCCCTGGGCACTTCACCCCAAATTGCCTACACCTGGGACAGTTCATTTTGTATTATTGTGATTATATATATATATGCCACTGTTATTAATACTGACACCTAACTTTGCACTAAGGTGTGTCTGCTGCTGAGCCTACCTATTGTTATTATATATATATATATATATATATATATATATTGCCACTGTTATTATATTGTTTTGATACTACTGACACTTATTGATCTGCTGCTGATAAATAAAAGAGAACCTACATGCACAGCACTAGCATCATGACTGTCTTTGTTTAAACCAGCAGCAGTGCAGCGGTACACAGACTAACCTGTGTGCTTAACATGTATGTATTTATCACAGTAAAGATGGTATACAAAAGTTTTTAAAGAGCTTTCAACCTCATCCCATTGTCTTTAACACACATTTAACATAATAATATACTCATTAATATACAAATATACAGTACGAGTACTGTTTTGATACTGACATTTAATCTTTGCACTAAGGTGTGTCTGCACTATTGTAATTGTGTCTGTTGACTGGTAAATAAAAGAGAACCAAATGCACTGTACAAAAGATCAGCTTTATTGTCAATTTACAATTTCCATGCTGTTCAGATGCCTCTCCCCAACGTTGCTTCCAGGCGAATACAGGAGTTGAAAAGAGCCCTTGGACATTCGGAAATCTTTGATCCACTGGTGTACGTTGGCACCACCTCCCACCAGGCCGACGTTCTATTGTTCACCCAGAGTTCCGTAGTATTCGCATATCTGGAACACATACAAAGACACAAATTAGCCCTACATAACTCCATAAATCCTACATTAGATAGTATTAATGTGATTTAATGAACGTACCATTGCTGTTCTTTGGGCGTGATAACGGTCATCATCCTCAGCTGTCCTTCGGCGAAATATGTCCATAGCGTGTGCTTTCGTCGTCCAATCCTTTTGTTAAGGCTTCTTAACCGCCTTCGCCTCCGACTCAGCATTTCTATTGCATTTGAATGGTCGATCTGTATTTGTATTTGTGGCTGAGTTATTGGCTTAAATAGCTCAGTTACGAAGCTGTATAACACGACCACCAAAACGTCAACTCCATACCGTGTCTGAGGTCGGAAAGTAAACAAGCATACAGCGGAAGCGGAGGTTTTATTTCTTCTTCTCTCGGTTTTTTGGCGAATTGCAACTTTAAGGTGCATACCGCCACCTACTGTACTCGCCGTGAAGTTGTTTGCAGCCTGCCAGTAAACCCAAAGCAGAAGAAGAAGAAGTGACGTCAGCGGCTCATTTGCCTAATCCACCCCCAGGAACTCATTTTGGTGTGAACGCGATCTGCTTTAGTTCATCAGAACTAAAGGAGCTCTCATGAACTAAAGTTCTCATGAACTACTGTGGGAAAAGTACTTGGTGTGAACGCCCCTATTAAGCCTGACAAAGTACTTAACGTCTAATATATTGCATAATTTGTTTTGGGACTTGACAATCAACTTTCCTGCAATGTTAACTATGTTGAGGCACTTATTTGAACTGATATTATACATATGTATTAAACTCTTATAAGATGTATGTAGATAGAATAAGAAATATGCAGAATATGACAGTTTAATGGTGGAGGTACACAGATATCGATAGATGTCTTGTAATGCACTGTTGAGGAACCTGCGACCCACGTTTTTCATCTCCGACCTTGTCAGGTATTGAATATTCAATAAATAAAGAACACAGTATTATTCAATATAAAACACAGAATTTGTGTGATTATACTAAATGATTTACAAATAAACACCACTGCATATTTACAACTGTTACACATGCTGCTGTAACGAACAAATGTCCAACTTGGGATCAATAAAGTATATCTTATCTTAAGATCGATGGCTACTGCCATATTTGCAAAATGTGCCTCTGAACCTTGACAAGTGCATGTTTCAGGCTTATCAATGAACAGGAGGGGTCACAGACATAAGACCAGCTGTTAAATAAAGCTCTTCTGACCTTAGCTGTCATGTGGGTATATATTAATGCTGCCCATTATGGACAAAAGCCATTTTTACCCATTTATTAATTATATGTTTTAAATGTGAGTGTTTCCTATCCCTTAAACCTCCAGGGTGTACACAGTTTAATACTGGCAACTTCTTATTATGGGAAATACAAAAACGTCTTTTAAAACTACAATTCCCAGTAGAGACGTGCCATAGAACATGTTGCGAAACACACAATAGCCAGCATGTGTAGTTCGGGGGACGGGGTGCATTCAAATCCAGTTTTGGACAGTCTGCCGTGGTTCCATCCCATTTCAAAGTGATGTTCGACGCTCGGCGTAACCCTCGGCGCACACTCAAACATCCAATCACAGAGCTTGAGGACTATCACGGGGTTTGTCAAGCGAAGCGGAGAGAATACTTACTTCCGGGTGTAAAATTCTCTAAAGCAACTACTATGAGCTGCTCCGACCCTCGGTCCTGACGGACTCCAACTTGTGTTTATTAATCAAACAAATAAATAAACACAAGGATAATAGTGTCTTATAGTGTGTGGTTTAGAAAAGAATACAAAATTAGAAGGAAAAAACAATGAAACAATACAAATTTCAGTTTTCTGAGCCCCTACTCTCCCCCTAACTGACGGCAACAAAAGCCCGAAATTATTCAATTAAAATAAAGAAGTAAAAACAATAAGTGTGGCTTGATATTGAGTAAGAAAAAACACACTGATAAACTGCATAACAAGAGACATTTAACATCGTCATACAGATGTTAACAACGTCATGGTTACCATCATATACCCGTGTTGAATCTATAAACCGGTAAACGTGTGCATTTGATTGTAAAGTCTTGTATATTTTCAGACTCTTTTCAAAAACTAAGCTGCTTATAAACATCTGATTCAAAAACAAAAAGAAGTTTGCAAAAATGAAACGCCATTAAAGATCTTTGAGTTTTATTTGAGTTATTATTTTTTGTCCAAGAGATGGTGATTTGGAACCATTGTTACAGTACGAAAAGTTACGGCATTTCCTGTTTCTGCTGGAGAGAGGGGAGTTCATCCCAAAGCTGGTGTATTTCCCAAATACAATACAACAAATACCATATTGAAAGTGGAGTGCTGTGCAGATTGGAAAGGCTTTTGAAACAAAGATCTTCCTGCTGCATTATTCACAGCAACAAGTGAAGTCTGCTCTGCAGTGGTTACAGATCAGGGGAAGCATGTAGCTGCTGCTTAGTTTACTCTCCCCGACCCCAGCAGTGACTAAGCATATTTCTAGTCCGAACATTTTTTGCAGGCCATTCAAGCACAGTCACGCAGCCCAGAGTAGCGTCACCATTCATGTTCAATCTTTTAGTGTTAGCTGAATATTTCATGCACACAGACCCCCTCTGACGCTGTGTTTCAGTCAGTTATAAACTCCTCCATAGTGATACAATACCTTTTCATTTGGTGAAGAATATTTCATCTTTTATTGAACTTTTATAACATGATTTAGAAAACAAATCATTCTTACGTGAGTCTTTTTTATTATATGGACCAGTTACCCTCTAAAAAATAATAATATATGAACTGTTTCCAAATTTGCCTAGCCAATCAGAGGCAGTTTAATAATTCTGAATGGTTTTTAAACTCTGATTCCACTTCCTGTTTAACTCTAACCCTGTCTTTTCCCCCCCCCCCTCTCATTGCAGCCGATCGTAAGAGCTTCTGCACCATCCACAGCACGGGCTACCTGAAGAGCTGGCCCCCCACCAAGATGGGTCTGGACGAGGACAACGAGCCCGACAACGAGGGCTGCAACCTGAGCTGCCTGGTGGCCATCGGCCGGCTGCACCCCCACATCGTCCCCCAGCCCAGCCTGGCCGACATCCGTGTGAAGCCCACCGAGTACGTGTCCCGACACGCCATCGACGGGAAGTTCGTGTTCGTCGACCAGAGGTGAGAACTGTCAACCAGTGTGTGTGTTTACTTGATTTTATTCTTATTTACATATTTATATTTAACATCTATGTGTATATTACATTTTCTAGGTTTCACCTGAATCTACATGCTAGAACGTTGATTGTTCTGGCAGTAAGAGATTACTGCTGACCTTATGGAAGAATCTTAAATGCCTTTTTAGTACGTTATTTTATTTTAAACAATTGTATTGATATGAAACATCACAAATAGTTTATTATACCAATGCTCATACCAACACATTTCAGTCCCACCTAAAGCTTTATGAAGTTTAGATGGGTATATTTTCAAATCTGAAAAACAAAGGGCTCCTTACACAGTTATGTGAGAGGAGGGAAGGTTGTCCTCATGAAAAGAGGACACTGTAATCCAGCTTCATTTCTTAAGACATGCATAACCCTCTGTGACCCAAGCTGTTCTCTCTGTGTCCCACAGAGCCACAGCCATCCTGGCCTACCTCCCCCAGGAACTGCTGGGAACCTCCTTCTACGAGTACTTCCACCAGGACGACATCGGGCACCTGGCAGAGTGTCACAGGCAGGGTGTGTGGCAGAGACAAATACCTCCAGATGTTAATGAACCTGAACGCAGCAGAGCTCTTCAATATGTTTGATGTGTCCACAGTGCTGCAGATGAGAGAGAAGATCAACACCAACTGTTACAAGTTCAAGATCAAAGACGGCTCCTTCATCACGCTGAGGAGCCGCTGGTTCAGCTTCATGAACCCCTGGACCAAGGAGGTGGAGTACATCGTATCCACCAACACCGTTGTGTCGTAAGTCCACAAACACCCCCACCTCTGAAACTGATGGAGCGTGTCCAATGTGAAGTATTAAACGTGTCTCCTTGTGCAGGTGTCCTATGATGGAGGGACCCGACTACCCTCAGTCTGCGGCCTCCCCACAGAGCATGGACAGTGCTCTCACCTCAGAGGGTACACACACTGCTGCAAACAATGCACACCATCACAACAACAACAACAACAACCACAATCGATGCCAGTGGTGCAAAGTGTGAAAATGACAGAGAAGACATTCTTTTCACAACTTCTATGTATTCTGTATGTACACGTTATACATTAACAAGGCAGCGGGATAACTTATCCTTCCTAATATTTCCCCATTAGTTTGTATGGTGGTGTCAGAATTACTACACAGATGTGGAAATGAATGTAAAATCATTTCTATATCTTGACTAGTAGTTTTATTCATAAGAAATACTAAAATATTATATTCAGCTCCAGACACCGGTTATTAAATGTTTTGTGTCTTTGTAGACACACTGTGATCTGTTTGAATGCACATGTGTACATGATAAACTGAGGCATCATGTTGTTGGAATTGCACTTTTTAGAATGTACTTTTTTGCTCTAAATCAACAGTTATTGGTTATTATAGGTTATTATGCTATGATTCTACTGTGCCGGCCTACTTCATCAAATTGGGCTGTATGTGGCCTCTGAACTCAAATGAGTTTGACACCCCTGATCTATGCTGTGAATCCTTTAAATTGTCCTTCTCCTGTTGGCTGGCAGGTGGAGGGAGGCGGGCCCTGCAGACCGTCCCTGGCATCCCTGGGGGGACGAGAGCAGGAGCCGGGAAAATAGGACGCATGATCGCAGAGGAGGTGATGGAGATCCAGAGGTGAGAAAGACAGAATCAGAAGGAGGAGGGGGTCCGTCCTCCCCCGGAGAACCCCCGTCTGTGTAGATTATGGTGGAGGCGACACACAGACGTTATGGCATGACTCATCACAATTTATGGGGACATTCTTGGCAAATAAAGTGCAAGTTGAAAGTGCACCTCTTTAGAAAACATGTTATGTATGTGATAATCTAACAGACGGGGTGTGAAATAGAAACTCCCACTGAGTATTGAATCCTAAATAATGCCGACTCAGACAGCTGCTGTGGTGCTGGAATTATGCTGAAACAGTCTGCACTGACTATATCTACCTATCGTCATGGCAACACTTACACCTCACACAGAGTTGTTAAATGTAGGCTGCACGCCCTAGGGTCTGGATGTTTCTACCTGTGAGGAGAAGTGACTCACAACTGGTGGGTAGGCCTGTCGCGATAATCAATAAATGTACTTATCGTACGATAAATAAAAATAGACTCGATAACTTTCCTGAGCTCGATAAATTGCCGTTTACATGCGTGTTTGTTTACATAAGGATGTGACCAGCATTTTAGCCCGGCGCCCTGTGGCTGCCAGTCCGGCGCGCTGTGAGGGGCGGGGCTCACACACACAGCCCATGACACAGCCAGGTCAGGACACTCCACGTGCAGCAGTGTAGCAGTGTAGCAGCCAAATGAATAATATAGAGACAAGCAGGAGACAACGTGTGACTTACTCGAGGGGAATTTGAAGTTAAATGGAATTGGACATCTCCGGTGTGGGAATATTTTGGATTTAAGCCAAATCAACGAGGCGAACCTACGGACTTGAATGAGCCGGTATGTCGCATTCGTTTTAAAAAGGTAGCAACAAAAGCTAGCAATACGACCAACCTTTTAAACTGCACCTGAAACACAAAACCCCATTCCGTGTTCCCAGCTGGGAGCAAACACGGCAGCTGGAGAGCCCCCACCTTCCCGACAGTTTACAATCAAAGATGCATTTGCCTGACAATGCAAACATGTTGGTGTTCCTTGCTCGAAATCTTTGAAAAACAGATTTGGATATGGCCTGTTGAGGCATCTGGGTCTTTGTATGGACAGTGGACTGTACACTTGACTGTTCTTTTAAGGGGGTCTTTTTTTGCTTGTGAGACAATGTGTGCTCATTTTTATTTATTTATTTATTTATATATATATATGATAGAGAGAGCTCTGTTTTCCAGCCTGAGTCTATTTAATTGATTGTTTTGGTTGTGTGTGATTTTAATTAATTAATTTGTTATAATTAAATGTATTTGTTTTATTTATTATATATAATTTATATATTTGAATATTATTTCACATTTCATTTGCAATGATGAATGTTCAATAAAAAGTTCTGTTTGATAGGATGTACTTGAATTATTATGATATATTGTCATTATGTCAGTGGTCTAAAATGGTCTTACAACAGTGCCGACAATATTATCGTTTATCGCAATAATTTCCGGGAAAATGTATCGTCCAACAAAATGAATTATCGTGAGAGGCCTACTGGTGTGTGCATGATGAGGGAATGACCATGT
>CALSBW010024228.1:0-18094 GCA_943590975.1 Lindbergichthys nudifrons
ACACACACACACACACACACACACACACACACACACACACACACACACACACACACACACACACACACACACACACACGTCTGACCTGGTTTACAGGTGAGCAGCTGGTGCAGCAGGTAAGGCAGCAGGTGTTTCAGCAGGGGGCTGACGTCGTGAGAGACAGACATCTCCTGCAGAGAGGAGACCAGCAACGGCACCGAGACCAGGACCCCCAGCGCTCTGAACACAAACACACAACTGTAAGGACACACAAACACAGGGTACCTTAACAGGTGTCTCAGGGTATCTTAAGACCTACTTGTTGCCAGGGCCCTCCCCCTGGCTCTGCATCAGCACAGTGAGGCAGCCCAGCCCCTCCTTCAGGAGCCGCTGATCCTGTATCAGAGACCTGCAGACGGACAAGGACAGAGCCTCGACCAGGCGCTGCTTCAGGACCTGCTTTACCGCCAGCTGACACACCAACATGTAGGAGGCAGCCGTGAAATCAGGGAGGGGGGAGGACAGACCCTGAGGATACAAATATACAGATTTGAAATCAGGGAGGGGAGAGGACATACCCTGAGGATACAAATATACAGATATAAAAAAAATGAGAAAAATAGTCAAATTCTGAGGAAAAAAAATGATTGTGAGAAAAAATATCTAAATCTGAGAAAAAAATTAAAATCAAAGAGTCAAATATTGAGAAAAAGTAAAATTATGAAAGAAACGTCAAATTCTCAGAAATATGAGAACAAAGTCAAACATTTTCAAAAAAAGTACAATTATGGGAAAAAGGTGAGTGTGTCCCCTGAAGACAGGTAGGCAACTCCTCCCCCTCTCACCTGGTGGATGAAGGGCAGCAGCTTGGAGATGTTGGCATCAGAGATCCTCTTTGCAGAATCTAGAGAGGAAACGATGACGGAGGCGTAGAACGTGAACACCACCCGGAGTTTGGAACTACTTTCTGTTGAACCGGAGTACGCCTGAGGAGAAAGAAGAGGAGAAGGAGGAAGAGGAAGCGGAGGAAGAAGAGGAAGAGGGGGAGGAAGAAGAAGTGGAGAATAAGATTTAGCATTCATAAAATATGTTTATTTACAAATATACCTGAGTATTCTTCAAGATTTAAGTGAGGATTTAAACGTGCTACTGGTTAACTCTAAATGTTATTTTGAGAAATGAACTACTTTAAATCAGAGATTCTGAATATTTTCTCAAAATATCACCGACATCTCAATTATACAAACAAAAGTTCTTCACGGTATATAAAATGAAGTGACGAAGAGTCTTAAGTAGTTCTACTTTGATACTGTATTATGTACTTTTACCCTGAAGCAGAGCGCCTGAAGCCTTCTACTTTATTGTTGTTGTTATTTATGGATTTGTTTACCTGTATGGATTTGGTGACGAGGCTGCAGATGAAGTCCATGAAGCTGAGGTCGGAGCAGCAGTGAGAGACCAGAGCTTCTCTGGAGAGAGGGACGCCGGTTTTCTGTCCACACAGGGACAACAAACAAATAAATAAATAAAAATAAATAAATATATATAAAAACACATTAATATATATATGTACATATACACACCACATCAGGGCTACTCCTTTGTTTACTTCCGCAACAGTGACATCATTATGTGTCCCCTAGGACCCCAAAACCCTGTCTTCAATACATCTTGACTCTTTGACTGCACCACGCTCTGGAGGTGGTGTGTGTTTACCTGTACGGGGTGCAGCCAGCTCCAGTTTGTTTTCTCCCGCAAGTGGAGCAGCTGCAGCACTCTGACGAACACCTTGGTGTCGTGATACGGCAGAGCACAGCCCAGCAGACTGTCGGCGTTATAGCGCTGGATGTGGAACCTGGGGGGTTATTAAAACATCGTTAAATAATAATATTTAATAATTCTTTACATTTTTTATTAGAGCGCTCAAAGCGCTTTACATTACATACATATTGGACATGTAACAGTGAATACTATAGACCGATTGTTGGGAAAATACTGAATGTACTCTTCCAATATCAGAGTAGCACATGATAACAAAGGTATCCCAACTGTAGCTGTGTACATGACAGGATGTATGATTACCTAGAAGAGCATCAGGACTGTTTTAGGCATATGATAGCTATGCGATTAATATGATGATTCAGCCTCTATGGAGATAGACATATGACAAGCATGATCATTTCTGACGTGGAGCTAATCTGAACTAAACATTGAATTCTACTTTATATTCCTCCATCTTGTGACTGTGTAACTCCCTCTCTTGTATATCAGCATGTGAAGGACACTATTCAGGAACTAGTTGTACCAAATGCTCTGTATGTGATAACTACTTCCAATCTTGCAAGGATAATAAATACATGTATCCTGATATTGAAACTCAAGTCGGTGACAAGTGATATTATTCTAACACTGATAAAGCATCTCACACAAATATCTCGACACAAGAAGTTAAACAAGAGCCAGCAGACACTTTCAGAAGCCATAAAAAGTCAATTTTCTGCATGTGATAAAGTGTGTATAAATGAGTGTGTGAGGGGTGTTAACCTGTTAAGCACCAAGCCTGTTTTTCATCTTTCAGGCTCGAAAATGACATGCCCAAAACAAATGACTACAACTTAACTTATAAAAGGTTATATGAATAATTTCTTTTTATCAAAGCAAGGTTACATCTGTGAGTTGGATGTAGAAGTGTCAGAATCAATATAGATGTTTTTTATTTTAAAGAAAATTCAGATTTTACATAGTAAAAAACTTTAAATTATAGTGTCCGTCCAAAAATTCTTTTTTACTTATAGTGAAAACTACCCTTGGATGATGGGTAGACTAAAAGCTTTAGGAATCCAAAGTACAACATATAATAAGTACCCTGTATCAAGATTGATGCAAAACAAGTGACATTTGACCTTTTTAGAGAGGTTTAGCCAAAACCACCCCACCTCTGAGGTGATTTGGGTGAAAATGTTTTTTTTTCTTCATATCTCTGGCCCCCCTTGGTCGATTTTGATGGTTGACACCTCTTTCTGACCGTTAGAGCCAATAGAATCGAAGGGGGGGGGGCCCACACACACTCGTGAAAACAAACGGTGGGGGCTTCCCGCATGCAGGTTTGCACCAGAGTGAAGCGATCTCTCGCTCTGACATCTGGAAACGAAAAAGCAGTTTCATTGCTTATGGATTATCAGAAATCATTTCAAAGAGGACACAGACACATTGGATGAACCTATGGATTAATTGCAGCATAGTTTTTTTATCGTTTTAATGCCATTGAAGACCAGTTTTGACCAAGGTAAGCCATGTTAGCGTTTCTAGCTACCTAGCTCCACATGTTATGATGTACGCTTTCGTTTATAGCGTCGCAAATGTTTATCATTGAGTGTTGAGGTGGGCACTAAACGATTCTGTGTCTCCAGGAGATGCTAATCGATGGGTTGGCTGTGCATCTAGGATAAGTAATAAGGGAGTTATGAGTGAGTTTAGGTGCAGTTTTAGGTTACGTTTTTTTGCTCGTGGCTAATTCAGAGGCTGAGTGTTAGCAAATTAAAAAGATCAGTTAGCTGAGTTTCTTCCCGTTACATGGATATAAAACATTCATAGTTTATTAAATATTAAGATTCCTTAGAAGTTGTTTCCTTCAAATTACGCGTTTATCCGCCCGGTACCGGCGGGGCGGTGCGTAACAGGTTAAGAGCTTCAGATTACAGAGGGGAATGAGAGTGGATATTACTGCTGAGAGAGGAGGAGAAATCTGAGCAAAGTGGAACGTTTTAAGAGAGAAAAAGTCATAATAATCTGGAAAAAAAGTTATAATATTGAGACAGAAAAGGCTCAATTGTGTCAATAAAAAAAGCTGATTCAATTATACAATTTTGAGGAAAAAAGTAATAGTTATAGCAGAGTATTTGGGAGGAAAACATGTGTAAAATTGTGTTAAAAAGGTTGAAAAAATAACAAGTAAAGTCTTTATAATGTCAGGAAGAAGTAGACATATTTACAGGAAAAAGTGCTAATGCTAATTGGAGAAGACACAGTGAGACACAGCTAGTGAAATTCCTTACGTCTCCTTACTGTGGACGCTGATGTTATGGAAGATAAATATGAATAATAGTTTTTATCTACCGGTGGACGAGCCACTCGATGCACTTGTGCGCCGGCTTCAGCAGGAAGTAAGGGCAGAGCCGGGCGAGGAACAGGGCGATGGCGGCGTCCAGCTTCTCGTTGACCTCTTTGCTCTGGACGCTGCGCTCAAGCGTCAGCGAGGCACGGCTGAACAGACTGTTCTTGAACTCCTTGAAGGCCGGTTCGATTCCCTGCAGCACCTCCAGTCCCGTGCAGCCTGGGAATGATGGCAAACCGGGTTAATATTAGGGGTGGGGGAAATGAACCGCATTTAATTTAGTCTTAATGTACATTATTTAATTTCACATTCTGTTCTTGTACATATCATATTCCATTTACATGCATATAGACTTCTTGCACTTTTTATTTGTATTTTATTATATATATATATATATATATATATATATATATATATATACACACACACAGTATGTTGTGTTGTTGGAAGAGCTCAGGTCAGAAGAATTTCATTGCCATTTCTACACTGTAGCTTATATCCATATGACATTAAAACCTTTTAATTGAATAATCGATACAGCATAGTATCGCGATACTTTGAGTGGAGATTTTTTTTTTTTTTATTATATAAACTATTCATATTGCAAATCCAAATTTGCCCGGGCCGGGGCAGTAGTAGATCGATGAAAAAGTGGCGGCTGATATTGTATTCTTTGAAAACCGCAACGGTTTCTTGGCAAATAAGACGTACAGCCTTATATCGCACTTCGGAGAAAAAATATTTAGCTGTCCACTCCTCATTAAACACTCGGCACTCATTGTCGACTTTTCTTTTCTCCACTCATTGTTACAGATGCAGGTTCAAAGGTGAATTAGGTTCAAAGGTGAATTATTGCGTCATCGTTTGCGTCATGACATAACCGTTTACGTGCCTTCTTATGACCCACACAGCGTTTTACGTAGCTGATTTTCTCCGTAACACAGCTCACAACAACATCAATAGAGGACTGCGTTGGATAGTTTTTAATCATACAAAGCCAGATTAAATTAAATAACTACTTCTCCAACCTTATACCTTTCTCCAGAGTGCCGTGGTGCATTGTTTATTAATGTGGTTCAGCGGCATTACCGCCTGCTGCAGCGCTGCTCTTCCACCGGAGTTTAGTCTACCGTTAACTCACGGCAGCGGCCACTGGAAAGTCTTCACTGTCTGACTGTCACACAAGCAGCTGATAAATATCCCCCATCCCCATAAGTGAATGTGTTTCAGTCTGAATTGACGCTGTTTGGCATCAAAACACTGTTATGAAAGTTTCTCTGGCATTCTACAGGTGATGTTAGCATAGCAACCGAAGCTAATCAGACTATCTTGACTACTTGTTGCTATCATATTGTGGCATAAGCCGTTATCTACACGCATATTTTACCGGCGTAGTTTTCGTCATGATTTTACTTGTGATGGCCACATGTAGCCCATGTATTGATTCCATCCGATAGCTGCAATAGTACAAAACAACAGGTAAACGTCTGCCTCTTCAATATAGTCAATAACAGTTGACAACGGATGGTCATTAAAGTAAGGTCAAATAAACAGAATCACACTAAGCCTGGTTAGTGTTGCCTGACTTTATATAAGTGTTTTTTATAAGTGTGTGGTCGCGTTCTAGTCACTTTGCTCAGCGCTACTGCTTATTACAACTTGTATCCGCTGCACTCGCCATGAACTGTTATTGCTCAGGTTAATCTCGACCCCCTCCAATGTAACCCCTGGATTCCACCAGGTCCGTCTGCGGCGCGTTACGGGCGCGTCACGGCTGCGCCGCGGTGCTCAAGGTGATCGCGGCCACTCTAGTCAATGGGTGCTATTCCACCACACGCGGCGCGTTACGGCTCAGACGCGTCCCAGAAGCGGCTCGGCGCAGGGCTCCTCTAAAATTAGGATCGAATCCTATTTTTGTCGCGGCGCAGCCGTAACGTAAGGTCGGGCAGGCAGGAAGTGGAAAGGTGACGAGCATCCGGGCCAGGCCCATCCCCCAAATCAACAAGAACTGCGAGCCGGCATGCAACACGCTCCGCTTCTGAAATGCTTCTGAAACGCGCCCGGTAGGGTATGACGCTGGAGGAGGCCGGACCAAAACCGCGGCGCAGCCGTAACGCGCCGCAGACGGACCCAGTGGAATCTAGGGGTAAGCGTGACGTATTTGGTTCTTAGATCTTGCCGAGTGGGGCCAGCTGAATAGACCAGACTCCAGCAAAGGTCAATTGTGTCTAGAGTGCGCCATCTAGTGGGATTTGCCCATGCCTGCACTAGATGGTGCCAAGCTTTTTCTTGTGCGGTCATGGCCATGGGTAAAGTCAGTGGGATTGGCAGGAAGTTAGTCAAAACAAAGATGGAGTCAGTGGAGAAAGAAATCAGAAATGCGCCGGTCACGTTTGAATCAAAGATATTTTAGCGGCCAAAATAGTGGACAGTATCTCTGCTTGTCACGCAGAAGACTGGTTCGATTCCCCGACAGGGAGCCAAGGGGCCGGAATGTTGGAGCTATATATATCACTTTATATTATTTAATAGTTAAACATTTATTTTCTTGCTGTTATTGTTCATAGTAAATGTATTCTTAGTTATTTAAGTGAGTTAAAGTTATTTATATGCTTTTATTTTGAGGCACTGGGTGATTAGAGCACCTTGTGTAATTGCATATATTGGAGGTGGTGGGAGTAGAGCACTAGTAGGCACATGTTTTTTTTACTTTGTAGCAGCCTAAATCACATAGAAATAAAACAGATATTTAACTTAAAATAACACTGAGGCAGCAGTTAGTGAATCTTACGCAGGGCAATGATTTGAGTCCGGACAAGAATCTCCGTTTGTGCATTTTATTCCAATAACAAATTATTATGAACAGGTTTCCTATATTTATTTTCCTTTAGCCTTTCCTATGGCTTTCCTGTGTGTAGCTTGAAACACCCTGGTAAAAAACCATGTGCCTACTAGTGCTTTACTCCCACCACCAGCTGTCTCCAATATATACAATTACACCAGGTGCTCTAATCAGCAAGTGCCAAATATGCCTTCAAAATAAAAGCATAGAAATGACTTAAACTCACTTCGATAATAACAATAACTAAGAATACATTTACAATAAACAATAATAGCAAGAAATTAAATGTTTAACTATTAAATAATATAAAAGCAATATATAGCTCCAACAGATATCAACCAATATATTGTATCGCAATACTTAGCATGTCGTAGAATCGCAATTCTATCGTATCGTGGGGAGCCTGGTGATTCCCACCCATAGTTAATATCCTGCAGGTGTCTGAGGGAGGGGGTTATTTTGTGCCGGTGTTGGGACTCACCCAGGGCGTAAAAGGTGCTGCGGTCCATGGAGGCGGCATCTTTTGGGTCGAAAAGAAGCGAGACGACCTCCTTAGGCGTCTGAGTCACGGCCAGACGCTTCAGCTGCTGTGCCAACGACGTCATAGTTTATCTGCAGAGACATTAACACACTCTCATTGAGATTACATACATCTGGAATAAACCTGCAAAACACACACTTTCTTCTGCAACTGCACAGTGCAACTATCACTGACAACACCATACATGCTGTAAAACTGTAATAAAGGAATTCTGATTCAGCAATTAATCACTGTTTCAGAGCTGCAATGAAAATATGTCTATTTATTTTAATTATCCAAGTACTTTTTTATGTAAACATGTAAAAAATAAAATGCATATTACAAAATACTGTATGTACTAATAGCAGGTTTATTGTGACTTTATTAAGCTATTATGTATTTTGATATACTAAAATGTGTGTGAGCCTCGGTTATGACACAAATGTGTTTAAAACCCTACTAAATTAATGTTTTTATAATGGGTTCATATTATTATAGCCATTTTAATCATTTTAATGCAAAGTGTTGTTTCCAGACTCTCAAAACTGGACCTGTTCTGGTTTTATTTTAAAGTATAAATAAATAGTTAGTTAAATAAGTTATTTTGATTGTAATGAGGTTTGGTTTGAATCAGGGTTATTGTCAGGTTTACACACAGTGGTGCAGACATGAACAACATAAGAAAATAAGTTGTAATAGACAATCAAAGATAATAAAAAGTATTTTTAAGAAACTATTTAGCATTAAAAAGATTTAAATATACAACAGAAGCTAACACTAAACCATTAGGACAGTGAATTTAGGACAATATATTGTAAACTACAGTGTTTATATTACAAATGTAAAACTACAGTGTTGTATGTTGCATAGTTTTACATGTGTTAAAGTGCAGAGAGTTGAGCATTATATGGATTTCATATCCGGCAATGATCCCTTTAACTGGTATTTCAGACAGTAATCCAGTGTGAGGACTGCAGACAGACACTTCTCTACAGGCACACCTACTTTATTTTATATTCAGGCTATTATAAAACTCATTATCTCTTATGTTTCGATTAAACACATGTTAGCATGTTGAGCTAACTTGCTAATTTCTCACTTCTGAAAAAAGCAGCGTTCCAAACATACAGACACCAGCAGTGTGTCGATATTAAGAAGCAATAGTTAGCTTCTTAATATCGACCGACTGTGCTGGTGTTATAAAAGTAAATATATGTATGTGTACATCCATACATATATTTTACTTCAAATTAAACACTCTTACCTGTTATCTGTAAATCCCCAAAACACGTGGAATACTACATCCGGTTTACGGGACGTGGGGAGTACCAGCACAGCACAGTGGGCGTGGCTTATTCTTCTTCTTCTTCTTCTTCTTCAGACTTCACGGTGTAGCGGCCTCTAGCGGTACTGTGTGGTACAGTTGTTTATTAATGACGTTTTTATGTACACAAAACTGTCTTCATTAGGGGTATATACTATATATACAAAGTAAAATAAAATAAGACATACATATTACCAAAATTATAAACATATGGATTGATTACGTTCAGAAAACTGTATCATTGTTCCATATAATGATGGACTGACAAACACATGTTATTCTTTTATGGGATTAGTTTTGTATCATAAAGATAAAGCAACACTTTCTCAGAATAAAGCAAAACTATGAGTTTAAAAGAGAAAAAAAACTGAGTCAAGCAAAATCAAATACATTTCAAAAATAAAACTATAAGCTGCAAACAAATCATTTGTGTAATCATGTAAACTATAAGTATTTTTTCTTTGTTTTAACATAGGTTTTTGTTTGCAGTTCTTGTTTCTTTTTTCTCAATGATCAGACTTTTGCTCTCGCTCCTTCACTTTTTGTTTGAGATTCTGACACAAACCTCCCAGGTGGGCAGGACTTTCAGGGGTGCATCCCCATTGGCTACTCAGTTTTTGAGTTACAGCCCAGTCCTCCAGCGATTGTACAGTGCAGGGAGCTGCGGTGCGGTAGCTGAGCGTGGACAGAAGACCCCCAGAAGAACCAGCATTTCAATTATTATAATACTACAAGTGAAAATATATGTCATGTAAGTATTGATCATTTGTGTTGTTGGTGCTGTACTATACGGTCTGTTTCTTTATTGTGTTAGTTAAGTGAGAAGTAAAGAAAAGCTGTGTTATGAAAGTTAGCTTTTGCTAACTTTAGATCCATAACAATGCAAGCTAGTAGCCTAATAGCAGGGACAGTTAGCTACAAAGCCAGCAGTGAGTGAGTGAGCGTTCAGACACCGGCGCACACACTCAAACGGACTTGTGTGCCTGTCTGACTCTACCAACAGGCTTTCATGATTCTGTTTAGATATGCAAGTATAAGCCATGATAGCTTATTTTATTAACATGCTAATTTGAAAATTAATGGAGGCTGAGTTAACTTTGTAGGAAAACCTACCGTCCATGATTTCCCTGAGCTGTGTTTTATTTGTTAACTTCATTTTTTTCATTTCCTAAAACATTTATTTTCTTTTATATTAACAGTGTGGATCATTAGCCGCGTTCACACCGGAGTACTTTTCACCGTACTTTTCACGTTTAGTTCCGTTAGGGCCCCTTATGTCGCGTTCACACCAAAAAGAGCACTTAATCCCGGGAACTTTTACCCCCATTTTTAGTGCCTGCTGAGAGATGGTACTTTCCTGGGGGAAAAAAGTGCCCCAGTTCTGATTGGCTGGGCGAATTGCAAACCACGCCCCGTAAAACTCTGAAATGTTTTGTAGAGCCGCCATTTTATTATCCTCGCATTAGCATTATTAGCATTAGCATTCGCCCAGTGCACAAACGCAGAGAGACTAACTTATGGCAACACAAAATAAAACATGGGAGCGGTGGAGATGAGGAGGTGTCGGCGTTCTGGCGATTTACTCAGAAGGCTTCAGTAGACGCTGCTGGGAGTCCCAGCAGCTTCTACTGAAGCCAGTCCCCAACTCCGGGGACTTCCGGCCGAGGACTCCGGGTGGCAGTATACGCCGTGAAGTTGTTTGCGGCCTGCCAGTAAACCCAAAGCAGAAGAAGACGAAGTGACGTCAGCGGCTCATTTGCGTAATCTTCCCTCAGGGAATTTATTCCGGTGTGAACGCGATCTGTACTAAGTGCCCTGGGGTAATAAGTGCCGGGGCACTGAGTGCCGGCACTGAGTACGGCAAAATACTTGGTGTGAACTCGGCTATTGAGACAGCGTGGTGTCCAGAGGTCTTATCCCGTTTTCCCACTTCCTCTGAGGGGACAGCACGGAGGGGGGGCATGAAGAGAGACCTGCACCATCTTCATCCACGCTGGCGTTGCTGTTATCACTAGCTCAGTGTCATTTCATTTGACCAAATGTCTTTACATATACATTTAATAGATGTTATTATTATCCACTTTTTTGTTTTATGTCCTTTTATTTAAAACATTCTTTGAGACTTCATCTTCTGGTTCAAATTTCAATAAATGTAATTTGTATAACCACTCTTTTGTCTTTATTCTACATGAAAATGTTAGAGATTCCATTCAAATCTGTTGATTATTCATATCTTCCTCAGGCTAGGAATAGTAGGCTATGTCGAATTTTTAATGCTAAATGTATATCATTTTCTCACAGGATATAGAATGAGACAACACAGTTTTTATCCATTGTGTATGACTGCTTCAGCTCTTCAGACCAACATAGTAAGATGTGAGCATGTTCCTAATTGTGTTGGTATGCTACCTAGGTCTGGTCTGTTTAATAAAGCAAATCTGCCACTTCTATATTGTAGAATTTGTTCAATTAAAGCAGTCTTTAATTGTTTGTCCTAAACATAGCAATATATGCTTTTGAAATGTAACATGTCTTTGAAAAAATAATAGTATACAGTTTATATTTTGTATCACCTTTAGCTTGAAAATACATAGATGTGTTTTTTTTTAATCTATAAAATAAATAAATAGACAGACAGACACTTCATCAATCCCAAATTGGGAAATTATTTAACAGCAGCAGTGTGTTCAGGTATTAAAATATTCAAAGTTGGAATAAAGTATAAACTACACAACATAAGTATAATGCACAGCAATCCATAAGATAAGTCCGATATGTTCATGAAAACTCCCCAGTAGGCACCAACACAAACGTGGCCGAGTGGACTCCGGAGTTTGCTGCATGAGTTGCACTGTATGATCTGTGGTGTAGTGGGCTGTCACTCAAAAACTGAGTAGCCAATGGGGACGCACCCCTGAAAGTCCCGCCCACCTGGGAGGTTTGTGTCAGAATCATAGACTGTGGGTGTTTCTCAATCGCGAGTAAAGCTGCTTCAGAGCCACTATTTCAAGCATACTACGTCATCGAGTGCCGCCGAAGTACTGTTCCAATCTCCAGCATACTTGGAAATCTACCGAGCCCGGCGTACTCCGTTTGGAGAAATATCGAGGCTGCACATGAGTAGACTCCGCGATCTTAAAATCCACAGAATGCTTTGCGCACGGACCAATTTCCCCAAATCTGTAGCGGAAGATGTAAGGCGGGGCCTCTCATATGACGCACACCTGCACACTTGCTAGCGTGTTCCACACTTCGTTTTCCGAATGCCAGGAAGTATTCTTGACTCGCTTCTGAAGCAAGATGCTCGGCAGACATGTGCTACCAAGCAAGCGTACTCACGATTGAGAAACACCCTGTATATATAAATGGACGTAGGGTCCGTGACCTCACCCATAGGATTCTGCAGAGTTGCCGAGAAGCCCTTAGTAGGCGGAGTCGGCCACTAACGGCTCGACAGTGGCGTCAGAGTTCCACTCCCACCTGCTCCAAATAAGGGCAAAGAGGCGGAGCCGAGGCGGGACCTGCTGCCGCCGGGCTGGAAGTTCCAGAGCTAGCTGAAGCTACCAAGCTAAGCTAACATGCTCCCCATCTGCACACTGCCGTCGCATTTTACGTTTCTAAGGTAAGCGGACATGAGACTATTCAGCAAAACTATAAATAATAATCTAAGTTGAGTTTTTAGCATAATACTTCAGAATCTTAAAATCCCTTAACGTTTGTATGCAATTGTGCTCAATTAAACACTGGAATCAAGCAAATATTAATATGTTTGCATGACATTAGTTATTTATATTTTGCCATCACTTAATTATACGTTTAATACATTTAAGTCAAGCTAAGGTACATGTGATGATAGCTAGTTAGTGCTCTTACCTGTGAGGCCTCCTCCAAACAGCATTATAACCAGACTGTATCATTCAAACTACAAGTACCAGTTCTAGATCCTTAACTTTAGACAAACAATTCAAAAGACAAAATGTATTTAAAGACCCATCTTTATTTGAATGTGCCTCTTAACCTGAGATATTAGTTATACAGTAATAGTATTGACAATCTTAAAAAACTGAGCAACTCAACAGTCAACTTTATATTTCTTATTGTCTAAAGCATTTATTATTTTCATTTTTCCCCTCTCATATTCAGTGTGGAGTGTGGACGGATTGAGACAGCGTGGTGTCCAGAGAGCTGCAGAGACTTCAGGGAGAAACCTCCGTGTGATGGACGTCTGTTGGTTTGGCCGGAGAGGACTGAGGGTCTTTCCTCTGTGAGGAGGACCAGGCCTGATGGAGGAGCCCATGCATAGCTGATACCACCTGATCAGGCCTAGTCTGTCACTTTATTTGACTAAATGTGTTTACTTATAGTTTTACACCTTCTGTCCATATGTGCTTTTTATTTAAAACATGTTTGATTAACTTTTGGTTCACATTTCAATAAATTGAATTTGTATTTGCACTCCTTTTGTCCATTATTCTTACTGAAAATGTTAGATTACACATTCACATCTGACTGAAGATTGGCCCCATTTATTTGCGTTGCAAACTCTGCGGTACAAGGTACATGTTGTGAAGCTCATGAAATGAGGCAAATAGAAATAATCAGCTGATGGAGTGTAGATGTGGAAATAGGTGCATTCGATCAGCTGACTGTGTTTTCACAATAAAAATAGTTTCTTAGTGAATGTCCTGTACTGGTCTTAACATTTCATAACATCAGCTTTTAATTTTCCTATTGGATGTTTTTCTTGACCCTCGGAGAAAGAGGAGATGCTGAGTCGTGCCTTTCAGGCATGTCCTTTCCTAACAAAAATTACAAGAAACATAAAACATATTACTGCAGAACAAGTGTGTTATTTATGAAAGAGGTGTGTTTGTGTTTAGGGGCTGTAGATATAATTATTTTGTAATTGTAATGTTTTTTTTATTTCAACAGTGAGCTACAAAGACAATCAGATTATGAATGAACAGTATGAAATTCATCAACATTGAAATATATTTTATCAAAATAATATTTAACTGTTATTAAAACAAGCTTGCTCTGTTGTCTCACTGAAAGAAAAACTTTTACCACGTTTTTACAGACAATATTGAGAGATAAATAGCAGTTGTCACTATGCGTTAAATATCTTTGCCTTCAATACATTAAATTAGAAAGCTGACAGTCATATTGCTTGTTAACATCTAAATGTAACCCTTTGCATGGAAAAAACCCTCAACTTCACTGATGTGTAGGTGATCTAGTATTTAGTATTGTTTAATGGAATGTATAGCAGTGTATTAAAGTCAATACTTCATTTATTTAAACCAATATCTTTCTTGATTCTTTGTACAGTATGAAAAAAGAGTATTTGTACCTGTGCTGAAGTTCACTGCTGTGAGGAGTCCAGTTCTGTCTCTCACTCTCTGGTCCAGCCTGTCTGCATCACCTGGACTTTAAACAAACAGATATATATGTAAATAACCATGTGTACAAACAATATAACTTATTATCTTCTGTTGAACATGTTGGATTGTGTATTGTCCGAGTCAGGGTCCTTTTTATTTTACTGTAACTTTGGAAGTTGTGTTACCAATACTTACTGTTTATTTGATACCAATTTGGTAATGCAATTAATAAAAACAACAAGGTTTGGGTTCGTTCTTCAGATGACTGTGATGTTAACGTGTAAGCTCAATAATGAACTCCAGCTCAACCAACCATATTGTAATATCTAAGTAATCATCTTGAAATATGACATTAATAATTGTAATATACACACATCTTATTGTGAAGTTGATTTCACATACACTACTTCAACGTTAGCTTGTCTACATACTTGAGCATAGCCAATTTAAATTAACCTTAGCGATGCATACAGTTCCAACCTACATAATAAAATATCTCTCTAAGTTACAAGGATGACCTTATTTTATCAACCTCAAACAGAAGCCTTTTGTTCTACAGTATTATCCCACTTAACGCTTAACACTTGTCTATTTCGTTTTAACCTTTACAGTCTATGGTTTTAAGTTAACTTGGAGGCTAAGATTAGCATCGTTAGCACCGATGTAGCTACCACTCGCTTACACGCTAACCCAAGCCTTAACATTCATTACGTAGCTGATTGAAATCATAAACACATAAATAAATTACTCGAATTTCACTTACCGCAAAACGGCATTCATGCACCGTCTGTTTTAACCGCAGAGCGAGTCACAATAGTCCGATATATAAGCATGAAGAACAAACAAACACGGCCGGGGTCAAGTTGTGTTCCCTGGATGAACTGAGCAGGCAGAGTCCCTGTAGCTTCACGGAGACGGAGCAGCTAGCAGAGAGACAAGAAGCTAACAGCAGCAGTCACTTGACAGAGCTGTCACTCAATGTGACCACGCCCTAATTTATGCAAAAACTTTAAGACCTAATATAAATAAAAGGGTCATGTTAGAAAACAATTCACTCACAGATTCATAATCATGAAGGTGGAATCTAACTATATACATAATAATATTTATTGCAGCCAGGGCCAGAAACGTTTTTTTTTCTGCTGTGAAATTGGGCATTTTAACATGGGGGTCAATGGAAATTGCTCCTTTCTGCAGTCATCGCCTATCGGCCAATATATGAACTGCAGTTTGTGGCACTTCCGTATTGGCGTCCCGGCTCTTCCCCAGAGTTTGCCGCTTGTTCCACACGCTGTTTATTTTGAGGTGTAGGCGGGGCTTATTTCCCATGTAACTTTCGTGACATATGAGTGAGTATCCATAGTTTTTTCCCAATAAAATGTTCATCCCAAATAGTTATGTTGTCTCTGTATTTATTTACAATTCACGTGTTCTCTAAAGTGGGCCTCCATTTAATTATTTGAGGCATGAAGAGGAGTAAGCACGAGGGAGGCACTCGCTGGTTAGGGGAAATTAAATAATCCGGCACCCAGACATAATCTGGAATGCACGTAATGCTCTGGCCATCCTCAAACCGGTTTCGGGTTTGAGTTGGTGTTTCAGTCGTACATACAACATGCCTTATTTTATACACATCATCAGTAGTGGTCCTTGGATCATCAAGTATTTCGACCCTTCACTAGACACTCTCAACAAGGTGGGCCCTGCATAGGTTGATCAGTCCCAGCAGTGTGTATTTCAAATTGACATGTGGCTTGTTCTTCTTCTTCCCAGCTGCGTCTGTGCACTGTGCAGCCTCAGACAGGAATGAGCGGGAGAGAGAGGGAGCCGGCTCTTTATAGAGATTCGGGAGTGGCCTATTTCGCTCTCTCAGTACTTCGTGTTTTCACGGTAAGTCATTTAGTTGTTTCTCCTTCTGTAACTACAGGTATTAATATTCTCTCTCAATCCTTTTGTGTGTTTCACGGTAAGGAGAGGTAAGTACGGTTCCAGTGAGCGTTGCTGTGGAATCCCATATAAATTAAGTTAAATGTGTTATTTCGTGGCGACTGGTTAGGCTTAGGGAGAGTGTCAGATAGTGACGTATAGGGGCCACCTGAGAGGGTACAAGAAACCAAGCAGTCGAAGGAGGCACTCGCTGACAGTGTTGGGTGTAACGCGTTACAAAAGTAACAGAGTTACAGTAATGTATTACTTTTTGCTGTAACGAAGTAATGTAACGCATTACTAATGAAATGTGGGTAATATACTACCCGTTACAATGCTCAGTAAGTAACGCAGTTACAAGTAACAACACATTTGAACCCGAAATTAAATGGTGTTTTGTTTTTTAAGAATTTACCAACATCAGGAGAATTGTGCGGGTAGATTAGTAAGGGGGTGCATAGGCATGCATTGCACCCCCAGTTGAATGTCATGCACCCTCTATTCAAAAAAGAGAACGGAGCGAAAAATACAAACAACAAATTGTGTCAGGTGCATGCGCGTGCATCATTTCCAAAGTGCTTCCACAGCAGTGACACACATCTGTGGATAATCATTTATACGAAAATGGTTAAAGCAACCATCACTAAACGCCAGCAACACTGCATCTACTGCAGACAATAGCAACAGGTCAGATGGGGATGTTACGTTACCCGCCGTCGTGGACACTAGCTTACTCCCGTCTGACTCGCCGCAAAACAGAGCCTGCCCAGGTATATCTAAACAACTACCCGCCTGTACACTGGGGTAAGGCGGTAATTTCAGCTCGTGGTATAAAAATAGACAATGGCTAGAATATTCATGTGAAAATAGTGCCATATTCTGCCATATCTGTAGAAATGTTGGGTCAAACATAATGTATACAATAGCACAGAGGCCTTCACCACGAATGACTACAAAAATATTTCATATATCCCAAGCTTATCAACAAGCTGATGTTGCAGCTGAAATGTTCTCCAGGTCACAAAGTCAACCTCACATGATGATGTGATACCAGTTTTCAAGCACAGTAAATATTCTCTTCCCAGAGTATATGATGGGACCAAGGTGATGATGTACATGGTTTTAATAATACTTTTGCCTTCCAATGTTTGCCATTTCAAACCATGAGCTGGTTCAAATAATATTTGCTATTTTTCATTGCTCTTGCCTGCCGCTATTGCTCACGTAAATCTGCTGCACCCCCTGTAATCTCAGACGCACCCTGAGTCATTTTGTGGAGGGGAATCTCAACCTGCTGCACTGCACCTGGGAGGGCGTTAAGCACGCACACACGCACACGCACACATACACGCACACACGCACACGCACACATACACGCACACACACACACACACACACACACACACACACACACACACACACACACACAGAGTAATCAGCTGTCTGCATGTGTTAAAGATCTTTGTGTTTGTAGCGTACCCCTACCCCATATGCACAGAGACCGACAACAGAGAGCTGCTACCCAGTAAGAGACGGCCTGATACACACACACGTATACAGAAACACACACACACACACACTATGACAATTGAAGGCCATAAATATGCTCTTAATTTGTCTGCCTTCGTGGACTTATAACTGGACATCTTCCATTTTGCTAAAAGTTACAACAGTCGGAAATACTGTTTGTTGACCACAACAATAATGTTGTTCTTGAACTGTAAATGTCAACAAATGTGGACTGAAGCAGAATATTTTAAAGTCAAGATTTGCTTGTGCAGGGTTCTTACACCTTTTCCCAAGTCAAATTCAAGCACTTTTCAAAGTGCATTTTCAAGGTGCATTTTCAAGCTTTTCAAGCATCTTACAGCTGTTGTAAATTACATATTGATATACACATACTTATCCTCAAATGATTATTTCCCTACCTCACATTAAATCAGATGTTCTTTATGCTATAAACAACCAAATGTGTGTTTCATAATAGCATTCTACATGAGGATGA
>CALSBW010024229.1:0-12356 GCA_943590975.1 Lindbergichthys nudifrons
TCAACGAACGGCGCGGAGAGGGCAGATAAGTGTCCAACTCTAACAAGCCCGGCCTCTTTTCTTCGCTGCAGCCTACCTTGGGGACATCACCGGCTTTGTCTCTACCTTACCTGTGCTTGTTCTTTAACCACGTTACTTAATTAAAGTACCCATTTGAACCTTTTCAGAGACTCCATTAGTCTCACTATTTTAAGTTTCTTTCCTGGGAGCGAGAAGATCACGATTTATCAACATATCCCATCATTCAAGGGTGGTTTCCACTATAAGTAATGTATTTTCTTTGGACGGACACTATAATTTAAATGTTTTTACTATGTTCAATCTGAATTTACTTTAAAATAAAAAAAATCTATATTGATTCCGACTGTTCCAACTCACAGGTTTATCATTGCTTTGAGAAAAAATATTATTAATTTACCCCTTTTAGAAGTCAATTGTTCTGGGAATGTCATTTTCGAGCCTGAGGCCTGAAAAACAGGCTCGGGCTCAACTGGTTAAGACTCTACAGAGGGTGGTGAAAACCAGGATGGAGCTGCCATCCATGGAGGATCTTTACTCCCAGCGGAAAGAAAGCCCTCAGGATTATCAAAGACCCCCATCTCTCCAACAAGAAACCGTTCTGTCTGCTGCTGTCTGGCAGGCGGTACCGCAGCATCCGGACTAAAACCACCCTTTGTTTTTTTTTTATTTGTATAAAAATGTATATCTTGTAATTTTCACTGTTGAGGAACCTGGGACCTACGTTTTTCATGCATTCCATAACTACACCGTAGCTTTGTATATGACATGACAATACATCTTTGAATCCTGATTGAATCTACCAGTCCACTCTCCCTACCATGGTGTGTTTGGGGACTTGAACCGGCCACCCTCCGGTTCCCGAGCCAAGTCTGTGCTCCTACCAAATTATGGTTGCATAGAGATTTGTTGTGGAAAAGTAATGTAATACAAGGGACGTGTTACATATTCTCAGGAACATACTTGATAAGCAAGCTGGTCACTAGGTGTGCTGAAATAACTGTAATTAAGTCTTTGTTGTGCTGAGTCTGAGCCAGCTGTGGTCAGCCCACGTAAGAATGACCAATACAGTACATACATTTTCAAATCCTGAGTGAAACTCGCCCAATGTTGTGATGTCCGGCTGAGCTCAGTTAAATCAACTTACATGAGGAATGACACAGTACATCAAGAAGTAAAAACTCTATTTACCCCACAGGCATCCAATCAAAGTACAAAGAATGTTTTCATGGGTTTTAAACGCAGCCTGATAAAGAGTTTGCCAAGAGTGTTTTAGCCACTATGGCTTTAATAGCTTTAGAAGGACCTACTGAGAGAATGTTTTTACTTTGATATACAATAACTAAAAAGATGTTTCAAATGAATAGTTCTGTAAAAGCGAAGCTGTAGATAACATCACAGTTAAATATCCGAGGCCTTGTGCGGGTAGCCAACCCGTGCAAACGCGTTGCAACGGCCTAAAACACTTACATTAGTAGAAACGTGCTTAAAGGTAGGGTAGTAAGTTTGAGAAACCTGCTCGAGATCGCTAGAATTTGAAAATACACAACCGGAGAAAATCTGCCACTTCCTTATAGAGCCCCTCCTCCAACACACACGAACGCGCACATGACCAATGAGGGCACGAGATAAATTTGTGCACAGATGGAAGGCTGACAGGCAGGTAGGCCATCCAGTTATTTTAGCCGGGCCGGCTAAAATGATTGGTCGTGCTTTTTACAGTACTACGGCTTCCACAGATGACATTTTTTTATGGATTTGTTGTCAAAGCACTTAAGATATTCATTGCTATCGGGATGTTAAGAGCATTCCATGGAATATAACAAAAAGTGTATCTCGAGCCGGTTTCTCAAACTTACCTACCTTTAACTGCTAAAAAATATTAATATAAAAACACAAATGTGCCAAAACAAAAACAAATAAATAAACCTCTTCACCTAGACAACCCGTGCGCAGCATTTAGAAAAACATTTGCCATTTTGGCGAACATGTTCAAGGTTTACTAAACATGCTCCAAGAAGCTCAAAACACAACAGAAACGGGGACCCTAAAAAGTGATGCACACAGCTGAGATCGGAACACTTGTTTAAGTTTGGGGTTTATAAAGTTGGCCAACTGTCACTCTCACAGAGTTATTCTGTTTCATAGTTCTAAGTGTTTTTTCAGTAGATTTGAAATGACTAGGTTAGCTTTGTTAGCTAGCTAGCTTTCAGCAAATCTAGAATAATATCGTAGGGAATCATGCAAACACAATTTAAAAATAAGCAAATAAAACCTTCCAGTTGGCCAACTTTATAATCTCCGAAACATCAACAACGCTCCCAAGCTGTGTGCATCACTTTTTAGTTTCCATTTCTGTAGTGTTTTGAGCTTCTTGCAGCATTTTTTATTTGCAGCGTCTTGTATTTCAACCCAGTCTCCAACATTTCGTGTTATAGTCACGACATTTAATCTATTGATTTGTGTTCACCAACACAATTTTCCCCTTTTTTTTGTCACACAGAACGATTTTAAAAGCAATGTATTTCTATTGGTAGTGTGTTTCAGGCACCACGTCTTTTTGTCCGGTCGGGTCTTGGAAGACCGGAAGCTGTGGGGTTCATAAAAACATGTTCTTACTCAATATCAAGCCACGATTATTGTTTTTATTTTAATTCGTATAATGTCAGACTTTTTTTGCCAAGATTACGCCGAGGGTCAAACAGCACTTTGAAATGGAACGAAACCACGGTAGACTATCCACAACTGGACTCGAACGGGACCACCCCCCAGAACTACACATGCTGGCTATTGTGTTTCGCAAAATGTTCTATGGGACGTCTCTACTGGGAACTAGGGATGGGAATTTGAAAGCAAATGTATATTCGAATATTCGACTCCCCAAAAAACGGTTAACCGGTTAACCGAAATGTACATATCCTTTTTTTTTTCCAAACATTTTTTTAAATCACTTTTGGAAATAAATAAATACATGTTCAAATAAGTATAGAAACCAAGTCGAATTTGTCAAATGTATTGAACTGGTGATCACAGTTTGACAGCTATAGGCCTACAGCTTTCATGTGCGGAGGCGATTCACAATCAGGCCAGCTGTAGAGAAGACCCTCTCAGCTGGAATGGAGGTTGCGGGTATAGCAAGGTATAGTATGTATATATAAGTTTAATTTGGCATAGTTTGCACTCTACACCGCACTCACTAACCTGGTCGAAATATTTCCACACATTACTCCTTTTTGACGCCATGTCTAGGACTCTTCTTAGAGTGTAAATAATTACCGGACTATGACTGGTAAAATATGTTGAATACCGGCAAAACTAAATCTCTCCTGTCAAAATGTCTATGTACTTTGCCGCCACACACGGTTGCCACTCATGTGTCGCGAGTGTTGACAGGGGGGGCGGGGGAGCACGCTCATGAACTGTTAGCGCCGGAACCTCGCAACGGCTGCGGAGCGCATTTGCGCCGCATTTGGGCATAAGATGAGGTTTGAGTCTGCGTGATTTGCGTGTAGGCAGGGGCAGCAACCATATCATTAGCTAGAACTAGCTAGATCTGATGGATTTGGACATAAACGCGAGTGAAGTACCGGATGCGAGAAAGAGAGATCAGCACCTGCAGCTCTGCCCGCTGTGAGGGACCGGTGAGCGGAGCAAAACACACCTTTAGACGTCACCTAACACATTTAGCTATGGCACTGTAGTATACATTGAATCAATTTGATAATATGTAATCAACTTAGGCATCCCAAAAAAATAAAAATAAAATTAATAAAAATATTCATAACTCATATTCGAATACCTGAATAATTATTCGAATACCTGAATAATTTCGAATATTCGATTAATCGTTCCCATCCCTACTGGGAACGTTTTCGTTTTTCCCACAATTAGAAGTTGCCAGTATTAAACACATTGTTGTTATCAAATTTAAATCATATAATTACAGGGTTCCTGCGGGGTCTTAAAAAGTCTTAAAAAGTCTTAAATTTGATAATCTGAATTTAAGGCCTTAAAAAGGTCTTAAATATGACAAAAAAAATAAGAAAGGTCTTAAATATGATTTAGAAGGTCTTCAAAATTATGGGATTTGAAAGGTACTTCTGTGTGGCGATCGCGTCTAAAATGTGTTTTGGGGGAAATGTCCGGGCTGCAAAGTAACCTGGACGGTAATAGCCTTTCAGTTCCCCCCAACAATTTGTATTGAAATAAATCAACATGGAAGCAGTCATCACTAACTTTGTTTCCCCCGGCCCCTTATCGGAGAACACCCAGCTAGTAACCTAGCAACCAAGCTTCAGCTAGCGGCAGTCAGAAACTCATGTCTCTTCGAATCTACTTACAAATAAATATGGGGAAGTGTAAGTTCAACCATATTTGGTTGGAAAACATCGAATTTAGTGTTTGGTTGAAACCAAGCGGCAAACTCTGGGGAAGAGCCGGGACGCCAATACGGAAGTGCCACAAACTGCAGTTCATATATTGGCCGATAGGCGCTGACTGCAGAAAGGAGCAATTTCCATAGACCACCATGTTAAAATGCCCAATTTCACAGCCTAAAAAAACATGTTTCTACCCATGGATCCAATAAATATTATTATAGATATAGTTAGATTCC
Source organism: Lindbergichthys nudifrons (assembly GCA_943590975.1). Lineage (NCBI taxonomy): Eukaryota > Metazoa > Chordata > Actinopteri > Perciformes > Nototheniidae > Lindbergichthys > Lindbergichthys nudifrons. The sequence goes on from CALSBW010024229.1 coordinate 4,634, forward strand.
ACCTTCATGATTATGAATCTGTGAGTGAATTGTTTTCTAACATGACCCTTTTATTTATATTAGGTCTTAAAGTTTTTGCATAAATTAGGGCGTGGTCAAGTGACTGCTGCTGTTAGCTTCTTGTCTCTCTGCTAGCTGCCTGCTCCGTGAAGCTACAGGGACTCTGCCTGCTCAGTTCATCCAGGGAACACAACTTGACCCCGGCCGTGTTTGTTTGTTCTTCATGCTTATATATCGGACTATTGTGACTCGGTCTGCGCTTGAAACAGACGGTGCATGAATGCCGTTTTGCGGTAAGTGAAATTCGAGTACTTTATTTATATGTTTATGATTTTAATCAGCTACGTAATGAATGTTAAGGCTTGGGTTAGCGTGTAAGCGAGTGGTAGCTACATCGGTGCTAACGATGCTAATCGTATCCTCCAAGTTAACTTAAAACCATAGACTGTATATATAAAGGTTAAAACGAAATAGACAAGTGTTAAGCGTTAAGTGGGATAATACTGTAGAACAAACGGCTTCTGTTTGAGGTTGATAAAATAAGGTCATCCTTGTAACTTAGAGAGATATTTTATTATGTAGGTAGGAACTGTATGCATTGCTAAGGTTAATTTAAATTGGCTATGCTCAAGTATGTAGACAAGCTAACGTCGAAGTAGTGTATGTGAAATCAACTTCACAATAAGATGTGTGTATATTACAATTATTAATGTCATATTTCAAGATGATTACTTAGATATTACAATATGGTTGGTTGAGCTGGAGTTCATTATTGAGCTTACACGTTAACGTCACAGTCATCTGAAGAACGAACCCAAATCTTGTTGTTTTTATTAATTGCATTATCAAATTGGTATCAAATAAATAGTAAGCATTGGTAACACAACTTCCAAAGTTACGGTAAAATAAAAAGGACCCTGACTCGGACAATACACAATCCAACATGTTCAACAGAACAGTTATATTGTTTGTACACATGGTTATTTACATATATATCTGTTTGTTTAAAGTCTCCAGGTGATGCAGACAGGCTGGACCAGAGAGTGAGAGACAGCACTGGACTCCTCACAGCAGTGAACTTCAGCACAGGTACAAATACTCTTTTTTCATACTGTACAAAGAACCAAGAAAGATATTGGTTTAAATAAATGAAGTATTGACTTTAATACACTGATATACATTCCATTAAACAATACTAAATACTAGATCCCCTACACATCAGTGAAGTTGAGGGTTTCTTCCATGCAAAGGGTTACATTTAGATGTTAACAAGCAATATGACTTGTCAGCTTTCTAATTTAAGGTATTGAAGGCAAAGCTATTAGTGAGAACTGCTACTATTTATCTCTCAATATTGTCTGTAAAAAACGTGGTCAAAGTGATTCTTTCAGTGAGACAACAGAGCAAGCTTCTACAGTTGCACTAAGTTTTGATAACAGTTAAATATTATTTTGATAATAAAATATATTTCAATGTTGATGAATGTCATACTGTTCATTCATAATCTGATTGTCTTTGTAGCTCACTGTTGAAATAAAATAAAACATTACAATTAAAAAATTATTATATCTACAGCCCCTAAACACACACACACAAACACAGCTCTTTCATAAATAACACACTTGTTCTGCAATAATATGTTTTATGTTTCCTGTAATTTTTGTTAGGAAAGGACATGCCTGAAAGACACGACTCAACATTTTCTCCTTCTCTGAGGGTCAAGAAGAACATCCAAGAGGAAAATTAAAAGCTGATGTTATGAGATGTTAAGACCAGTACAGGACATTCACTAAGAAACGACTTTTATTGTGAAAACAAAGTCAGCTGATCGAATGCACCTATTTCCACATCTACACTCCATCAGCTGATTATTTCTATTTGCCTCACTTCATGAGCTTCACAACATGTACCTTGTACCGCAGAGTTTGCAACGCCACAAATAAATGGGGCCAATCTTCAGTCAGATGTGAATGTGTAATCTAACATGTTCAGTAAGAATAATGGACAAAAGGAGTGCAAATACAAATTCAATTTATTGAAATGTGAACCAAAAGTTAATCAAAAATGTTTTAAATAAAAAAGCACATATGGACAGAAGGTGTAAACCTATTAAATGTATAAGTAAACACATTTAGTCAAATAAAGTGACAGACTAGGCCTGATCAGGTGGTATCAGCTATGCATGGGCTCTTCCATCAGGCCTGGTCCTCCTCGCTGAGGAAAGACGCTCAGTCCTCTCCAAACCAACAGACAGGACGTCCATCACACGGAGGTTTCTCCCTGAAGTCTCTGCAGCTCTCTGGACACCACGCTGTCTCAATCCGTCCACACTCCACACTGAATATGAGAGGGGGAAAATGAAAATAATAAATGCTTTAGACAATAAGAAATATAAAGTTGACTGTTGAGTTGCTCAGTTTTTTTAGATTGTCAATACTATTACTGTATAACTAATATCTCAGGTTAAGAGGCACCTTCAAATAAAGATGGGTCTTTAAATACATTTTGTCTTTTGAATTGTTTGTCTAAAGTCAAGGATCTAGAACTGGTACTTGTAGTTTTAATGATACAGTCTGGTTATAATGCTGTTTGGAGGAGGCCTCACAGGTAAGAGCACTAACTAGCTATCATCACATGTACCTTAGCTTAACTTAAATGTATTAAACGTATAATTAAGTGATGGCAAAATATAAATAACTAATGTCATGCAAATATTAATATTTGCTTGATTCCAGTGTTGCATTTAGCACATTGCATACAAACGTTAAGGGATTTTAAGATTCTGAAGTATTATGCTAAAAACTCAATAACTTAGATTATTATTTATAGTTTTGCTGAATAGTTTCATGTCCGCTTACCTTAGAAACGTAAAATGTGACGGCAGTGTGCAGATGGGTAGCATGTTAGCTTAGCTTCTTAGCTTGAGCTAGCTCTGTTACTTCCCAGCTGGAGGCAGCAGGTCCCGCCTCGGCTCCGCCTCTTTGCCCTTATTTGGAGCAGGCGGGAGTTAGACTCTGACGCCACTGTCGAGCCGTTAGTGGCCGACTCCGCCTACTAAGGGCTTCTCGGCAACTCTGCAGAATCCTATGGGTGACGTCACGGACCCTACGTCCATTTATATATACAGTCTATGGTTGAAACCAGTGGAGGGGAACGTGGTTGAAGCCCGCTGCACCTTTTTCAAAAAATAAATTAGCGTTTGTTTTGCTAGGGCAGCGTTAGCTAGTGCAGCAGCTCCCGCAACAACACCGGGGGACCTCCGGGTGACGTTTGTGTCTTCGACGTCAACCCTAAAAGCGGAGGGGCTGTAGACGCTAAATACCGTAGTTAAACACCAATCATACAACAGCAAGGATGAAAGATTGTAGCCAAGGCAGCAGAGCACTGCATATAGCCCTTGTCACTCACTCACTCACTCACTCACTCACTCACTCACTCACTCACTCACTCACTCACTCACTCACTCACTCACTCACTCACACACACACACACACACTAGGGCTGCTCGATTATGGCAAAAATCATAATCACGATTATTTTGGTCAATAATTGATATCACGATTATTAAATACGATTATTCATTGACTTTGAAAACATCCATTTATTGAACTTTAAAACATAATAATTTGAACAGTATATTTTTAACTGTTGATTACCCTGAACGTATAATTCAACTGAAAAACCAATACTAAATTAAATAAATGATACATTTAAATAAATAATATCAAAATAATAAATACCAATAAACAAGATCAACAAATATTTTGGAGCGCACTTCCACAAGCTACTAAACATATATAAATATGATAACTAAAAATAAATTAGACTAAAATTAATTAGATCAAATATGTTGTAGTTCACTGTCACAACCTAGCAAAGCTAAATAATAGTTTTTTTTCGATTATGTTGTTTTTGTAATTGTGGCAGGCCAAAATCGTAATTGCGATTAAAATATGATTAATTGCACAGCCCTAACACACACATACACACAGACACACACACACTTTTTGGCTAACACAGTTCTGTACTGTTATGCTGTTATGTTCAGTCATTGTTCTTATGTTGAACATGAATACATTTGCTTTGTAAGTAATTATGGGACGTATTTCTTCTTTCATAGCAATTTTCCTTCATACTTTCTTGCCGTGAAATAGGTCTTAAATTCTATTCAAAGTGGTCTTAAAAAGTCTTAAATTTGAGTTGGCGAAACCTGCAGGAACCCTGAATTAATAAATGGGTGAAAATTGCTTGTGTCCATAATGGGCAGCATTAATATATACCCACATGACAGCTCATTGTTACTTTGTAATTCTACTCTACTACAATTCAGAGGTTAACCTGATATTTTTACTCCACTACATTTATTTTAGTTACTTTGCAGATTCTGATTAATGATGTGAAATATAAACAACCCTTAAAGGGTATCATGCAAAATGCACTTTTGTACGTCTTTTATACATGAATATGTGTCCTCGGTGTTCCAGGGAACTCACCAAGTGTCAGAAAACACAACCCTCTCTATTTTCCTCCATACCCAAATCTCTAAAAAAAAGGGGCTGCAACGGATCTGATAAAAACTGATCCAAATTTGAACACTGTCCTGACGTCAGGACGGTGGCGCTATGGCTATTGGGCCAACTCCACCAATCAGGAGGAGACAGCCACTGCCATTGCCGTTCGAAAGCGCTGGAGACGCTGTAGTACATATGCCAGGCCTGTAAGTGGCGCTGTAGTCTGGCACAAAAGCAGCGAAGAAGACTTCCCGCCCATAGTTACCATGGTTACCCTTCTGTTTATTCTCCGCTGTGGCTTTTTTTCTCCCTCCCCGAGGCAAACGTTTGCTCCCGCTGCTTTAATTCAATGCAATAGAGTAGTGAAGTTACGCCCATCTACTTCCGCCCCATGGGACCTTATTTCGGAAAAATTATGTATTGAAGTCAATGGAGAGAGAAAACGTATCTTTCGATCCCGTTTGAATTGTGCCATGAATTACACATATGATGTTTGTCAATCTTAAAAAATCATTTCCATATCAAAAAAGTCACAGTTTGTCGTAAAACTGTTGAAATATAAGACTATGAAAAATACGCAACTAGAAAGACTACAAATCCCAGAGTCGCGTAAGTGTTGTTTTCCTCCACTAAGAGATAGCTAAGATCAGCGCCATATAGATATAATCTATCTATATGGCGCTGGCTAAGATAAGATAACTTTAACAAGATGCCTGTGTGCTTAGTACCAGGTTGTTATTATACCAGCAATGGGTCTTGCTCGTTCTTTCGCTTCCCGTCTGATGAAAGGACCAGGAGTGGCTTGATCAAGCTAGCTAGTAGCTAGCACGTTAGTTAGCATTACAGCCTTGTCATTTTTATTATCCTTAACATGAAGTAACATTAAGTAACCCAAAATGTTAAACAGTAAGAGTAGTAGTCATATTTCGTGAACCCTTTGAAGAGTACTGTCACCGGTGTGATCATTCTATAATACACAATTTAAGCCCGGGGGAGAAATGCTAACGCTAACGCTATCATCGACGATCTTCTCTACTTCATGCTATCTGCACAAATGGTTGACATTAAACATTAAAACGACCAGGCAGTTCAGAGAGAATCAAAGGAAGGAAGGCAGGCAGGCAGCTTTGCATGACATTCTTCAGGACGTGTTTCATTGTGGTGATAGTGAGGGTAGTCAATCGTTTTGTTGACAAGACAGTAGTGACGGCCATCTTGGTGACGTGTGTTGTTGACCAGAGATGTAGTTCATTGAGCGTTTCACACAAACAAATGTGTTACTTCACAGTTTTACGATTTGCAAAATTATATGTGTAATTCGTGGCACAATTCAAACCGGATCGAAAGATAAACTTTCTCTCCCCATTGACTTCAATACATAATTTTTCCGAAATAAGGTCCCATGGAGGTCCCCCGGAAGGGGAGGGACTTCGCCACTCTATCCCTCCCCGTCGAGGCAAGCACTGTAATTCTCTCCGGTTAGTCCACCAGCAGATGACAAACACCCACCTCTCCGCCTCTTCCAAGGAACGAGGGGACCGTGCGGCAGAGTTTCAGTTTCAGTTTGTTTCGCCGGTCAAGATGTCCGTTAAAGTTTAAATCTTCAGGACAAAATTAGAAAAGTGGTATAGGTATGGCCCTACAATATAGCATGATAGGTCCACTTTAAATCAGACTTTAGTTACACCTGGGTAAAATTCAGGGAAGGTGATTGTCAAGTGCCAACAATCAGGTGAGATATTTGATAGTTGGTGCTTGAGAAGACTAAACATTTATCTGCAGATCCCTATAAAGTATATTCATTACTCGTTATTCTCTACTAATAGTTAATTAAAGACTGTATATAATGGCTATTTTGCACATCCCTTTCAAGATTTCAAGATTTTCTAAGGTTTATTGACATATCATATACACAACTACGGTGTAGTTATGCAATGCATGAAAAACTTGGGTCGTAGGTTCCTCAACAGTGCATTACAAGACATCTATCAATATGTGTGTATACCTCCACCATTAAACTGTCATATTCTGCACATTTCTTATACTATCTACATACATAAGAGTATAATTCATATGTATAATATCAGTTAAAATAAGTGCTTCAACATAGTTAACATTGCAGGAAAGCAATATATTAGATGTTAAGTACTTTGTCAGGCTTAATATTTATCTGTAGATACCCTGTTGTAGCAAATACTGTGGATGGTGGCTTAAAGCCCCCCCTCCGCTACGCGCCGTTCGTTAGATGAGCCTGGTTCTATTTAATAAAGAAGGAATTCAAAACACCGGAATAAAGGTTATAACAATAATCTGATTTTACTGGTAAGAAACAAAACACGTATACAAGTTTACAGAGTACTCCGGACTTCAGGTTCTACTTCTGTGCGAGACAGGTATCGGGACCAGCCAGTCAGCAACAGGAAGCATTTTACATACAAAAACAACAGTATTCATATCCATATTTTGGGGCGGAGATGTGTCGACTCTTCCTTCCCATTTTACTCCGAAGCGAATCAGAAAGTCCGTGGGGAGGAGCTGTGTGAGCCGCTCACTCCCCCAGGTGTTTTTACTGGTTGGATTCACTTCTGGTCGGGTCCAATACAGCGAATCAGAGTTCTGGGAAAAAATATGTTTTCTTCTGAGCAGCGCATGAGATTCGGAAGTACCCAAGGACAGAGTCAATCTTATCTCTGCACCGATATTCACTCCTTTACTTTCCCAAGGAATATTTCACACAAACTATTCTTTCCCAGACAACCAAACATTGTACACAGATATATTGATGCCCAGAAAGGACCTTGAAAAGAATATGTGTGTGTGCTGGTGGGAGAAGGTGTATGTGTGTGTAACAGGATCTCTGGGTCAGTGAGTTGTAAGTGAAAAGACAATATCTATACAGATGGAGCCTTCTATTTCAGACTCCAGCATACTGCTTCCAGCCAGTTACCAGCCACTTACCAGCCACTTACCTGCCAAAGACCAGTATCTAGGAATGTTAAGCCCTCCCACTATTTTCCAAGAGGGCGTTGCCAGATTTTCAATTTCAGGATTTAACCAGGAGATGGCGCTATATATTAAATAGCTATGGCCAAAGTAAGACTTAGTTTTTCACAAGAGAAAATGCAGATATAATATAAAAAACTAAAGTTAAAATCTTGTTTTTAATGCCCCAAGAGCAATAAAAACACTTGTTAAAAAAATCCTGAGTGAGG
>CALSBW010024233.1:0-11914 GCA_943590975.1 Lindbergichthys nudifrons
GTGTGTGTGTGTGTGTGTGTGTGTGTGTGTGTGTGTGTGTGTGTGTGTGTGTGTGTGTGCTGGACAAACGGGTTCACACTTAGCTCAGCAAGCACATGTGTGTGTGCAGAAGGGGCTGCGGTGTGCAGACCTGATTCTCACTCCAATCTGGCTCCATTTGTGGCTACACATGAGTCACACATGACAACACATGAAGTGACAGGCGTTCTGCCCATGTTTACTTTATGAAAAGGAGAAGCCTGACCTTTTACTCTTTAAAAAGTCAGCTCTGGGTTTCATTATTTATTTTAGGAATGAGCCTCTATGCACCAGCTGATGGATGAGTGCAGTTCTCTGTGTGAATCTGATGAGCCTCCAGCTGCTCCTCAGCTGTAGGCTGCATCTTGGTTTGTTGTCATCTATTAAATAGGTTCATATTATTATCAATGAAAGGTCCTATAACAGACTTTTGACACAGGACAGTCCCTCAATATCAAGTCATGATGCTCTAATGCTATTAGAATTAAGATAAGATAAACCTTTATTTATAAAGTGAACATTTGCCCAAATGTCATATCTGACTGTAATACTGTTCTAGGGTTTACTGTTTTGACAGAAAACCAAATAAATATAATCCTAACCAATTGTTCTAACAAAGCTCAGTCTTTAATTGAGCAGTGACTTTTTATGTTAAACAAATAATTCAAACTATGTTAGATTTTGGTATTTTATCATGACCTTGTAAATTAAAATAATTGTATTCTGTTTTCTGATTTTTTAAGGCTTTGAGTTGCTTTAACACACATTTGTAAATAAATTGTTTAACACAGTGGTTCCCAACCTTTTTCAGTGAGGAAAATATTGAAAATATTTTCGAGCCCCCCCTAACCAGGCCCGGACTGGCCATCGGGGAGGACCGGGAGGTTTCCCGATGGCCTGGCCTGTTAAGTGGCCTGCTGGCCTGAGGATTTTTTGTTGTTGTTGTATGTATTGTGAACGCAACACTGCGCAAATGTGGGTCTGACTCTGCCTCACAGAGGTTGACTGGCTGTCTACATGATGTGGCCTGCCGACATGGCCACTTTCATACAGATCATACACTAAAGCCCTCGATTGGTCTCTGTGTGTCATTCAAGCTCGGGAGAGTGTGTGTATGTGTGGCACGAGTGAGCGAGAGAGAGAGAGCGTGCGCACGGGTTACGTGTTGTTGTTAGCATCTGGTGCTAGCTAGCTGCGCTAACGGATATAAGGAGCTGTTTCAGGTGGGGGAGAGTCCTCTCCTGTCAGACTGAGAGACTGATAACTACAACTCAGGTGAGGTAAAGGACTCTCTGAGTGTTTAGAAAGTTAACTTAGTCTAAGTTATCTCTGTGGGTCTCAAACGGTTTGGTCACCATTTATGTAAACACATATTTCCATTTGAGGGATTCGTAAAATATGCATGAATAATTAAAAAAAAATTCTAACTAGGTGAAAAAAGGTAAGATAAACTTTTAAAACTTGTTGAGAGCTAAAATTAGTCTTTGCTTCTGCCTCAAAGAGGAGACAGGCTGATTCAGAAGCCCAGACACACTCACAAATGGAGCGAAGCCTGCGAGCTAGTTCGGGCAGTCAACTCGAGCACTTACGCTGCATTCATACATAACGCCCCTTGCCACTCTACAACCAACCAAACAGAGTCTCCTTAATATGCCGCTCTATTTAACCTGCCAGATCTCTCTCCATGCATTGCTTGCTGCTGCTGCTGCTGCTGCTGCTGCTGCTGCGTTCATGCCCTGCTATTGTGTTCGCATTGCTACTGCTGTGTTCATGCTGCTGCTGCTTGCCTGCCGGTGCTGTCCTTGCAAATGTCTATTGCAATCTCCGACTCTGGAACCGAATCATCATACGCAAGAAGCCGTAAGAAATTCCTCATTCCCGAAATACAGGCCAGTTCAGAGCATGGTTCAGACGCCGCTGGAAAAAGCCACAGCTCCCGCACGAGACACATCCGGGTGTCCCTTCCGTCCTCATCTGGAGTAGCTTTTAATATCCTTTGGGCCAGAGGAAGTCCCGAGTTCTACGCCAGCACCGGTAACAACCCCTCTCTTGTTTGTCAGCTATGAGTCGCACTGTCTCTCGGTCGGCGGGTATTTAAACACCATTAAAGGCAGGAGCAAGCGGACTCCGGCATTCCCAAGTACCTGCCATCCTGTCCTACCTTCTTAAAGTTAATCAGCGCTTGAAGCCTTTAATTCCACAATATATTCCCTTGAACAAACTCGATTCCTCTGCCTGCATGTAAACAAATGTTTCTACTTCCGCGTTCAACCACGTTGTGCCGCTCATAGATATATATAAACACTAGATGACTCACCCGCGCTGCTGGCCAATGGAGACCGACGTTGCCACATGGCCGCCATCTTGCTACAGGCAGTTCTCTCATTCATAACATTATGGTTTACTATTTAAATAACCATAGCTTGCTCAATTTTCAACCAATTTTCAAACGGTTTGTTTTTTTATAAACATCAAAGATGTAGTTATGATACTGCATACTTATAATCATGGACTTTCATATGAAAATAATATTAAGCAGATAAAGCAATAGCTATACACATACACACAAGGTATTTATATTAAATATTTGCCGGTGTATATATTTCCATTTATTTTATTATATTGTTAATATTTAAAATAAATTATAAAATTAAAATATATTTATATTTTATATATAAAAATCGGTCTCATGTTACCACTCTGTAAGCCAAGAGTTGTTAATTTAGCAATGCCTTAGCTTGAAGAACAGGGACACAACTAATGACAATAGCATATGGTGGTATATTATTTAGATATTCACACCTTTATCAGAAGAACCAAACCAACATAAAATGAGCTCACAGACAGGCCAGTTCTCTCATTTATCACAATTATTTTTGACATGAGATCTTCATATCGTCCTAGTTTTGTATTTAGTTTCTAGATTTGTAAACAAATCCAGAACCTTTGAAATACGTTACCACTTCACAGCACGGTGCGCTGAGTTCTTGTAGTCGAAAAAATCCCAAGAATAATATAAACTGTACCCTGTGTCCTTTTGCGTCCTTCTGTAGTCCATTTACTGTTGTTTGTCTTGTCTTACCCCGGCTGATATCTCACTAAATCCTCACTAAAGTTTTAATTGTTCCCTATATTGCCCCTATGCCCTGTAAGGTGTCCTTGGGTGTTATGAAAGGCGGCCCCCCAAAATAAATGTATTATTAAGAAGAACAACTTGGTGTGGTTTCTATTCTCCTAAAAATGTTTTACGTTCTCCAACAGAAAACACAACTCAGCGTACTTTTAAGAAATTGATCTTAATAGGCTTGTCCCCTTATAAGGCAGAAATATGTTTTGAGGCTCTGGACAAAAATGGCTATTTTGATTGTAAAGGTTGCTAACCCCTGGGTGTAGTTTCAATGTTTGCACATGTTTATTCAAGTGTATGAGTGACATAGAGCAAGTGAGATGGCCAGTGGTTCTCTTTGTACACAGAGTACCACCTCAAATGATATTGGGCTCTCCTAGTAACACCATCATAGACCTTCCTGGGTACCACCGAGATAAAGGATTTAATATGACAAGCCATATGATGCTCTCATTTGTTAGTGACATTCCACATGCAGATAAGATAAGATAAGATGGTACTTTATTGATCCCAATTTGGGAAAACATTTTTAGTTACAGCAGCATAAGGGACAAGGCATTTTACAATAAATTAGAAATAAGCAAGAAAAATAAAGAAAGAGGAAAATATACATGTTGAGTTTGGCAGGATATTATATATATCTAATATACATAAATATAAGGCATATGGAATATTAATGTTAAATATTGAACAGATTATATATGTGTAAAATGTACAACGTGGTTATATTCAAGATAAACTATGGAGCAGAGAGTTCTCTTCCAGCCAGAGGTGATTTGTTGTACAGAGTTATGGCAGTGGGCAGGAATGTTTTCCTGTATCGGTCCTTGTGACAGGGGAGCTGCAGCAGTCTGTTGGAGAAGGAGCTCCGTTGACTGTCCAGCTGCAAGTGGAGAGGGGAGAGGGGGGGGGGGGGGTTATCCATGATGGACAACAGCCTGTTCAGTGTCCTCCTCTCCACCACAGCTTCAAAGGGGTCCAGCTTGATGCCGAGGACAGACCCAGCTTTCCTGATCAGTTTATTGATCCTGCTGGTGTCACCGGCTCTGATGCTGCCCCCCCCCCAGCAGACCGCAGCAAAGAAGAGTGCACGAGCCACCACAGACTGATAGAAGATCTCCAGCATCTTGCTGCACACGTGGAAGGATCTCAGCTCCCTCAGAAAATAGAGTCGGCTCATCCCCTTCTTGTACACAGCGTCAGTGTTGATCCTCCAGTTCAGCCCATTGTCTAAGTGCACTCCCAGGTACTTGTAGTCCTCCACAACAGCCACATCCTCTCCCAGAATGCACAGGGGCAGAGGAGACGTCCTCACCCTCCTGAAATCAATGACCATCTCTCTGGTCTTGGCCACATTCAGAATACTCACAACAGGCTGAGGTTCATCTTCCGCTCTTCTTGAAGTGGTTGTGCTTCTTGTTGCTTCCGGCTAAAATAAACATAATTAAAGACATTTTGAGTGTTTAAAATGTGCTGTAATACACAACACATTATTTATTCCTAAACTTGCAGAAAGAAAAACTAAAGTGTGACATTTAATCACATATTTATATATCAATCTTATACACCTTGAATTCTTGTTGGCCAATGATACACATACCCTTTGAAGACGAGCTGGGAAGCTGAATACTGTTGGCACAACGCCATCTTTAAGCCGGACAGTCTGCCCCGTCCGGTCAAAGTCCTCACTCCTGAAGTGATCACTGAAACTTCCCACCGCCTCCTCCTCTCTCCGGTTTTGGGAAACCTTAAAAACAGAGAAAGCCAGATATATAAATGATTGTCAACATTTTCCTCCCTTCTTTCCTTTAACATTAAGGGTAAGGACAAAAATACACACCGAAATTATCATATTTTTGGGGTAATTGTATGTATGTATGTATGTATGTATGTATACTTTAAGAATAAGACAACCACACTAAGAGTTATAAAAAAAGTGTCCAAAAGAAACATTAAATAATTGTGTAAAGAAATGGTAGCAACATATTCTAAAGAGGCTGGGTCAACAACAATCTTGCAATACTATTATCTCACATAGCCCCACTGATCCTGTGTAGCAGGACTTGTAATATACATACATCCACTAAGTAATTAACGATTATCCTAATTATAGTCATAATATTGTCATATCTTACACGTGAAAGGTGATTCCACAGGTTCTTGTTTCCAGACTGCGGCGATTAGTCAGGTACTTCTGTAAACACAAAGCCAGCCATTTCCTGGATCATAATGTATCTAAATGTAAGATGTTTTTAACAAGCCAAACCACTTGGAAGAAATCATGTGTAACTTAAGTTATGTTGAAAAGAAAGAGCAGTTCTGCCTCTCCCACTGGTGTAAAGTTGCTGGGTCTCACTCACAGCCTCTTGTTATTAGCCAGCTAATAAATACAACCACACATACACAAAGAAAAGCTGCAATTTCAACATGTCCACGCATCCTGTATCATAGCCATGTTAATAATGTTTATAATAAACCAAACCGTTTGTAAATCAGTCAAGATTTCAGCGAGTTAAGAGTATTTTTGTGCAGATCACTCACCTTACTACAGCTACCATAGCGCGTACCAGAGTAGCTGTTGACTGTAGCAAGATGGCGGCCGGTGAGCTACGCTGGAAAATCTCCCATGAGCCATCTAGTGTTTATATATATCTATGGTGCCGCTGACGTCACACCCCCGAGGATTCTGGGAATTGAAGTCCCAGATCCAGCCAGGAGTTCTAGCTTCCTGCCCCTGCAGCAGCAATTCCTTAGGAATTGCATCTTAGCAGGTATATAATACAATTCTGCATAAGCTATGTTTTATTAAGGGAATATTTGGCTTGCAGTAAGTCATATTTGAGGCAATTATACAGAAGTTGTAAGTTTATAAGTATTTATACTACTATAAATCAATTAAATTAAATGGAAATAAATTTATCAATTTCCGTTACGTGATTATGAAGGGAAGCTCGATACATTTTTGACCATAATTTTAGACTTCGATCTCTCCTACAGTGGCTCTTCTATGAATACCATGAATCCTTCTCTGCCAAGCGGCCATGTACATGTAATCACCTACCAAAGAAGAGTTTTTCCCCACAGGAATTTAGCGCTACCTGCAATATTCTGCCCCCTCGCTGGGTGTGCCTCAGGAGGCTTCATGCTGCAAATCATTTCCAAAGCGCTTTCTAAATCACAGATGTTTGTCAAATGACCTTATCACAGGCTTAAATCAAGGTTTCTCAGCAGGTTATGCTGGCTCCCAGGGACCCATGTCTGTTAAAACCTGCACTCAAGACTGAAGGTGCACTGAAGGAGCCAGGAGTATTACACGTGCTGCTATTTAAACGTTTTAAAACATGACAGGCCCCTAGCCTAGTGCTAGGAGGAATTATTCTAGCAACGTTTCTTTATTGAGCCGTTAGTTCCTCGCGATTATTCTGTCAAGAGTATTAATAACTACTAAAGATTTTTCTCGTTTCTATGCTCTGTAGATGACATGGCAGGGAAAGCAGACATCACATATGCCTTCTGTGGCATATATATTTTAAGTTTTACACTCAAATGGGCATTTGGTTGCCGTAGTAGCCCACGTTTCTTTGACACCTCGTCAAAAGCATTATGCTGGATTCTCTAGAACACCTGCAAGCACCCCTTGGTGTCCATCTTTTAACCATTTCCTAGTAGTTGACTTTCCCAGTTAAAACCTTTTCAACAGCTAGGCCTACCTCTTTCAGACAGGAACTGGAAGCCGTTCCACACGTCTAGAATTATCGGTATCATTCTCGATAGTGTGCTGATGCAAGCTTCACTGCCACAAGACAGGCTGTCCCGCATCAGAACAGCCATAATTACAATTCATGTTATTTATTTAGCGCCTTTTCAAGTGTTCAAGTGCTCTACGTTATACTACATATTAGACTTGTAATACATTCAATACTGATTACTGCCTTCAATCATGGTCTCCACTGGTAGTCTCTCTAAAGAGATGTTTTATATTTATAAAGAAACTAGCTCTAGCTCTAGCCTTCTGTCCAAACCTTAAGGCACTATAGTCTTAGGTCGCGTTCACACCTGCCTTGTTTAGTACTATTGAATCGGTCCTGGAGCGTTAACCCCTTGATGCGGTTCGTTGGATTGGTGTGGAAGCAGTCCGATACCTCTGCTCCGCCTAAAAGAGGTGGTCTCGGGTCGCTCGCTAGTAAACACTAGAGCGGTTCATTGCTAGTGTGACGTAGTCCGCATCAAAACTTAGGGAACAAACTTTCGCGCGCCATCGCCTTGTTTTGCCATGTGTGCAACATCCAGTAACCTATAGGGTTATGCATTCATTCTGGTGACTGCTTACCTCACTGGTCCCCTGTGTACAGAGAAGGCAGTGGTACACTAACATCAGAGCCACCTGTCATCGGTGAAACCTCCTCACTGCATAACGTCTCATTATATGTGTTAATGTTTTTATGCACGTTGTCTGATTTATAATCCTATGCGCCGGCCGCAGAGTCTGTTGATACACTCTCCAGATTAACAGCAGCAGGAGAATAACTGCCAATGCTCTATGATGCAGGCTACAGTAGAATTGCTGGGATCTGCATTTTACCCGCTTAATGTCCCGCCAATTGTTGAAAAAGCATCTCCGTACAATGACTTTAGTTTACAGTTCGTAGTCCGTTTGAGGTTGCCTGGGTGAACGCAAAGCCAACCTTCTGCAAATGAAACGATGTAATACACTTGCGTCTAGTGTAAAGACGCGGACTATTCGGCATGAATGCAACCTTAGAGATGGTTATTGCTCAGATGTTTGGTCCTTAGCCCCTCTGCGACGAGTGGAATGTTATGTTCATTCTTTATAATGACCTTGCAGTGTCTTCAGATCCTCTCTAGTTACTTACAGATGCTGCGCCTTCTGCTGGTATGGGGGATTTCCCAATGAGTGGTTTACCCCACCAGCTTGCCATGCCCTTTGTTCAACCAAATGACTCTGGTTCTACACGTCAAGCCCCTCAAGGATTTCCCATATTCTGCCTCCAACCAAGAGCATGATTCAAAGCATACAATTCAGCTTGGTACTTTTATCTTCTTCTGTCCCAACCTCATGTGTACTTATGCAATAGATATAATAGTTGTTCATGCATTAATTGTATTTTCATTCGAATCCTGCATCTTCAAGTGCTAAGTATAAAGCCACGCTAGAGTTCATTCATTTGCTCCTCAAGGGCTGCCACAAATAAAAATGTTTAGGTGGTCTAATGGATAGTGAGGTGGGCTGATGATCAGAAGGTTGCGAGTTCAAATCCTGCCTGGAACACCACTACTAGTGTGCCCTTGAGTAAGGCACTTAGCCCTCGGTTACTCCAGGAAGAATGTCCCTGTAATTGGTCATTGTAAGTCGCTTTGGAATAAGGCGTCTGCTAAATGCCTAAATTGTAAATTGTAAATTATATTTTTGGGAGAATAAACCCCACAGATCCTCAACTCCGCTGTGTTTTACTCATTAACAACGCAACACAGAGCAACAACAACGTTGTCTACAGTAGCCATGAACTGGCATGTCTTATCTTATTTGAGGGGGGGGTGGATGCGTGGACCACCCGAATAGGTTAAAGGGGACCTATCATGCAAAATGCACTTTTGTACGTCTTTTATACATGAATATGTGTCCCCGGTGTTCCAGGGAACTCACCAAGTGTCAGAAAACACAACCCTCTCTCTTTTCCTCCATACCCAAATCTCTAAAAACGGGGCTGCAACGGATCTGATACAGACTGATCCAGATTTGAACATTCCTCTGACGTCAGGACGGCGGAGCTGACCTATCAGGGGAATGAGAGGTTGCCGTGGCATGGTAACAGCATGGTAACACGACGCTCGTAACTCGGCCCCCTCCTTTGCAGGGGGGCGTGGTCAGCTGCAGCGCATGCAAAGACAGGGTGGAGGAAAGCAAAATAGAGCGAAATGAGGCATGGCTAAAATGCATGATCTGTTTGGTATTTTGAAAAAGAAAACGTATAAATATACCTTATATAGGTATGGTCCTACAATATATTATTCAAATATAGCATGATAGGTCCACTTTAAGGGGCCTTTTCTTGCCGGGGGGGGGGGGTGCGGTGCCCCTCTGTTGTCCTCCAGCAGATCTCTGTGTGCAAGGTCGTGCAGCGAGTCTTTGAGGCCCCGCCCCCCCACACACAGAGAGAGATCTCCCCACCGACCACGTTAGATGTCAAGAGGCGCTTTCACGCCGGTGTACTTTTCCCCGTACTTTTCCCTTTTAGTTCCGATAGTTCCTGGGATTTTGCGTTCACACCAAAAAGAGAACTTTTTCAGTCGCTGCTAGAGAGAAAGAAAGTTCCAATTTCTGATTGGCTGGGCGAATTGCAAACCACGCCCCGTTAAACTCGGAAAAGTTTTGTGAAGCCGCCATTGTATTTGCTGGCATTAGCATTATTAGCATTAGCATTAGCCCCGCGCACCAATGGAGAAAGAATAACTTATGGCAACACAAAAAAAAACATGGGAGCGGTGGAGTGATGAGGCGGTGTTGGCGTTCTGGCGATTTACTGGGAGTCCCAGCAGCTTCTACTGAAGCCAGTCCCCAACTCTGGGGATTTCCGGCCGGGGACTTCGGGTGGCAGTATACGCCGTGAAGTTGTTTGCGGCCTGCCAGTAAACCCAAAGCAGAAGAAGAAGAAGTGACGTCAGCGGCTTCATTTGCGTAATCTTCCCTCAGGGACTTATTCCAGTGTGAACGCGATCTACTCTTTAGTTCCATGGGGGAACTAAGTGCTGGGAACTAAGTACGGCAAAGTACTTGGTGTGAAAGCAGCTATTGGAGATGTATGCCTCATCTTACTTTGTTGATTTGGGCATTATAGCTGAAAGGCCACTTTTCTTTTAACCTCTTAAGCACGGCGGTCCCCCCATTGGACCCCTCCCACTGTTTTTTTTTTAGACAATGTCTCAGGGCTTCTTAACATTTATGAAACTATTAATGTGTAGCACCAGATTAACGGGAAGAATCTCAGCTAACTGAAGATATGAACCATGTTTAGCTAAAAGAAACACAAGAGTAATACCAAGCCTTTGAATTAGCATTTTGCGAAAAAATGCAAACTAATGCTAACGGACTTTTGCACAGCACTCACTCTCAAAATGCCCTTATTACTTATCGTAACTGCACAAACAAGATATCCGATTAAAGGTGAGACTCCACAGATTCCATACATGTAGTGTCATCACTGTACGACCCCGAATTTGCGGAGCTTTCAGCCAGAAAAGAGAAAGTAAACAACATCCAGTTTCAAAAATATTACAATAATTAAATCCTACCTTTTTTGATTTGTGATCAAAAGTTGTGTTGAACAGAATAAAAACGCTGCTCAAGGTTAATCCAATGCCTCTGTGTCACGTAGAATTTTTTACTGATAATCCATCATCATGTTTGTGGCAATAAACTGGGTATAAAGTTTTGCAGTCAAGGCTTGTACTTTCAGATATGCTTCGTTTGCTTCTCTATTACGTCCGCAATGGTAATGTTTACGTGGATTTGGGAACTGCCCATCGGATTCTATTGGATCTAATGGTTAAGAAAAAGGTGTAAATCACTCAAATCGACCAATGGGTTCCAGAGATATGGTCCTGCGTAAAGTATAAAGTATGAATGCCAGTGGCAGACCCATTACGCAGCAGTCTCTACGCCGTGTTTACTACGTAAACAACAGGAATTGCAGCAGGACCCAGAGCGCACAGAGCGGACAGCAGATAACGGAGCAGATTACAAGATTGGCGTTTAGGACTTTTTCTATACTTTGACTTTTGTCAAATACTGGCTTGCAGGAAAGAGATGCTTACGACTTTACAGGCAATGGAAATGGTGACTAATGCTGACAGCGATGCAGATATGTTACCTGTTGATTCTGAGTCAGACCACGAGGATTTCCTGCAGCCAGAACGGAACCCGGAGCGTTGTGACTCTGATGATGAAATTCCACCACGGGAAAGGTATGTAATCTCTCTGTTTTTATCTATTACTTATTTATTTGGTGTACGATTATTCATATAGTAAATAAAAGCGTCTGCTAAATGTAATGTAATGTACGCTCAAAATGGCATGTTTGGCAGGAATTAGAGGGATTATTTACAAAAGTAGTGTTTCTTGTCTGTTACATTTACTAAAAGTATAGGCCAGTGTTCATCTATCGTCACTAAATGTATTGCATTCACACACTCAAAATGGGAAAAGGAATTACAGGAATTAATCTAATCTCTTTGTTTTTCCACATTTGTTTTCATAGTGATGGAGATGAGGATGAAATGGCTTCACCACTGTCTACTTTCACCCAGCCCACACTAGTAGAGGAACAAACCCCCAAAAAAGGCTTTAGTTATCGAGATACCCCTACCCGAGGTAGAACAAAGCACAACCATGTTTTTTCATTACTTTAATATCTGTAATATATGAAACGGATTGTTGTATACAAATATTTTACTGCAAAATAATTTTTTTGGGTTGATGTATGGAACCTTCCCACAACCGAAAATAGTGAAAATGTAGGCTCCTCTGAAGGGGGCCATGTCAACCTTATCACGTGTATATCTGGAAATAAGGATCAGAATGTCACCGTCTTTGGTTCATATGTTCAGGGTGAGGCAAAGCATACACTAAAGCACAGTTTGTACCAATATCTTTGTCCATCTTTGTAAAATATACAATCAAACACTGATACAATTTAGGCGGAAATGAAATTTGAAAGGAAAAATCCAAAAGGTATGTTTATACTTTTCTGT
>CALSBW010024235.1:9752-28392 GCA_943590975.1 Lindbergichthys nudifrons
GGTGTATATCAGTATGTAGTGTCTCTACTTTAAAGAGTCCTCTCCTGATGATGTTCAGGTGTATATCAGTATGTAGTGTCTCTACTTTAAAGAGTCCTCTCCTGCTGATGTTCAGGTGTATATCAGTATGTAGTGTCTCTACATGTCTCCATGCTTTAATGTTCAAAAAGCTCTTTATTGTTCTCATACTGCCTGTGCTGCAGCACCTCTTTTCACCCTCTGTCTGAAACCAGAGCCCAGTCTGCTCTGATTGGTTAGCTGGCCGGCTCTGTTATGATTGGTCAACCACTTAGTTTGTGGAAGAGAGAACACAGGGATTTGAGCCTTTGCAGACCATTTACATGCATACAAACCTATAGAACACACTATAGGAGAGGGAACACCCCAAAAAACTTTTTTCAGATTGTTATTCCACTGTCAACATCCTGGATTTATGAATCCAGAAGTGTCACAAGAGCGTAGAGATCAACGGAAGGCAGAACAAGATACTTTTAGGTGCCTCACATTTCACCAAACACTGTTATGAAGTGACAACTCACAATAAAAGGAATAAAGTAAGAGGAGACTGCAGAACCCAAATCTGTGATAGCAAACTGTCGATCAGAACCTTAAAGAATATGCTGTTTTATGGTCTGTTAAAATTCAATTAATGAGTTCAAGCACTTCATTGATTTAACTTTTTAGAGCTGGTTGCCATTTGATCACATGTTTTTAGACCTTAAGAACACAATGTTCACGCCTGACAGACAGAAGCAGTCAAGGTTAGACTGACATCAATGTGTTACCCTTAGGCAAAGGCAGACGTGAAACAAACATAGGAAAGAAGTGTACTAACCCTAACCCCAGGGGCGTTTCCTGGACCTGGAAACATTAGGGGCTTAGTCCACAGTGGCGGCGCCAGAGATTTTCTTTTGGGGGTGCTGTGGGGTAGCTTGACGTTTCATAGAGGGTGCTCAAACATGTAGGTTTCCCATTAATGTACATTACATTATTACATTGCATTTAGCTGACGCTTTTATCCAAAGCGACTTACAATAAGTGCATTCGACCAAGAAGATACAAACTAGAAGAAAACAGAATCATATAAGTACATCAGGTTTCATAGAGCCAAAACATTTCAAGTGCTACTCAACTGGCTTCAGATAAGCCAGTCCTTTGTTAGTATATAAGTGCTTTGTTAGTATATAAGTGCTTTTTATTTTGTTTTGTTTTGTTTGTTTTGTTTTTTGTTTTTCATTGTTTCACTCGAAGTGGAGTCGAAAGAGATGAGTTTTCAGTCTGCGCCGGAAGATGTGTAAGCTTTCTGCTGTCCTGATGTCAATGGGGAGCTCATTCCACCATTTTGGAGCCAGGATAGCAAACCCACGTGTTTTTGCTGATGGGAACTTGGGTCCCCCTCGCAGTGCGGGTGCAGCGAGCCGTTTGGCCGATGCAGAGCGAAGTGCACGTGCTGGGGTGTACAGTTTAACCATGTCCTGGATGTAGGAGGGGCCAGATCCATTCACAGCATGGTACGCTAGTACCAGTGTCTTGAAGTGGATTCTAGAAATAACTGGAAGCCAGTGAAGTGAGCGGAGGAGCGGCGTGGTGTGGGAACATTTAGGAAGGTTGAAGACCAGACGAGCCGCTGCATTCTGGATGAGCTGCAGAGGTCGGATGGCACATGCAGGTAGACCAGCCAGGAGGGAGTTGCAGTAGTCTAGACGTGAGATGACGAGAGCCTGGACCAGAATCTGCGTCGCTTTCTGAGTCAGGAGGGGACGTATCCTCCTGATGTTATAAAGCGTATATCTGCAGCAGCGGGTTGTAGCAGCGATGTTTGTGAAGGACAGTTTGTTATCTAGGGTCACACCCAGAGTCCTTGCAGTCTGAGTCGGGGAAACAACAGAGGGGCCGATGTTGATTGTTAGGTCAAGAGTGGGACAATCTTTTCCCGGAAGGAAAAGCAGTTCAATCTTGTCAAGGTTGAGCTTGAGGTGGTGAGCAGACATCCACTGAGAGATGTCAGCTAGACAAGCAGAGATACGTGCGACGACCTGGGTCTCTGAGCGGGGAAAGGACAGAATTAATTGGGTGTCGTCAGCGTAGCAGTGGTATGAAAAACCATGCGGGCTAATGACCGATCCGAGCGAGTTTGTGTACAAGGAGAAGAGGAGGGGACCAAGTACAGAGCCCTGAGGGACCCCAGTACAGAGCCCTGAGGGACCCCTGTAGTTAATTGACAAGGGTCGGACTCGGACCCTCTCCAAGTTACCCTGTAGGTGCGGTCTTCGAGGTATGAGGTGAGGAGGGAAAGTGCAGAGCCTGAAACTCCAAGTTCCTGGAGAGTGCAAAGGAGGATCTGATGGTTCACCGTGTCGAATGCAGCAGACAGGTCCAAAAGGATGATGACAGAAGAGAGGGAGGCTGCTTTAGCCGTGTGCAGTTCCTCAGAGACAGCAAGGAGAGCAGTTTCTGTGGAGTGACCTGCCTTGAAACCAGACTGGTGCGGATCAAGAAGGTTACCGGGTGCTACAGTGGAATCTTTTACTGCAACACTCCCCACACGCACATACATAGTACACCCGCGACTATTACAATGAAGGCTCGATAATCAGCTCACGGCATATAGGTGTAAGCAGGGGTAAAGTGCTATTTTTTACAAGTTGGGGGTGGACCTCACCTCCTCTAGGGGGGTCCCGGGGGATGCTCCCCCGGGAAGATTTTTTTTTTAATATTGAAATTAAAAGCATCAATCTGGTGCACTTTGAGAGCAACATTAAGAGATCTATGGATACCTCTCTCAACACCCATATGAAACAGAACTGTAAACTGATTTTATTTTTATTTTTCTTTATGGATATTTTACAAATCACCCTAACCCTATTCTTGTTTTACTGTCATGTAGTATTTCGTAACTGTTTTTCATTTATCCTCTTCTTTTCTTTATAACTATAATGATCATATGAAGGTGTGCCTCGGAAACAATCTTTTACATAATTTGTGACCAAACCGTTTGAGACCCACTGAGATAACTTAGACTAAAGTGAACTATCTAAACACTCAGAGTCCTTTAGCTCACCTGAGTCTCTCAGTCTGAGAGGAGAGGACTCTCCTCCAGCTTGTTGTGGAACAAACAGCTCCTTATGTCCGTTAGTGCAGCTAGCTAACCAGATGCTAACAACACGGTCCCTGCTGGCACCGGTGCGCTCTCTCTCTCTCTCTCTCTGGCTCAATCAGTGGGGCAGTGAAATGTTCCAGTCGGAGTAGAAGAAGCCAGGACTCTCTAAAGTCTGTGAGTCACTCGTATTGACTAGTAATCAATCAAAGCGGTGCAGAGATATGATAGTCCTGCTCTGCTGGATGAGGCAGGGAAGAGTCTAAATCTTACTTATTGCTCTTTCAAACTCTCACAAATCTGAGACAGAGATGGTCACACGCTTTTTTTTGACAGCTCTGACCTTGTCCAGCCTCCTGGGCCTGCTGAAGAGTTTGATGAGACGTCCTGTCTGAACTGCAGTCACTGCCTCGCTGGCTGTCCTTCTGGATCCTGTCGCAGTGTTTCCTCTCAACAGCGTTGCCGCGGAGACTTCTCCAGCCAACTGCTCTTTGTCATGGCTGGCAGGCCCACAGTCTGACTGTGTTCTTGGCTGTAGCTGAAATTGATTTGGCAAATGGCAACCAGACGGGCAGCGACATCAACAAAAGCAGCAGCAGCAGCCGCTTCCTGACTGGGGAGTAGTTAAGTAAATGTTGGAGGGATTTGGGGAAAATAAATTAACCTCACACAGTGAAGCTGAGGAGGCAGAGCGGCGTCCACCGGGCTGAGGGGGGACTATGTTGCAAAATACTGAACCCCATGCCAGGTCACAATGACATGGCCAGAAGAGTGTGAGTGTGTATCACTTTGAATAACTAGTTTGCACCTTGTATGGTGGCTCTGCCTCTGTATGAGATTCTGAGTTGTGCTGTAAAAGCTTTGAGTGGTCGTAAAGGCGAGAATAGCGCTATATAAGAGCCGTCCATTTAGTAGTTGTGCTGAACAGCTCAACACATTATATTTCCTGGATGTCTGTTGGAAGCTTATTGTTTTGGACTAACTCCCCTCCACTACCCTCAACAGTAAAGATGCTGTGCCAGTGCCAACATATTTTTAACTGCGCTGAAGAGTCCGCTAAATGATGATGACACTCTGTCTGTCCATAGTGAGGCATGTCCAAAAACGACATGTTCTTTTCCAGATCAAGCAGCAGCAATTTATACTCCCCTGATGGCGCTACATTTTCCATGTGTGCCACACAGAACATTTGGATGTATTATATGTCAGGAACAGCAAAGGGTTCAGAGGTGGAGCAGTCGTCCACCAAGGGGAGGGTCAGTGGTTCAACCCCCAGCTCCTGAACTCGAAATGTTGAAGTTTCCTTGAGTAAGATACTTCCCACTTAATTGCTCCTGATGGCCATCAGTGTGTGAGTGTGTGTGAATGTTTCCTTTCTGAGCAGGTGCACCTTATATGGCAGCATGTATGACTGGTGGATGGGTGAATTCTGAATTGAATTGTGGGTGTGCTCGTGAACTGTTAGTTCCCCGGAGCCTCGCAGCCAGGTAACTGCGGAGCGCATCATTTGTGCATTTGATTAATTGCCCCGCATTTGCGCATTAGATGAGGCCCCCTCCGCAAGATGAGGCCCCACGCAGTCTGCGTGATCTGCGTGTAGGGGGGGGCGGGCCTGCCTGCATGGACTAAACCCCAAATGCTCCCAAAGGCAAATCCATAGGTTTGCCTTTGGGAGCATGTGTGTGTGTATGAATGGTGTTCGAATGTGATGTAAAAGCACCTGTCTATAACCATTTACTAAATGTGAACAATTTGGTCATCAATCTTCTTTTGGGGTTTTCCCTTTCCTGTGTATGTTCTTTAGGTTTTTGTGCATGTAAATGGTCTACAAAGGCTAAAATCCCAATTGAACTTATATGAATGGCTCCGTGGTGGATATGTATGTCGCAGCACCTGCTTCTCTACACAGTTGAAGCTGAATGTTTCATTGACAGCATATGTTTCACAAACCCTCAAAGGGCCGAGCAGCACTTTGATTCTGATTTGTTTGAACAGCAGAGCTCAGCGTGCACCCACTCGCCTTCAGGAAATATTTGAAGTCTGCAGTCCATCTTTTTTTTAAAACCTTTTTCTCTTGCAGTAATCCTGCTCTGAATTTAAAAAATAACGTTCTGCTGGCTACAAAAGCAAACCCCAATCAAGCCTTTTGTTGTTTTCTGTCTTCATGTTCCTTGGTCTTTTCTTTCATCCTCCACCTTTCTGAGACGTCCTTCTCCCTGTGATCTCAAAGGGTTACGGTATCTCAAAACTCCAAATTGCACACATGAAAAATATAAAACAGACTGAAGTTGCAGCTCATTGTTCCTCTCCTGTTTCCTCTCTGTCCTCAGGACTTCCCTCTGCTGCGGCTGGATGACGTGGTGGACGACCAGTCCAACATCCTGGGCTTCTCCATGCTGAACAGCACTCACCCTTTCTACCTGGAGTTCATCCGCAGCCTCAACCTCTCCTGGAGGGAAGGCTGCACCCTCAGCCCCTACCCCGGCCCCTCGGTAAGGGATTACAATGGACATTTCAATTCAAGATTCAAATATTGTCATATGCAGTGTAGCTACAGTGTAGTTATGGCAATGGAAACCCTAAGTTCCATGTTGCAAGTTACCAATGTGCCGGTAAATGCGTAAGAAGTAAACTATATATACATGTAATCTAAAAGTAAATGCTGTAAAGGAATACAGTTTATTATATATTAAATGAATATGTGAAATGCAAACGAATGAGTGCTTAAAGTTATAAAGGCACTTCAGTGCTCAGGAGTTTAGCAGTCTTATAGCCTGTGGGACAGAAGTGTCCCTGAGTGCACTGTTACACAGAGAGAGGTAGACCTTTAGGTTCACTGTTGGATGAAATACCAAACATGACAGCTGCTAGGGTTTGCGAAATATTCCTAAAACTTTTATTTCAAACCTTAATAACTTTTATCTTTTTTTTGTTGTGGTTAGATGCCTGAAATAAGGTTTTTGCGTAACACAAGCAGAAGAGATTTTAAAGTCTTGTTCCACAACATAAAACATGTCAGTAAATACCCACTGGTGAATGTCTGAAGCTGCATTCACATGATACGTGATTTGCTCTCTGCGAGACCGTGAGGCCTTTCAGTGAAAACAGCTTGATAGGTTTTGTTTCTATATTAGCTCATCTGCTAGCTTGCGCCGCTACATATAGCTGTTATCTGATTGATTGGTTGAGTGTTGAAACCATGGGCGTAGGAAGCATCCTGAATGTGGGGGGGACATTTTTAACGGGGGGTGTGGGGGCGAAAAAAAATATAGATTTCCTGTATTCTGGTGCATTTGAACAGGTGGTTTGATACTTTTATGTGGCTATACTAGCATGAGGAAAATGATGGGTACATTTTGTAATTTCATCCAGTAGTAAAGAAAGGAAACATATTTGATTATTAATTCAGAGCTGTCTTTGAATTAATAAAAAGCCGTTTAAATGCCCATTTTTTGTACATTTATATACAACAATAAATATTTGTGAGTGCATTGAGAGATATTGTTGTGGAGAGTCATTTATATATAAATCGCAAAATACATTTGTGAATCCTTCTGTGAGCATTTATTAATATTGAGACTGATCTGACTCCATACAGATGTTAAGTTCACCTAGGAATGGTATCAATGACTTAAATGTTCAAATAAATGTTGCTCTTCTGTCTATATTGTTCATATGCTGCCCCTTGACTGAAATGTTTCCTGTTCAATATCCCCACTGATTTCCTTCAAATCCTGGGATGAGAGTCCACATCACAATTTACTCTCAACTGTCATTTCCCTTTCATCACTCACCTCAGCAATGGACCTCTCTCCACTGTCCCTGTATTCTGCCTCTGACTCACTCTCAAGCGCCTAGATGTCAAGAGAGGTGGTGAAGTGATCATTATTGTATACTCTTTCACATTGAATCATAACAAGTCATACTGAATGTAAATACAACTGACTCTAAAGTAAGTCCCAGTCTGTGACATTGGACATTTTGAAGACTCAAAGTCCCAAGCAGTAGGTAGAATATTAGCTAGTCTATGTAATGTGCACAGAAAATAAATGAGCTGTCCAACTATGACAACACTCCTTGAACATGCGCGCGCTATGTGAGAATCTGCCTTGGTACAAAGTAGCAGTGAAAACATGGTACGGAGTTTCATTGATTTGGGCATTCTCTCAATAAGCAAGTGGAATGGATTTCATTTGATAGTGAAGCACTGACACAGCGCTCTACAAAGTGCGGCGAGTGGATAGACCGATTCACGGACTTTCCGCATAGTAAAAGTGGGGGGGTCTAAACTAATCATTTGAAAAAGTGGGGGGGACTTGTCCCACCCTCATATAATGGCTGCGACGCCCATGGTTGAAAGGTAACTAGGTCAAAGTTGAAATAGTTGGAACTTTCAGCGTAGCTGTCGGGTAGCGCTTTCTCCTAATCGGCCCCACTCTCTCCATAGAAGAACAGCTTCATGGCTTGGCTTGGCTTAGCTTGGCCTTGGCTTAGCTTGGCTTGGCTTAGCTTGGCCTTCTGCCAGCAGAAGGCCCTTTCACTGCTTTTCCAGCATTAAGCTTCTATGTGTCTTAAAAACAGTGAATCCTAACAAATGACTACCTAACGCAACCCAGTCTCACGGCATTTCGTGTTATAGTCAGATATTTGATCTATTGATTCGTGTTCACCAACAAGATTTTCACCTTTTTTTCGTGTCACACAGAACGGAATGTATTTCTATTGGTAGTATGTTTCGTGCCTGCAACACGTCTTTTTGTCCGGTCGGGTCTTGGAAGACCGGAAGCTGTGTGGTTCATAAAAACATGTTCTTACTCAATATCAAGCCACGGTCTAATTTGTTATTCTTTTCTAAATAGCACACTGTTATTTACTCAACAATAACACACAATTATCCATGTTTTAATTTATTTGTTTAATTCTATAATCTCTGGCTTTTTTGGCGTCTGTCAGGAACTGAATTTCAAAATAAAAATAACCGGAAACAGACGTAGGCCTATATGGGACATTTCGAGCGTCATTGCGATACACACCCACTGAACTGATTACCCAAGATCCTCAGCTATGGTTTAAGCTCGGTGATTGGATGTTTTAGCCGCAATGCACGTTGGGATATGGTGTTAATGCGATATGACATCCGAAAAACATTTGGGAGTTTAGGATGGCCGAAGACACTACACTACCCATAACCCCCAGCTATCGTTTGGGACTACAGTCCCCGTGATTAATCTTCAAGCTCTGGGATTGGATGTTGGAGTGGCAGTGCGCCAAGGTTACGCCGAGCGTCAAACAGCTCTTTGAAATGGAACGAAACCACGGCAGACTTTCCAAAACTGGACTTGAACTGGACCAGCAGATTCTGATTAATGATGTGAAATATAAACAACCCTTAAATCAGACTTTAGTTACACCTGAGTAAAATTCAGGGAAGGTGATTGTCAAGTGCCAACAATCAGGAGAGATATTTGGTAGTGGGTGCTTGAGAAGACTAAATATTTATCTGCAGATCTCTATAAAGTATATTCATTACTCGTTATTCTCTAATAGTTCATCAAAAACTGTATATAATGGCTATTTTGCACATCCCTTTCAAGATTTCAAGACTTTCTAAGGTTTATTGACATATCATATACACAACTACGGTGTAGTTATGCAATGAATGAAAAACTTGGGTCGCAGGTTCCTCAACAGTGCATTACAAGACATCTATCAATATGTGTGTATACCTCCACCATTAAACTGTCATATTCTGCACATTTCTTATACTATCTACATACATCTTATAAGAGTATAATTAATATGTATAATATCAGTTCAAATAAGTGCTTCAACATAGTTAACATTGGAGGAAAGCAATATATTAGACGTTAAGTACTTTGTCAGGCTTAATATTTATCTGTAGATACCCCCAAAGCTGTTTTCTTATTTGAAAGAAGACTTTAACCTAAAGTATTCTTTAATGTTTAAATAAAGGTTAATTTGTTTGTCTGTTTTGCACATCCTCATATTAATATCTTTGTACATCCGGCACTAAACTGTTTTATTGTAGAGATCACTTACAGTATCTTCTTGATTTTTTATATTCTATATTTCTATCATTGACCTTCTACTTTCCCCCTAGTATGTACTCTTAATATTTTTTTCATCAAATATAACACATTGAAATAATAATTCAATAACATGCTTTAACCACTAGGCGGTGCACACAAGGTACACACAGCCATAATAACTTTGTATTATTAGTGTAGGACACTTGTGTATGTATAACATCTGAAGATGTGTAGTTTCATTCATGTTTTCACATAATTGTACAGGATATTGCTATACTATTTCACATGTTTTACTTCTACACATTAATATCTGATTTATAAAACATCACAGACAGAAAGGTATATCTGTCATTTAATGGTAAGCTATTGAAATTGTGATTCCATAGATGTGTCTCCCATCACCCAAATCCCCTGACTATTCTCTCAACTCAGTATTTACATTCTTATATTCAAAGAGAATCAGTAATATCTTTAAAAACGACAAGTCCTTTTCTATCAGCTGTGCACCGTTATGGTGTAAATATATAATCTACCAATTGGATCAAATATAAAAGTCAGCCGAATTAGTGTTGATACTGCAAGGAGACGTATTGTGTGAAGAGAAATGGAAGATGTTGTTTAATTGCTGATATATTTAAGATCCATTATGTGATGACTTTCAAAGAGAAAAGCAAGAACACTCGGAATAAAGCATTATTTTCTTTTTTTTTTTAAATGTTTTTCGGATTTCATATCGCATTAACACCTTATCCCAACGTGCATTGCGGCTAAACAATCCAATCACCGAGCTTAAACCATAGCTGAGGATCTTGGGTAATCAGTTCAGTGGCTGTGTATCTGTTTCCGGTTATTTTATTTTGAAATTCAGTTCCTGACGGACGCCAAAAAAGCCAGAGATTATAGAATTAAACAAATAAATAAAAACAAGGATAATTGTGTGTTATTTAGAAAATAATAACAAATTATTAGGAAAAAAAGATTACAAAAAATACAGATTTCAGTATCCTGAGGCTCTAAGCCACATTTATTTTCCTCGCGGACGGCAAAAAAAGTCAAACATTATACGATTTAAAATAAACATTTAAAAACAATAATCGTGGCTTGATATTGAGTAAGAACCATAGACTGTATATATAAAGAACATGTTTTTAGGAACCACACAGCTTCTCGTCTTCCAAGACCCGACCGGACAAAAAGACGTGTTGCAGGCACGAAACACACTACCAATAGAAATACATTGCTTTTAAAATCGTTCTGTGTGACACGAAAAAAAGGTGAAAATCGTGTCGGTGAACACGAAGCAATAGATTAAATAATAATAATAATAATAATAATCCATTACATTTTTTATTAGAGCGCTTTTACAGGTGCTCAAAGCGCTTTACAATTACACATATTAGACATGTAAGAGTCATTACTGTGGACATTACCCACAGGAGCAAATGTGGGTAGTGTCTTGCCCAAGGACACAACGGCCTGACGCAGTGGCGGCCGAGGCGGGTTTCGAACTGGAGTTCACCAACGCCCCTTGATCTGATGACTATAACACGAAATGCCGTGAGACTGGGTTGCCTAACGCCATGACGCCGACAAGAGACAGACTTTAGCTTAGCGGTGGTGATGCGCAGCAACGTTAGCTTTATACTTCTGGTGTTGCATTTACAGTTCAAAAATCACAACGCAGTGTTAATATGTGGAGATGATCCTGCTGAGCAAACCGTGTCAAGGACCCTAAGCATGTGTTTGCCACAGAGCTTATTTTCTGCAATATTCTGAAATCAAATGGAAAAATCCCATTGTTTTTTTGTCGGAGTAGTCGTTTGGATGCTGACAACCTGGTCCGCCTACATACATACCTCATCACTGCACCGCTCCATTGTAGAAATGCTTTCTATCTTTCCCTCCTCCTCTGTTGTTTATTGCTCTCCGTATGTTTCTCCTCCTCCGTAATGAACCACCCATCAGAACAGATCAATCTTCTCTGAGCCGCGTGTCTCACTCTCTGATATCATCACGCTGAGCCCAACGCTTTAATAAAGATAATGGTAATGACAATAGTGTTTGTCTCAATCACCGCGGACAATGTCCTCTGGGGTTTATCATTCATGTTTAATCACTTCAGCTACTTGATAGGGGTGCATAAGACCCATTAGCATGGCTGTTTTCATTGTAAAGTACTTTATTATTATGATGATTAATCATTTCTTAATGATCAGATAACAAGTATTTATGCAGCACAGGAGTCATAAGGTGGTGGTAAAAGTTGGTGGGTCCAACGAGCATTCATTCCTGCAATATTTAACATACCATAGACGAGAGCAGGGGTGCCCAACCTTTTTTGAACCGAGAGCTACTTTTAAAGTTGCCAGTGTGCCGAGATCTACCAGTCCAAATAGAGAGGCGTAGCCATTACTGACAGCCTACTACCAGGTAAATACACACTTCTACTTGTATAAAACTGACCTTTGTACGATTAATACTTCATAAAATACTGCTGATCATTTATCTTACCTCTTTCTAATCTACACACATACAAATATTTAACTGAAGTTACACAACAGTGTTGTTGATACAGAGTTGGAGTTTATTCACACGTCACATACTACAGTGGGTAATGTTTTCAAGAAACATTGAACAGTGCTGCCACATATGACACAGGAAAAAAGAAAAGACTCTGAACCCTTTCTTTGCCATTATATCAAAATAGTGTTGCTACAAAAGTATAAATTAGGCTTACTAATAAGACAACTCAGATCTGAAGCTACACAGGAATCTGCTGCCAAAGTGCAATAAAAAAGACAAAATTAATAGAATCAAACCCTTTTTTTGTTGCATTTTAGTATAAAAAGAAATGCCTTTAAAATAGGATGCAAGCAACACTAGTTTCTTAACCTGAATTGATAATAGACTATAATCAATTTAAGTTCGCATTCTTATACCATTTTGTACAATAATTATAATGAATCAGTTCAAACAAACTAAAACGTACAGCTGATTAATAAAGGTATCTAACTTGAGTTTTTATCAAAAACCTGTTGAAATGCTACTGTTATTTTTACTGTCCCCAAAAAGCGCGTCGGCAGCCTCCAGGAATGCTTATTTCACAACTTCGCCGTCTTTGAAAGACTTCATGTGTTTCACAAGAACGTGACTGACACAATAAGATGCTATGCTAGCAGCCTTGCTCTTGTTGTTGGGCCTGGTGAAAATGGACTGCTGTGCATTTAGCTGTCCTTTCAGGTCCCTCACCTTTTGGGAGCGTAGGGCAGAGTTAGGAGGGAATCCCGTCTCGTAGCGTTTGGGCACGGTTTGGAAATGCCGCTCTAAATTACCCTTCTTCGGTAAAGCCACGCTCACATTGCAGATGAGACAGATGGACTTTGAATTGGAATAGATACAAAAATAATCTTCCTCCCACTCGGAGTGAAAATGATATATTTTGGGCTTTTTTGCTTCTGCCATAATTGCGGTCTTGTGTGTGTGCGGACTGTCGCTCCTGTTGCCACGGACAACGTCAGCTAACTAGTGCCCACTGCCCACCAGCCACGCCCCGACACATGGGGTCACGCCGGCCAATCGCAAAGCTTTGATGCGTTCAAGTGCATTATTCTGGCACAGGAAGATTATGTTATAGGACATTAACGATAAAACAGAATATTGTTGTTCTATTTTTAGACACATCTCGCGATCGACTGGTTGGGCACCCCTGGACTAGAGACTACTATTTTACCAGTAAGGGTTTATAAAATGGAACCATTAAAGAGTCATTTTATATGGGCTCAGAACAGTCTCATAATACACACATGCACACAGAAGGATTCACATTTGTATTTCCGGATCCACACTTGTGTTTTTCAATGCACACAAAAATGTGTTCCGTTTCATATACATGTAAATATAATCCAAATACAGAAAAAAGTTTTACATATGTATTCTTGATCCTCACATATTTGTTTTCCGTTTAAAACCGCTGCACCTACAAACACAACCCGCTTTCTGTGCATGGATCGCTGTGCATTCGTGTGTGGGTTTTTTGAGACTCCCCTGATGGTCACCCGATTCGTACTTGTAATTTTTTCTATCTATAGCCAATCAGATGTCTCCTCAATTCTAAGCCAATCACATGAGCGCGCCCCCACGAGGGTAGATTTCTTGCGTTCATGACGTAGCGCTTCATGTACGCATTTTGCGCTGTCCGGAGCTGACAGGTCCATGGAGCCTGCCTGCAGGCGCTCATCTCAGGACACCAAATACAAGCCTTTATATTATTAAGGTACAGTGCCACTTTCAGAACCATTAATGAATACTTGTGTACACAAAAACGGCAGGCCAAACCGTTTTAAATGTGTGTTTCCTGTATGGCGAACACAGCTGCTTTATTGATGTCTGTATGAAGTTGTTGTGAGTGTGGAGGGAGCAGCTACAGGTTAGCTTAGCCTAATCGATCAGTGCACTACGAAGCCAGTGCGAGACAGTGAACTGTCAACGGGGGGAGCCCCGCCGGTCATTATCGGCCGATATTCACTCTTAATAGTTTGATCGGTGCTCTCTATAAAGGCCGATCAGGAGAGCTGGATCTGATCGATATGGACATAAACGCGAGTGAAGTTTTAGCGAGCTGCATGAGAAACTGACGGGCTGTCAGGAGAGAGGGAGGGAGAGAGGAAAAGAGATGATCCTTACTCCCGTGTTATTAGCCATATCCGGTTATAGTCCGGTAATTACCTGCTAACGGAAACTCTGCTACACAATTCTTCTTCTTATTATTATTATTATTGAAACATGACCGGTAAGTTTCAAATTTGTCCGGTAAAATAAATTCTGTCCGCGGAAACCCTGCTCCGGACAGCGCAAAATGCGTATATGAAGTGTCATGAAGTGAACGCAATAAATCATACCCTCGTGGGGACGCGCTCATGTGATTGGCTTAGAATTGAGGAGACATCTGATTGGCTATAGATAGAAAAAATTACAAGTACGAATCGGGTGACCGTCAGGGGAGTCTCAAAAAACCCACACACGAATGCACAGCGATCCATGCACAGAAAGCGGTTTGTGTTTGTAGGTGCAGCGGTTTTAAACGGAAAACAAATATGTGAGGATCAAAAATACATATGTAAAACTTTTTTCTGTATTTGGATTTTATTTACATGTATATGAAACGGAACACATTTTTGTGTGCATTAAAAAACACAAGTGTGGATCCGGAAATACAAGTGTGAATCCTTTTGCGGATCATGAAATACAAGTGTGAATCCTTCTGTGTGCATGTGTGTATTATGAGACTGTTCTGAGCCCATAATTTTAGGGCGATGAGTAGGATTTGTTCGTGGAGTCTCTTTTTGGGTTAGGCTCATAATAGTGTGACGGCCGCACATTGATTTAAGGTGTTTTCTTCTAAACTGTAGTGGCAGGGGAAAAGGTTTAAGGCATGTTGTTTATCATGAAATGAACTATGATACATATATATTATCCTCGCAACTGCAGGAGTTAATGTCCACTGTTATGTACAGTTTGAGGGTGTGGGTCATTAAGCCTCATCTGCATATTCACCTGTCGCGGCGCGCCCAGAGGCTTTTTAGTGCAATATGGTCTAGCTGCGGCCGCGGCAAGTACACGACACTACACGACACGCCCCCTACACGACACGCCCACCTGACACGACACTACGGTGGCTGAGAGACATTAGTGATCTCCGGGGTGTTTCTCAATCTCGAGTAAAGCTGCTTCAGAGCCACTATTTCAAGCATACTACGTCATCAAGTGCCGCCGAAGTACTGTTCCAATCTCCAGCATACTCGGAAATCTACCGAGCCCGGCGTACTCCGTTTGGAGAAATATCGAGGCTGCACATGAGTAGACTCCGCGGTCTTAAAATCCCCACAATACTTTGCGCACGGACCAATTTCCCCAAATCTGTGGCGGAAGATGTAAGAGGCGGGGCCTCTCATATGACGCACACCTGCACACTTGCTAGCGTGTTCCACTCTTTGTTTTCCAAATGCCAGGAAGTATTCTTGACTCGCTTCTGAAGCAAGATGCTCGGCAGACATGTGCTACCAAGCAAGCGTACTCGACATTGAGAAACACCCCCAGTGTGCTGGGCAGTGTGGCGGCGGAGGGAGCCGAGGGCACCACCGGAGGAGAGGCGAGCGATGACAGCAGCATCACCGTGGTGCAGCTCCCCGCACAGACTGAGGGGACTTGTTACACGGAGCCCATCACCGGGGAAGCCTGCGGCGGGAGAAGGCGGTCTGCTCGGCCTGCCCTTGGCTCTGGGGTCCCTCCTTAAAAAAAGTCTCATCATACTTAATCCTAGACAGTAGCACATGGTATATATTGTACGACTTTGTCATTTGTTAATGTTGATATGTATTCGCTCATAGTCTACTGTGCCTTTCACGCAGACAATACAAGTGAATTTTGAAATGACAAATAGATTTATGTTTCAAGTTTATTTGCATTAAAAACGTGTTTTTAAACCCTTCTGTTCAAATTTGATATTTTGTTTCTTAAAAGATTAAATCTTTAAAAACATGCTGTTTGCCATTTTTAAAGTTTGATGGAAGAAATTAAAATATAGGTCACTGACGTGGAGCGTTAGGCCTGCAATGCTTTCAAAAAAATGTTGGTGTTTCAGTTTTGAGTGAATATGGATGTTAAATTCACAAATGAGTATGAATAATCTTAGAACAGGATCTTGAGCCATGATGTTCTTAAAGGACAGAAACATTCAGAATGCATGACGATTCCTTCAAAGGTTTTGTAATAGACCCCTAGTACTTTTAATTTATAAAGTAATAATAATACATGTGAATGATTGAGCTCATTAGTGGCCGGACTGGCCCTCTTAATTTGGTCCTTAATGACCCCATGATGTGATTATGTAGATCTTAAAACCTTTAACAACTATATTTAGATGTTCACAAATATCTACATTTATGTATAAATACATGTGTAGCAGTTAGACAAACATAATTAATAGATTATCTCATTAATACCTATTTTATATATTAAAAAAAAGTTTACTAAACCACCGTTTGTTGACAAAATGATTTGGGTTGAAAGTTATACTGTTGTGTCTCAAACGGATAGACTAGGTTATTAATGAATTTGCCTAATAGTTGCTTAACATGCTACAATAACATTTGCAATTCGTTTTTAATCTGCCATGTACGGTAATGTCTCTCAGCCACCGTAGTGTCGTGTCAGGTGGGCGTGTCGTGTAGGGGGCGTGTCGTGTAGTGTCGTGTACTTGCCGCGACCGCAGCTGGACCCTTCTCTTTTCGTGGGCGCGTCACCGGGACGCCAGGGGTTGGTTCTCACGGGAGGAGGAAGTGTGTGTGTGTGGCGAATGCGGGTATTCAGGGGGATATTTAAGTTTCCTCAGCATGTATTATATGTTAAAATGCAAAGGGGAAGTAACTGAAAGTGGATATTGCATCGACCGACAGTAAAGACAATTTCGGTTTATCGCCGAGCTGACTTTTTGTTATGTTTTGTTTGTGTTTTGCTTGGCTGGAAAACTGTCAATATAATTGAATAATAACGCATAAAACCTGTCTTTGTTTATTTTGTGAATGTGTGGATGTTGACAGTAGTAGCTAAATACACTTCCGTGGGGACTATTTTGTGGAAAGATTAGATTTTCCGTTTATCAGTTCTGTTGTGCCTCTATAATATTATTTCATATCAAGAACCCCTTGTGCGTTCATTTAACAGCTATTTTTGATAGTTGATCGTTACAATAGGAAAGACTTATAGTTAACCAACTATAATTCTTGTTTTAACGACATAGAAGGAAGTTATTATGTTTATAACAGCAACTACATGCACAGTTTGACCCTGGTCCGAACAATAATGCCCTGCAACTGGAGGTGCATGGGGCTGGGTCATTTTATAGCAGGTGCTGATGAGTTCTGAAGCAACAAAGAATACCAAATAACATACTGGGTTACAGAAAAAGTTTCAATGATGCCAGGCGATTAGAGAAATTGCCTATTGAAATGAAAATTATTAAATGTTCAGAGCAAACAAATTGAATAACATACGTTTTAAAAGGTATAATGAAAGAAGGAGAAACAACCACAATCTCATAGTCACCTCAGATCGACTGAGTCAGTGACCACCTCTCATTTTGCCTTTAACACTAAACCGCCAATATTTAAAGCAAATGTACATTTTCAATTGAGCCCAGTCTGATTCTATTAAGCAAAAGTTGGTCATTGTTTTCCAGTGGAAAGACCCTTAAAACGATCTGTTGAAACAACTCTCAGAGCTAGAGTCTTCTTTTTGATGTCATCATTACAAGCCTATGAGTACTAAATATTATCTTGGCACATGATCTGAAAATAGTGGCCTGGTACGTTTCATAGTAATGGTGTGTTACTAAGCCAGTTCATATCTGAATCAGAGACAACAGCTGCAGGAGCAGACAGATTGGTGAGAGACAATTATCTTTCCTCCTTCCATCTCAGTCTCCCCTCTTCTATCTCTCACTTTTTAAACTGTAATTAGTTATCCTCAGCCAGCCCTGAAAGTATCGACTCAGAGAGAACTTCAATCACACTCAGTAATACATCCATATTTTTTATCAGCCCTGGACAGCTGAGCTAACAGAGCGGAACATCACCCCCTGATAGCAGCGCCTCACTTTTCTTTATCCTGCTATCACTCCCCGACTGATCACTCACCTGGAGCAGCATGGACAAACACACAAACACATTTTTCTACCGTGTGTTTATTTCTGTGAACAATATCACATGAAATGACAGAAAATAATCAGCTGGAGGTTTTACCGCCTCGTTCAGCTCGTCTGGAGAAGTTGGTGGAGATCAAATCAGAGGCAAAAGAAGAGTGAATGCTAGATTTACAGATATCATACAGATGCAAAAAATACATCTCCAATGGGCTGATCATGTTGCTGTGTGTCTCCTACTGTAGATCAATACAACTTCAACTATAAGAACTTTCTAGTTTAGCCTAGCTTAGCATAATGCTTTAGCACTGGCAAAAATGGTAACTACTACCGAAAGGGAGTGAAATACGACACCTACTCAAAAGCAGCTTTGTTTAAACAATGATATATTATTAGCTCCTACGCTGGTTGGCAATGCATTAAGAAACATCTTCACTTTTATTTTGGGAAATGTGTAAAGATAACAGGAAATCTGACCACCTGTTTTCTCCAGTTCAAGCTGCTGTTGTGTCCACAAGCTAGGAAGTCTAAATGCCAGTGATCAATTTTAAAGTTGAATTCACTGTGTTTTTATTGTGTGTGTTCCAGTTGTCCTCGGCCCTGATGTTTGACGCGGTCCACGTGGTGATGAGCGCCGTGCAGGAGCTGAACCGCAGTCAGGAGATTGGAGTGAGGCCGCTGAGCTGCACCTCTCCGCTCATCTGGCAGCACGGAACCAGCCTGATGAACTACCTGCGCATGGTGAACTACACACACACACACACACACACACACACACACACACACACACACACA
>CALSBW010024235.1:39682-69418 GCA_943590975.1 Lindbergichthys nudifrons
GCAGAGGGAGCGGGGAGCGAGAGCACTGCCTTCACCTAGCTGAGTAAACGAAGCACGGAGCTACCAGCAGAGGGAGCGGGAGCGAGAGCACTGCCTTCACCTAGCTGGATTAAATAAAGAAGTTCAACAGGACAGCTTAGCCGGGCGGCTGCTGCTAGAATCGAGTACACGTCTACCAGGAGCGGGGGCGAGAACACTGCCTTCACTGGTTGAGTCAGAGACAAATGTTAAACGAAGAAGCTTAACAGGGCAGCTTAGCCAGGCAGCTGCTGCTAAGAATCAAGCAGCACGCAGAACACGCCAGATGTTAGCCAAGTGGCCGCTGCTAATAGTCAGAGTGATACGTTACAGGGCAACGTTACCGGGAGCGGGAGCGAGAGCACTGCCTTCACCAGCTGAGTTAAATAATGAAGCTAAACGGTCCATGCAAGGTGTTAGTCAAGCGGCTGCTGCTAACAACCAAGCGAAATCAAGTCTAAAAACACAAAGTTTAAGACCAGATAACTAGCTTCCCAAGAAGAGAACAGCACAGAGCTGTAGTTACAGTAGTAACCATGGCCAGCCTACACGGCCTAGAACCGTAGTTACAGTAGTAACTATGGACGGTACTTACACGGCTTAGAACCGTAGTTACAGTAGTAACTATGGCTAGTACTCACACGGCTTAGAACCGTAGTTACAGTAGTAACTCTGGCCAGTATTTACGCGGCGTAGAAGCGTAGTTACAGTAGTAACCATGGCCAGTACTTACGCGGCTTAGAACCGTAGTTACAGTAGTAACTATGGCCCGTACTTACGCGGCTTAGAACCGTAGTTACAGTAGTAACTATGGCCAGTACTTACGCGGCTTAGAACCGTAGTTACAGTAGTAACTATGGCCAGTATTTACACGGCGTAGACTATAATGGGGTTAATGCATGATATTACTTAATAATACAATACACTATATAATATATGATATAATTACATTTTAATTTGATTCATTTCTTATTTCATAGTTTCTCATCATTATTATAACAGTTCTATTTCATATGAGTGTTGAGAGCTGTATCCATAAATCTCTTAATTTTGCCCTCAAAGTGCACCAGATTGATGCATTTAACTTCAATTTAAAGAAAAACATCTTCTGTTGCCAAAGTGCTGTACATATAATAAAAAATACCCTACAGTAAAGACACTTTACAGCAAATACAACAGCACAGTTTGTTCAGAATATCAGTATGAGAAAACGACACCCTCTGTCCTTAGACCCTCACATCGTACAAGGAAAAAGTTCCAGAGAAAAACCCACATTTCAAAGGGAAAAATGGGAGAAACCTCGGGGAGAGCAACAGAGGAGGGATCCCTCTCCCAGGATGGACAGAAGTGCAATAGATGCCGTGTGTAAATCGAAGAGATAATACATTTTACAGCGTAGGTAGACCGCATGACAAATAAAGAAGTGTAATGTAAACATTTACATTATTATTATGATTATTTAATATATAAAGACTATATATTATTGAATTACAAGATTAGATATACTTTATTTGATCTAAAATATTGATGTGTTCAAATGCTCTTCTAAACAAAAC
Organism: Lindbergichthys nudifrons; assembly: GCA_943590975.1. NCBI lineage: Eukaryota > Metazoa > Chordata > Actinopteri > Perciformes > Nototheniidae > Lindbergichthys > Lindbergichthys nudifrons. Next base: position 41,257 of record CALSBW010024235.1, read on the forward strand.
TGAAAGTCCATGAAAAGTTGTCTTTCTGTATTTGTGAATGAAGCGCCATCTCCTGGTTAAATCCTGAAATTGAAAATCTGGCAACGTCCTCTTGGAAAATAGTGGGAGGGCTTAACATTCCCAGATGCTGGTTTTAGGCAGGTAGCAGGCAGGTAGCAGTCAGGAAGCTGTAAGCTGGAGTCCTATCGGGAGTGCTACATCTGTAAACTAGTTTATTCTTATCTTATGTTACCTATAGCATTCTTTCTTTCTATTTATGCATATTTTACTAATCACCCCCCTTTTAAACTGTTTTTACTTTTTTTTACTGTCCTATAGTACACATTGGAATGATTTCTTACTTTATTTTTTACAACTAGGCTATATTAAATAGATAAAGGTGTGCTCTCTCTCAGTGGCATGCACGTCTGGCCCACCCACAGCCAATCAGCGCGTTATAGCGCAGAGCCGGGAAGCCCAGAAGGAAGTCCCACAAACTGCAGTTCCTCTAGTGGCCAACAGGGGATGGATACAGAAAGGAGCAATTCCCATTGACCCCCATGTTAAAATGCCCAACTTTACAGCAGAAATAAACATGTTTCTAGCCTGGATGCAATCAAACTTATTCTGGATATAGTTAGATTCCACCTTCATGACAATGGAATAGGGAGTGCATTTTTTTACTGTGAGTAAATTAGTAAGTAAAGTAAGTTTTGCCGTGAGTTAACGAAAATCTTATTTCTTCTTGAGGTCTGCAGTGAAGCGTGTACACATTTGCTTAATATGAAAAAACTCTCAGTGTGTGCCCACTGTGCGACTGTCAAGGGTAAACAACCTGTGGCCGCCGAGCCAGTCATGTGTAGGGATGGGTACCGAGCCCCAGGGCTGAATTATTAAAGACTGTGGTACCATTAAGCTCCGACGTTATCGGTCGGTACTGGAGACATGTAAAAAATATATCTCATATGTATTATTGCTACACAAACATTACATTGCAGTTTTAGTGTCGCCAACTCCGTTTCTAATATGCAAAAAGACAGCAAAATGCGTCTATGATTATTTTGAGTATTTTCGATCTTTCCAATCCAGACGAGAGATCTCTCTCCCCCGGCAGTTTACACACACGCAGCTGCTACATGCAGCAACACACACACACCGAGGAGATGGCGGAGAGAACGCGCTCCGAGGTGTGGTTAAACTTTACCCGTCTCGATGAGGACAATGCTCGTTACCAAAAGTGCAATAAGAGTTTAGCATGGAAGGGCGGTAACACGAGCAGTTTGTCTAAACATTTAGCAAAAGTGCACCACATTCAAACGGAGAAATGCACCGGGTTCGACTGTCTTTCTAGTAGCTCTGTAGCCCCGTCCACGAGTAACATTTCCACGTCAGGTATTATGTATGCTAGCAGCAACACACGGAGCTAACTCAATGATACAAACATGGGTTAATGATTAGAGGTAACTGAGTTATTTATTTAGTTAAAGTTTCAGCTATTCTGTTTACAGTTCTGTCATCAGATTATTTAATACGATTTGTTAAAACATTGTTGTTTCTTTTGATGTGAAATATTATGTATTTAATTAAAATAAAAAGCAATGTTAGTTTTGTTCACAATTTGTTTAGTTAGTTTACCTTATTTTTTTCTCCAAAAAAAACGATAAAAGTACCGTTAAAGCACCGGATCAATAAGCGGTATCGATAAAAGTAGTAGTAGGCCTACCGTTAAAACCTTAACGATACCCATCCCTAGTCATGTGGATGTCAGTTGTACACACATTCTGAGGCCGCCGTGCATGTTTTTGTTTTCACTGCTAGTTTATGCTTATGTTCAATTAGTGCATTAAAAAATCATTAAAATCATTAATGAAGTTTCAGCTCAGACCCCACGCTTAATAAGTCTCCCCCTGGCCCACCTACATTTCTCCAGGCCCACCCACACAATAATTCCTGGCTACGCCACTGCTCTCTCTAGCTCTCTCGCTCTCTCTCTCTCTCTGTCTCACTCGTTCACAGAGGCTGTGTGCTCCTCCGTGGCGATGACGGCTTACGTTAAACAATTAGAATAAACATATTTGTAAAGTGGGGGGACACAAACGGGATTTCGAAAAGTGTCACGGTTAAACTCCTTATGAAGTGGTGAGGTGCCGCTCCACATTGCTTTTCTTCCCGACTGCAACGCTGTTGTGTGTGTGTGTGTGTGTGTGTGTGTGTGTGTGTGTGTGTGAGAGCGTTTCACATGTGTGTATGAGAGATTTTTACATATGTCTGTAAATGATTTTGGTTTCAGTTGTGTGTGTGTGAGCAGGCTCGGATTGGCCATCGGGAGATTCAGGACTTTTCCCGGTGGGCCGCTGCCATTGGTGGGCTGCTGCCTTCGGTGGGCCGCTGGCTCTGGCATAGGTGGGCCGTGGACTTTCACAGCGCTGCTGCGCCAGTACCGCATCTGCAGCCGCAAACACCCACCGTTGCGAGTCTCCGGCGGCTCCAGCGCAGCGGCGCTGTGAAAGTCCACCGTCGTTGCGAGTCTCCGGCTGTAACAGTCCACTACCGTCCGCGAGGACCGAGGTTTGATTCCGGCCTGAGGTCCAAAACATTTATTTAAAAAAATTAAAATAATAATAATAATCTCCCGTTCATCGCGTCCATTCGCAACCCACTTATCACATCTCTGCACCCCACCAGTGGGGCGCGCCCCCCATTTTGAGAAACGCTGCCCTAAGGGTGGGGGGGCCAGTCCATTTAAACATTTATAAAAAAAGCACATACTTTTAAAAGACTTAAAATAGTCAAAACTCAAGAAATGGTGTTTTTCAAGGATGGTACAGTGGTGGTATGAATTAGGCTTTCTGTCAAACACCTTGATAGCTCTCTCTCACAGCTGTTCTATGGGTTTCAGGTTGGTGGCACAAGCAAACGACCAGTTTGTCAAACAGTATTCAATGTGGGACAGAATCATACAGTGGAGGTATGACTTTGCAGCATTGACAGTTAAGAAAGGTCTGATTAGTTTAACATTTTGCAAGTTGAATTTAATGGTATGGGATACTTTCTTGATATGTTTCTTAAAAGTCAAGTTCGAGTCCAGTATGACTCCAAGATACTTGAAGTGGGAGACTAGTTCTATTTCTGCTCCGTTTAAAAATACTTTGGATCCTTCCATTTTGACTGGTCGTTTACTGAACATCATGCACACTGTCTTTTTTACGTTTAACTGTAAGCAAATGTTGTTCAGCCAGTGTTGAACCTTGTCCAAAGCATTTGAGAGACAAGATGAGATTACGTGAGTCTTTTTCCCGTGTACAAAGATGACCGCATCATCGGCATACATTTGCACATTCAACTCAGGACATACATTAGGCAAGTCATTAATGTACAGTGAAAAAAGTAACGGTCCAAGAATGGAACCTTGTGGAACCCCAACAGGGTTGACAAGGTAGGGCGATTTGGCACCGTTGACCAAAACACACTGTGTTCTGTTCGATAAGTAAGACTTGAGCGAATGTATTGAATCTGCCGAAAAATTGAAATACGTCAGCTTTGTAAGGAGCACTTGGTGGTCAACAGTGTCAAAAGCCTTCCTGAGATCAAGGAAGACAGCACCTACATATGGGCTTGTGTCCAAAATAGATTTAACCTTTTCCACAAAGACACAGTTAGCTGTCTCAGTGGAGTGGTGAGCACGAAAACCAAACTGCATTGGGTGGAGTGGAGCGAAACCTTTATCTAAATGTTTGTTGTCGAAATCATCTGCATCCCTAGCCTTAGAACCTCTTAACCCTAAGATTATATTTTACCTCAGCCTATGTGATTTCCTCCAGGTCAAAAACGGAGTGTGTATCCACAGTCGGGCTAGGAGAGACCTCAGATGGCGGGAAGAGCTTTGTGATGTCCAAAGCACTATTTAAGAAATACTCATTGAGAGAGCTGGCCAACACTGCAGGGTCTTTTATCAGGGCATCATTGATTTTTAATTCTAGAACATTATTTTTCTGTTTGGTAGTTTATTTAAGATTTGCCAAACTTTGTTACCGTTACCTTTCGCACCTTCAATTATGTTGATGAAAAAGTTCGCTTTGGCCTGTCTTATTAGTGCGAATGCTGTTTACAATGTTTTTTTGATAGGAGCCATAGTTTTTGAACAGGTGGCAGATTGTCAGATCCTCAATGCATTCTTAATGGGACTCAGTGCTGCAGTTGGTAAATCGTCATAAGTCGTCACCATGGTAACCTTTCATCTCTGTGTTTACACACACAGGTGTTTGTAAACATTCATTCACTACTACTTACATTTCATATCTTTATTTAACTCCTTCAGCCTAATTTCAGCTGCAGGAACCATTCAAATATCAGACGATTCAGCCTTTTCATCACATGATGGGGAAACTTTCAACTTTTTCAAAATATGTTATACTTTTTAAAACATTCAGCTTTTTAAAGTCTTTTTTTAACATGGAAGTCATTGCAATGCATTTGAGCTGTAACAATTAACACACAAACACACACACACACACATACACACACACACTCTCTCACACAGACACACACCGATGATGATGAATGATCAAGAGAAGAGAGAGAGGGCGATCAAGAGAAGAGAGAGAGGGCGATCAAGAGAAGAGAGAGAGGGTGATAGAAGAGTGAGAGACAGAGGGCGATCAAGAGAAGAGAGAGAGGGTGATCAAGAGGAGAGACAGAGGGCGATCAAGAGAAGAGAGAGAGGGTGATCAAGAGAAGAGAAAGAGGGTGATAGAAGAGTGAGAGGGTGATCAAGAGAAGAGAGAGAGGGCGATCAAGAGGAGAGACAGAGGGTGATCAAGAGAAGAGAGAGAGGGCGATCAAGGGAAGAGAGATAGGGTGATAGAAGAGTGAGAGGGTAATCAAGAGAAGAGAAAGAGGGCGATCAAGAGAAGAGAGAGAGGGTGATAGAAGAGAGAGAGGGCGATCAAGAGGAGATAGAGAGGGTGATCAAGAGAAGAGAGAGAGGGCAATCAAGAGGAGAGAGGGTGATCAAGAGAAGAGAGAGAGGGTGATAGAAGAGTGAGAGGGTGATCAAGAGAAGAGAGAGAGGGCAATCAAGAGAAGAGAGGGAGGGCGATCAAGAGAAGAGAGAGAGGGCGATCAAGAGGAGAGAGAGAGAGCGATCAAGAGAAGAGAGAGAGGGCGATCAAGAGAAGAGAGAGAGGGTGATAGAAGAGTGAGAGGGCAAGCAAGAGAAGAGAGAGAGAAGAGAGAGAGGGCAATCAAGTGAAGAGAGAGAGGGCGAGCAAGAGAAGAGAGAGAGAAGAGAGAGAGGGCAATCAAGAGAAGAGAGAGAGGGCGATAGAAGATTGAGAGGGTGATCAAGAGAAGAGAGAGGGCGATCAAGAGAAGAGAGAGAGGGCGATCAAGAGAAGAGAGAGAGGGCGATCAAGAGAAGAGAGAGAGGGTGATAGAAGATTGAGAGGGCGATCAAGAGAAGAGAGAGAGTAATGTAACCTCCTAATGTAATGTATAACTCCTATGAAAATGTTCAAAAAGTGCTCAAACTTCACATGTGTGCTAACAGTCCAGCCGTGAAGACATCTACGGGACAGTTTTGAGATTTCTTCATATGCCGTTGCCATGGCAACACAATGCTCACCATGAAACACGGTTTTCTCATAACTTCAGTGAAAATGCTCGAAATGGTCCAAAACTTCACAGGTTTGGTAACGATGCAGCCATCAACACATCTAAGCGTATTATGGGGTGTCAGCAAATACCGTTGCCAAATCGACAGATAATTCACCATCAACTTAGTTCAAAAGTTTGCAGTTCAAATATTCTGCCGCTTTCCCAAGCCTTTTTACTTTCTTTTCTCATCTTAATACAAATTCCTTCACTACTACTTACATCTGATATGTAACTCCTTCAGCCTATTTTCAGCTGCAGAAACCATTCAACTATTACATTATTCAGCTATTTCAGGACATCAAGGCTATACATGTTTTTTTAAACCTTTTCTTTTAAATATGAAGCTTTTTCTGCATTTTTGTAGCTAAAAGCAGCTACCATTCAGCTAATAACATATTCAGCATTTTCAGCTAAATTCAGCAACAAATGTTCACAGTTTACAGCATTCGCACGCATTTTCTGCAGGAAATGCATTTTCTAGTTGTTCTCTAGATTTCATTAGATTCCTGCATTGTAGATTCAGCCAGGGAAGATGATGTTCCTTCCTATCCCTAAGGCACCCTCTCATTGAGAAGGAAGACATTGTATCATTAATTTTTAGATATAAACAGATTACTGTTTTCACCAATATCTTCAGAGGACAGAGTGTCCCCCCAATCAATCAGTTTCACTGCCTCCATAAAACGTTGTTGCAGATGTTTGGGGATGAAGCGAGAACCCAAGGCAGGGGTTTTAGGTGTGGCCATGAACCTTTTTTTTGTGAGTTTCCAGGCAAAAAGAACAAGATTATGGTCAGAAAGACCAGTCAGGAAGTTGTAGGTTTTAACTATTCTGTAAGCTTTGTTTGTAAATAATAAATCTATCATAGTCTTGGAGGTTTTGGTTATTCTAGTCGGTTGATCCATTAGTTGTATTAAGTTGTGATTATCCATGATTCGTTTTTAGTTCTTTCTATTTTGTTTGTCATTCCAGTTGATGTTAAAGTCTCCTAGAATAATTAGCTCTTTGTTGGAGTCACAGGAATTCAGCATGAGTTTGACCTGGTCATAGAAATCCACCTTAGCGGTGGGTTGTCGATACAGGCAAATCATGGTGAGGGACATTTCCTCAGATAGTGTGATTTCCACACCAACACAATCAAACTCAATATTAGCTGGGAGTGCAATCTCCCTACAAGTAAAGGTATTCCTCACATAAAGCAACACACCCCCTCCTTTTCCCTTCAGTCTGTCCTTCCTAAACACATTATATCCTGACATAGATACAATAGAAGATGGTGACGACTGTTTTAGCCGAGATTCAGATATTCCCAAACAATCAATATTGGACTCAAGGAGGAGATGTTCTAGCCGTTCATGTTTATTGCAGATGCTGTGGAAATGTAAATGTCCACTGAGTAGGGCTGTGCATCTTCACTGGTCTCAGGATTCGATTACTATTATGCTGTCTTCGATTCGATATCCCGATGCATCGCGATGCATAACAATGCGTTGCATCCTCAATTTTCTATATTACTGCACATGGCTTCTTTTTCATCAATGAATACATGCAGTAAATACATATGAACTCTCTTTTTATTATTTAGAAAGTGCTTCAGAAATCAATAACATAAATGTCTTGACATTAATGTATAAACTGAATGTCCTGAATGTGGCATCACACACAGGACTTGAGTCTGAACACAGCAGACAACAGGAGTATTTACAACAGCATTATACAAACAAAAATAGTGCATGTGGGTGCACACTTACATTCTCTGTCTTACTGTTACATAAATCCCATGAATGTATGAGATTAAGTTAGCTTCATTATATCTCAATCAGTGATTAAGTGAATAATAAAGTTTATATCGGGTCACAATCAGCCTGTCACTCATTATTTTCAGGGAGGGGGCGGGGCTTGGAGGAACGGAGAGGAGACGGTGATCGCGGAGGCTTTCCTCCTGCCTTCACAAACTTTACACACGTATATATCGTCTGAAGATAGCAAGAGGACATTCATACTCTGCAATCCAAGACTTAATTAAATCCACCAAAAACCTGACATGATTGTAACGCAAGTATTTAAAAAAAAAATTAATCCCTGTGTCTCTGAGCCGCAGCGACACGGAGTGATTCAGAGCGGGTCCTTCTGCTGTTGGTTCTGGAATGGTGTTCTTGTGTTGGTGGATAAAGCAGACTGCTCCGTGTTTGGTGTTGCTCTGCCGCTGTCACGTCTGTTCCCCGATCTCTGCGTGAAGTGACAGAAAAAAAAACGTTATTGTAAAGCCGTGGCCGGAAAATCAGGAAGCAACGTTACTACGCCATAATCGATTATGTTCTGTCACTGCATCGATGAAAAAACTTGCCTTGCATATATACCGTATCAAGGATCGTGAAGGGAATGAATGTGTTGTCCATCGGAACCTGCTAGTCCAGGTTGACTTCCTGCCCCTGGAAGAGGCCTCAAATGGCAGTCCTGCTCCTGTGTCCATGCCTGCTGTTAGCTTGGCCGATGTCCTTCCTGCAACTGATTTGCATAAGACTGCGATCTCTGAGTTGGATACTACAGCTGCTGCTGCCGGATCGTCTCTTGCCGATTCCATTTTGAGCACTGTTGGCTGGGGAGATAGCTGCACTGCCTCATGGGTCCACGAACAGTCCTCCATTGATGGCTCAGTTAGTTCAGAGTGTCCACTGTCTCCCTCTCTGGCAATTTCCCCTGCTTTGGATGTTCCTGCCCCAATCCCTGTTGCCCTGTCACAGTCACTGTCTGCCCATCCTGGTCCACAGCAGTGTCCGACTGCCAATGGGGGGCTCGCCTCTCGGTTTGGCAGAGTCATTAGGCCAGTGTGTCGTCTGATTGAGTCCATGACACAACTTGAGTCTGTTCTAGGGGTTGATTCCAGCCCCAGTGCTGTTATCCATGTGTGAGAAATTGGGGTGACATAGTATTGACATTTTGTTTTATTGTTATTTTATGTATAATGTAATGTTTTTGGTTAACTCTGCTGCTGTATGTCACACTTTCTTTTGTGTATCCACATGGTTCGGCCGTATGTGTGATGTACAGATGTAGCACCTCATTTTGGACGCCCCTACCCATGTGGGTCCGTGATCGGCACGGGGTGGGCCCTCGCTGAAAGGAAAACCTCCTGCATGACTTGATACGCCCCCTTGATAAATAGATTAAATTATAATGAAACCAGCTGCAATGGATCATGGATCCACCAGGGGGAGCAGTGATTAAAAAGCTGCTACACTGGAACTCATGTGAAATAAACAGCTCATAGATCTACAGGTATCTGATATAGCGGATCTTTGTTAAGATCCATATGTCACGGATAGGATCATATTCTGTGCTAAATAAGAAACATGTAATCATTTACAAAACATCAGCATGTTTTTATTCAACAAAATAATGTTGTTTAATCCACGTTGGCGTACTACAACTGCAAAAACCATCGGTTTGTTTTTTCATCAGGAAATCCAGCCCAGCTCAAACAAACGATTTTTAATCATCATCCTCACCATCATTTAATGTATCATATGTTCACCGAATTGACATGAACCCACTAACAATCATGAATTAAAACATTAAAACTTTATTAACGTGCCTAAACTCAGTAATTCACAAAAAAGAGGTTTATTTTTAATGGAGCCTCATCATCTCGCCACGGGCAAACAAGAATATTTACTATAATATTATACTATTGTTAATAGTTTACTGTATTATTACTGCTATAACAATCACAAATTGAGTTCATTGTTGTGCAATGATAAAATTAGACCGTTGTTTTTTTAAATAGTCTGAATGAAACTCCGCAGCTCTCAGGTGATCAGCGGGGGCTGTGTGTGACTCTCTTTTGTGGCTTTCACACCAGCGCTTTTCCCTTTCTAGCTCCTAGCTAGAGCTTTTCTGGTTCAGCTCCGGTTTCCCTTTTCAGCTCCCGCTCTGTTCACACCGCCCAGCTGCCGCTGCTGCGTCATGACGTCACCGTTTACATTGCTGATTTTCTCCCCAACGGAGCTCGCAACAACAACAACGGGGGGGGGACTGCGTTGGGTCGATGATCATGTTGCTTTTAATCATACGAAGCCAGATTAAATTAAATAACGACTTCTCCAACCTTATACTTTTCTCCAGAGTGCCGTGGTTCATTGTTTATTAATGTGTTTCAGCGGCATGTACCGACCGCTGCAGTGCTGGCTGCTCTTCCACGGGAGTTTATTCTCCCGTTAGCTCCGGGTTAGCTCACACGGCTCTAAAGTATTCACTGTCTGACTGTCACACAAGCAGCTGATACATATCCCCAGTTCCCCTTAAGTGAATGTGTGTCAGTCTGAATTGACGCTGTTTGGCATCACAACGCTGTTATGAAAGTTTATTTGGTATAACATGGGTGATGTTAGCATAGCAACCAAAGCTAAACTGACTACTTGCTAAGCCGTTTTCTACAGGCACATTTTACCGGCGTATTTTTCATTATGATTCTACTTGTGATAGTCGGACATGACAACCTGTGCAGCCCATGTATTGATTCCATCCGATAGCTGCTATAATAACAAACAAAACGTCTGCCTGCTCTCCACAATGATCAATAACAGCGAACGGATGGTCAAAGTAAGGTACAAATAAACAGAATCACACGAAGCCTGGTTAGTGTTGCCTGACTTTATAAAGTGTATTTTTTTTGTATAAGTGTGTGGTTGCCTTCTCAGCGCTACTGCTTGTAGGCAGGCATGACGAGACTCTTCAGTCGACCCATGTTCAGGGGAGGTGGGTTTAGTTTCCTGCACGCCTCGACGTAAGAGAGACGTAAGCGACGCCGCGTCATAGCTCCGAAGCTCTTGCCTCTAGACCGACAATTTTTTGGAGCTGGAAGTGAACCGCATTCCGGAGCTATGACGCGGCGCCGCTGCGGTGTGAACAGGAAAAAACGGCGCTTCTCCGAGCCGGAGCTGGAAAAGCGCCGGTGTGAAAGGGGCATGTGTTTACACACCTAATGGCCACTCAGCCACAGCTCTCCCCCTTCTGTGATCTCCCAACCCCCCTGTGATCTCTCTTCTCCAGCAGTAACGTTTAACTGTAGGTTTGTGTTCGCATATTTATGCTGTCGCAGTTCCTGTTGTTTCTATCGCGCATTGCCGGTATGAAAGGGTCTGTGCCGGAAATATCAAACATTTAATAAAAGTGAAAAACAATGAACAAGACTTAACGTATTAATAATAATTAATTATATTTATTCCATTTGGATGTACGATTTTTGACTTTGTTTAGAGCAGTGATCTTCTCTTCCTCTCTGCAGCAGAGAGCTAAGCGCTGTCAGACCGGACCATGGCTGTAAAGGCAGAGGGGTGTCTCTAGTTCCCCCTCGATACATAGACTGATCCTTTTTTTTGCCCATGTCCGATTGGCTTAGAGCTTTCGCGACTGCAAACATTTTTAAACAAACATTGACCATGTACCGTTCAAAACCCCCCACCCCCCGACAGCTCCCTTATATCAATGCAGGGCTGTGACTCTCTTTGTTTCAAAAGTAATAGCCCATTAGAATGTGACAAAACTCTCCCTCTCATAATGTATGATATTACTTAATAATACAATACATTATATAATATATGATATGATAATTACATTTACATTTAATTCATTTCTTATTTCATATTTTTCTCATTATTATTATTTTTATTTTTATCGCTGATCTTATTTTTGATTTTATTAATCTGTGTGAATCTGTGCTGTCCTGTTTTTCACTCTCACCCTGTTGCTGTTTGAACTACTGAATTTCCCCACGGGGATTACTAAAGGTCCATCTTATCTTATCTTATCTTAAAGTGGACCTATCATGCTATATTTGAATAATATATTGTAGGACCATACCTATACAAGGCATATTTATACTTTTTATTTTTCAAAATACCAAACAGATCATGCATTTTAGCCATGCCTCATTTCGCTCTATTTTAAAAATGTTAGCTCTGTTTTTTCAAGGGCTGATCCTGTGAGAACAGCACCATCTACAGGCCTGGCATATGTACTACAGCGTCTCCAGCGCTTTCGAACGGCAATGGCCGTAGCTGTCTCCTCCTGATTGGTGGAGTTGGCCCAATAGCCGTAGCGCCACTGTCCTGACGTCAGGACAGTGTTCAAATCTGGATCAGTTTTGATCAGATCCGTTGCAGCCCCTTTTTTAGAGATTTGGGTATGGAGGAAAATAGAGAGGGTTGTGTTTTCTGACACTTGGTGAGTTCCCTGGAACACCGGGGACACATATTCATGTAGAAAAGAGGTACAAAAGTGCATTTTGCATGATAGGTCCCCTTTAATGTATAAGTTGATTTACTTCGATCTACTGTACAGATGTAGCACTCCAGATAGGACTCCAGCTTACAGATTCCTGCCTAAGACCAACGTCTGGGAATGTTAAGCCCTCCCACTATTTTCCAAGAGGGCGTTGCCAGATTTTCAATTTCAGGATTTAACCAGGAGATGGCGCTTCATTCACAAATACAGAAAGACAACTTTTCATGGACTTTCAGTTTAATCATAATAATAATGTGAATGTTTACATTACACTTCTTTATTTGTCATGCGGTCTACCTATGCTGTAAAATGTATTATCTCTTCGATTTACACACGGCATCTATTGCACTTCTGTCCATCCTGGTAGAGGGATCCCTCCTCTATTGCTCTCCCCGAGGTTTCTCCCATTTTTCCCTTTGAAATGTGGGTTTTTCTCTGGAACTTTTTCCTTGTACGATGTGAGGGTCTAAGGACAGAGGGTGTCGTTTTCTCATACTGATATTCTGAACAAACTGTGCTGTTGTATTTGCTGTAAAGTGTCTTTACTGTAGGGTATTTTTATTATATGTACTTTGGCTCGACCAAAAATCGTTTAAAAATGTGCTATATAAATAAAACTTGATTTGATTTGATGCTCATACTTTTACCTTTACAATCGTTTGCTTTAATATGCAGTATATTTTTTGTATATTTTTGTGTTTGCTTCCTCCTGCTCCCTTTCGGACACATACTGTATGATTTATTATTATTATTAATATGAAGATATTATTAAGATAAGATAAGATGTTACTTTATTGATTGAACATTTTAGTTTAGAATGTGCTATCCCACGGTAATTCAGAAGGCTCACAGGTCACATTCCGACCATTATTTAAAACAATAGGTGCTTTCATAATAATGATGAGAAACTATGAAATAAGAAATGAATCAAATTAAAATGTAATTATCATATCATATATTATATAGTCCAAACTGTATGCTGGCTTGGGTCTCATCCATGAAAAACGCAAAACACAACGCAGAGACCGCTTAACCACACCGGTTACATAAGATCCATGTTTAACACACTGAGCACAACTAGGAACCAGAGTTCTTATCTGTCAGTCTCAGTCTCCTGGGAGACTTAACAAGAACAATTCACTGGTAACTGGCAGAGGTGGGGACTCGAGTCACATGACTTGACTCGAGTCAGACTCGAGTCGCATATTTTTTGACTTGAGACTTGCTTGACTAACATTGATAAAAGACTTGACTTGACTTTGACTTGGTATTCATGACTTGAGACTTGACTTAAGCTTGAGACAGATGACTTGAAAGGACTTGACTGTTTAAAATGAAATATTTGCGTTTGTTTTTGTAGTGAGATATTACGTTTAGTTTTTTCGAAAAATGTGATTGGGTGATTATAGCACCGTGCGCGCAAACCTGGCAACCCACTAGACGGCAGGAGTGTCAGTTAACATGGCAGCGGCTAGCGTTACTCCACAAATAGTCAAGTTTGGATTCAAGGATTATGTTGTCGATGACGCTAATAAGAAGAGAACAGCGGTATGCAGGGTCTGCAGCATAAAGATCAGTGACACGACCACCACAACATCCAACTTCATTCGTCCCACAGAGAAAGGTGCGTGAATGTGTTGTGTTAGCTAGAAAGCTAACGTTAAGTTTAAGCTACGTTAGACTTGGTTTCAAATCGATTAAGCATTACAAAGAGAAGACAAAACGGTAAATGAACACTAGAACCGCCAAGGGATTCATTTGTACTAACCCCAATACTGACGGGCTGTCAGGAGGGGGAGAGAGAGAGAGAGTAAAAGAGATGCCTCGTTTATTTCCCCTGTGTTATTATCAGAAGTTACTGTAAACTGTTGAATAATGTAGTTCATCTACTTTTAGTAGTTTGTTTAAATGTCTTAATTATGTTGTTTTTGTTTGTAGAAGTGCATCATTCCTTGATTTATTGTAAAATGAATCTGAACTTTTTGATCTGTTATGATGATAAACTGAAGCAATTTCAAAATTAACCCAATTAAGTGAGTTTTAAATCCTAGCTATATTGTCTGAGGTTCTAGGGTTCATATGAATCTAATATGATTGTCATCGGTCTAAATTAGATCTCAAATGATTAACTGTGTATGTAATGAAGATCATAGTGTGGGTTGAATCCATTTTCATAACCACTGTCTTTTAACTGATTTAAATGCAGAAACTGGGCTTATTCATCAGAATTTCGTATGACTTGACTTGACTTGAGCAATGACTTGACTTGACTTGCTTGACTCTCACCACAAAGACTTGAGACTTGCTCATGACTTGCACATGTAGGACTTACTCCCACCTCTGGTAACTGGTGATGCATTTAGTACGACCTGTGACTTTTGTACAATACAAATCTATATTTCATTAAAAGTGTCTTTGCAAAGAAGAGCCATTATTGGAAGCAAAGTGCTGCATGTATTGCTCCTGCAGCTGAACAATAGGTGGTGTAACCTGTGATGAGAGGTGTGTGTTCCATGTGAGACGCAGCAGACTGTTTCAGTGTGACGAGTCAGAACACCACTGATGAGTTTCATTGTGTGGTAATGCAATCTATCTGCTCCACACACACACACACACACACACACACACACACACACACACACACACACACACACACACACACACACACACACACACACACACACACACACACACACACACACACACACACACACACACTTTTATGATTCGGCAGTACAATTCAATGATAAACCGCGGAATTGTACTGTAAAAGTTGAATTTTGATCAAAGAAAATGGTTATATCACAAGAAAACTTGAGTCCATAGATTACATGCACTCATCCCTCTTCAAACCACTCACAGAAACAGGTGGTAGAGTATCCTGGAAATTAAAGTTTAAATACATAAGTTCAGTCTGAAATGTATGGCTGATATTTAAATGACACACTCCCTAAATACATTTTCACACCGAACAGTGAGCATGGAGGATTTGAGGACTGAGTTAGAGGAACCATTATTTCTGAAGGCTTAGTGTTTCTTCCAGAATGTTCCTATTAATGCAAAAAGAAAACTCACATCACAATTTAATTTTGACAAATCTGCCTATCAATTATGTGAAAATCAGAGACATGTTTATTATTATTATTATTATTATTATTATTATTATTATTATTATATATGTGACCATGGCCCTACCACACAAAAGGGGGCACTCCCTTTATACAAATGGACACAATTGTTGTACATTCTAACAAAGGTCACAGGTCACAACATGCTAGTGGTGATGTCCAATATTGATTCACAAATCTTAATAGTATGAATACAGCAGCAGAGTTTCTGCCCATGCTAAAGGCGTCATATAGAGTGGCGAAGTCACGCCCATCTACTTCCAGTCCATGGGACCTTATTTCGGAAAAATAATGTATTGAAGTCAATGGAGAGAGAAAACGTATCTTTCGATCCCGTTTGAATTGTGCCATGAATTACACATATGATGTTTGTCAATCTTAAAAAATAATTTCCATGTCAAAAAAGTCAGTTTGTCGTAAAACTGTTGAAATATAAGACTATGAAAAATACGCAACTAGAAAGACTACAAATCCCAGTAAGTGATGTCACAATTGTTTTCCTCCACTAAGAGATAGCTAAGATCAGCGCCATATAGATAGAATCTATCTATATGGCGCTGGCTAAGATAAGATAACTTTAACAAGATGCCTGTGTGCTTAGTACCAGGTTGTTCATACCAGCAATGGGTCTTGCTCGTTCTTTCGCTTCCCGTCTGATGAAAGGACCAGGAGTGTCTGAATCAAGCTAGCTAGTAGCTAGCACGTTAGTTAGCATTACAGCCTTGTCATTTTTATTAGCCTTAACATGAAGTAACATTAAGTAACCCAAAATGTTAAACAGTAAGAGTAGTAGTCATATTTCGTGAACCCTTTGAAGAGTACTGTCACACCAGTGTGATCATTCTATAATACACAATTTAAGCCCGGGGGAGAAATGCTAACGCTAACGCTAGCATCGGCGATCTTTTCTACTTCATGCTATCTGCACAAATGGTTGAAATTAAAACGACCAGGCAGTTCAGAGAGAATCAAAGGAAGGCAGGCAGGCAGCTTTGCATGACATTCTTCTGGACGTGTTTCATTGTGGTGATAGTGAGGGAAGTCAATCGTTTTGTTGACAAGACAGTAGTGACGGCCATCTTGGTGACGTGTGTTGTTGACCAGAGATGTAGTTCATTGAGCGTTTCACACAAACAAATGTGTTACTTCACAGTTTTACGACACATTTTATTTTTTTTGACTTGCAAAATTATCCATTGACTTCAATACATAATTTTAGGGTGATGCAGTGATGATGTTTCCGTAGGCTGACCAGGAGGTTAGCATTGCGCGGGCTCCCTAAACTCTTCTGGTATATTGCAGAAATCAAATGTGGTCAATTCACATTGATGATACATTTTCTTCAGTATAATCTGCACATATTGACACCACTTTGTAATTTTTAACGTGTAAATGGAAACGCCAGAAGTAAACATCTAACGTTAGGCTATTAACAAACTACATCAAGGTCACATGGCTGTGCATCACCACCTCTAAGCTAAAGGTGGCTAATGTTCAGCGTGATCATGTGTTAGCAACCGCTTTTTTTGAGAAATTGAAGTTTCAGACATTCACCAGTGGGGTATTGACTGATGCATTTTATGTTTTAGAACAACACGTGAAACTCTCTTCTGCTTGTGTTAACCACAGACCTTACTTCAGTCACCTTACTAAAAGCGTTAAAAAATCACTGACTTTGAGACGAGGGAAAGGACTAATTCCTGCACCACTCTATATGCTATCGCTGCAGAATGTTTAGTCCACGTCAGTCCATACATTCAGAGGCAGTGTCACCATTGGGAACCTGAAACTGTTGATGATGGTTATGATTATTTTAACTTAAATGTTTAAAAATATTTCCTTTTCATTGGCAGGTAATGTTGAGAACTAGAGAATGCAATTCCTGAAGAAATTGCTAGTGGGAATGCTTTATAAAGCTGACGCTAAACTGCTATGCTGTAATGTGAGAGAGAGAGAGAGAGAGAGAGAGAGAGAGAGAGAGAGAGAGTTGGAGTGATGACATCATCGTGTTCCATTACACAGGTGTTTATAGTTGAGCTAACGAGCTCTGTAGAGATCAAAAGTTTGCATTGTTCTGAACGACAGATAAACCTCATACATGTGAACGTTTTGTGGAAGAACGATAACAGATATCTGTGAAATTTCAAAAGGAAGTTGAGTATCTGAAGTGTAATTGTAAAAAGTTTTTGTCACTTCATGCCCTCAAGAGGCATTTTGTTTAATTATTTTTGCTTAATTATTTGTCTTTTTTCAAGCTACGAGATGTTTTCCTACGTTTGTCATGAAAAATTATGTCTCAGTAATGTAGGGTTTGGGAATTATGGCAGTTTAAAAAAAAAATATGAAGGCACAGTTCAAGATTTCCTACCCTCTAGCTGTGACATCACGCACTCTAGTTAATGTTAAAATCTGAAGAAAACCTCTTTAACAAGGTCTGAACAATGTTTAATAGCTCTAAAAGTAAGAATCAGATTTAAAAGTTGTGTTACACGAATAATGTCGGAAAGATGTGTAACATTTTAAAGTTGGAATGAGGTTTCTGAGTGAAAGTATGAATGAACAGTTAGCAGTTGAAGTCGCATGAAGATTGTTCAAGTCTGAAGATTTTCTCCATTGACTTCAATGGTTAAAAATGTGATGAATTATGGGATGTATCTCTGGAATTATGAAAGTTATGAATGATAAAAGTAATAGCCAGCTGAACGTTTTGATGTTTGAACGGAGTTTCTGTGATGTTGAATGCAGGAGGAGAAGAGGTGCAAAATTCCGGCGGAATAATAATAATTTTGTCCGTAGAATAACATATAGTTAGTTGTACCAGCATTCCAACTAAATGATGACTTAAATCCTCTCTCTCTCTCTCTCTCTCTCTCTCTCTCTCTCTCTCTCTCTCTCTCTCTCTCTCTCTCTCTCTCTTCAGAAAGCAGACGTGGCTGTGGCCGGCTTCACCATCACCTCAGAGAGAGAGAAGGTGATCGATTTCTCCAAACCCTTCATGACTCTGGGGATCAGCATCCTCTACCGGGTTCATCTGGTAAATGTATTATTTTTTCATTTCAGATTTAAACCCAGCTCTAAGTTGTTTTTTCATTTGTTGAAGAGGAAATAGAATCAAAAAGCTCTTTACTGTTCTCAAACTGCCTGTGCTACAGCACCTCTTTTCACCCTCTGTCTGAAACCAGAGCCCAGTGTGCTCTGATTGGTTAGCTGGACAGCCCTGTTGAGATTGGTCGAGTAGAGGGACCAAAAAGCCTCATCTTTAAACCTCTATTTTAAACCCGTCCATCAACAAAATGATTCCAACCTACAAAAATATATTTAGCTTAAAAATAAACCTGCTCTGGAGGACTTTAGCCCTCAAGCAAAAGTAATGCTGATCTACTTTGCTTAAAGTGAGTCAGCGTTGTAGAACTGAAATAACCCTCTGAACCCCAACAGCTTCAGGCTGTCTCATTTTACTCACTGTGGCCTTATTTCTCTGCAATATGCAAGTCCTGAATCTTTATGGAAACAGCACCATCCTGGATAGATATAAGGAGAAATCAAAAAGTCCTTTGTCTAGTATGACACAGTGACATGTAACATTTTTTATTCATTTGATATACCCTTAAAGGTGGGGTATGTAATTGATTTCAGATACACTTTTTGTTATATTCCATGGAATGCTCTTAACATCCCGATAGCAATGAATATCTGAAGTGCTTTGACAATAAATCCATAAAAACATGTCATCTGTGGAAGCCGTAATACTGTAAAAAGCACGACCAATCATCTGAGCCGGCCCGGCTAAAATAACTGGATGGCCTACCTGCCTGTCAGCCTTCCATCTGTGCACACATTTATCTCGTGCCCTCATTGGTCATGTGCGCGTTCGTGTGTGTTGGAGGAGGGGCTCTGTGAGGAAGTGGCAGATTTTCTCCGGTTGTGTATTTTCAAATTCTAGCGCACTCGAGCTGGTTTCTCCAAAATTACATACCCCACCTTTAATAGTCCCACAGAGGGGGAGTTTACATTCTGCATTTGACCCACCCTAGTGTTAGGAACAGAGTTTACATGTTCGCTGTGATTGGGCTGAGCTGTCCCTGGTTCTCAGGCTGAAGGACTGCAGATGGATATAAAACTGGGGGGCTGCCGCTGTAAAACGTGTTGTTTTCCTACAATACAATTAGGAGTTTTAAGATGCTGATGAAACTCCATGCAATGCTCAGATTCACCTCAGAGCGTCTGCACCTGTTGAGTCGCTGCTCAGCAGCAGCTCTGCTTTCTGAGGCTCCAACGGTATCCTCAGGTCACACAGTTACACTGTGAGTTCAGGACGGAGCCACAGCAAATATCCCTGTGACCGCAGAGACCCTGCAGTGGGGGGGGGGGGGGGGGGGGGGGGTGAAAGCTAGCCGAGGACATAGATAGAGGGCATGTTCCCTCTCTCCTTTTTTGGAGACTGGAGGGGATATGATTCAGTAGAGAAATGTGACAGGAGCTGCTGCTTGGCACACATTATTTTGTAGCCTTTGAGGGAGGATGGGGGGGCTCCTGACTGGAATTACAAACAGATGAAGTCCATGCTTCAGAAGCCTGGTCTGGTGGGAGATTAGAGTGAACAAGCATGCCATGCTTTTATTTTGAAGGCGAGTTTACGCTGTTGACAGGAAGTTGTTGTTGCTATGGAAACAACTTGACGGAGAAAAGGAGCGGAGATTAATCTACATATAAAGACGGAGAAAGTAAAGGATAACGTTTATGTTTAAGTTTAGCATTTTAGCAGTTTAGGTATTTACTATAATATAAACATGTAGGTTGTGTCCTAATGCTGTTTTGTAGCTTTGCTGTCTGTTTACAGTTCACTTTTGGTAGTATGCTGAAAATATTCTAATACGGATGGAGCCTAAATGTATCTGTTATTTTTGTGTTTTTATAGCTCTTACGTTGATATTGGAGATTTCAATGAATTCATATCATCAGTCATCGACCATTATTCGGAGGGAAATGCTACAACGATGCTTGGCAATGGGCATTATTATATATTGTTATTATAGGCCAGGCCTACTTTAAAGTCATTTTTCCCCCTGGGAAAAGCTGGCCCACCCTATTTTATACAGGCCCGCCCTAAATTACATTTCTGCCTACGCTACTGCCTGGAACCCCCTGGAGTTTTAGTTGGACAAGGACCGACATATTTCTTGCATTTCCTCCCCTTTCTCTCTCTGGTTGGAGACTCAGTGCTGTGTTCTTGGACCTCTAAATCCTCACTTTCCTCTGGTTTCCTCTTCTGAGTGTATTTACCAGCTAGTTTCTTCCATCTGCCTCTCCCTGCCTTGGGTGGCATGTTAAAGTACTGTAGAATTAAAGTATAATTTACCGTGTGTTCTGCTCCCAATAATTCCCACGTGCGGCCAAAGGTTTTATACCATCGGGAGGTCACGTGACGCCTTCGTGTGGTTCGGGCGCCATCGTGTGGCCTTCTGTAGGCATCGTACTTGCTTCGGCTGTTGCTTGGCCGTTGACCAAGTTCGGGGCCATCTTCGTGCGAAATTCACAATTCCATATTCGTGTGTCCATCTGGTGTCAATTTCGGGACAGTGTGACAGGGGCTTTAAGGATTACGTTGACTGAGAGCACAGTGTTGCTCACAGTGAGGGCTTGCAGATTCACATCCTCTTGCTGCAGAGGACGAGGACTCTGACTTCCTGCTCAGCTCTGAATTTGAGGATTTGAATTTAGAGCCAATTAAATCACCACACTGTGCTGTTTCAAGTGCAGCACTAGTGATCATTTTACAGAGTAAAAGACTGACTAACAAATAATGATAATGAAAATGAACCTGTTAGAGGGCCCCTGGCATTTCTGCCATACTAGGGGTCATTTGATAATGTGCTTACGTGTTGCTAAGTTTTGAAACACATTTTCAGTTGGTTTTAAATAATGTTAGGTGTTTTATGGACCATTGGCCTCCTTGGTTAGAATGTAGACTTCCACATTTTATTTAAAAAAGAAAAGGCCTTCTCATGTCCGGCCCTCACACCACTATTTGAAGTCTAGATCACATTAGACCAGGGGTCACCAACCTTTTTTAGGGTGAGGGCTACTTTCAAAAAATAAAACAAGTCGGGGGCTACTTTTACTCCTGTTTTTTTTGTTTTTTGCAGTGTATATATTTAGCACATTTTAACATTATTATATGCTGACCTTTAACCTTTGTGTGCTGTTGAAAGAGAGCTGTATACTTTTCAATCATCCAAACATCTTTAGAATATGATCACAACCAATAACAAATAATTTAAACTGGTTTATTCTTATCTTATGTTACCTAGTTAGCATTCTTTCTTTTTATTTATGCTTATTTTACTAATCACTCCCCTTTTAAACTGTTTTTTGTTTTTTTACTGTCCTATACACATTGGAATGATTTCTTACTTTATCTATTAAATAGATAAAGGTGTGCTCTCCCTAGCTCTCTCTCTCTCCCTCTCTCTCTCTCCCGCTATGATTTAGGTTTCGTTTATGCATAGGGTAGATTCTTTTAATTACATTTCCTTTTTTGTTTTGTGTATTTTATACATTTTGGATTTGCTTTGCGAGCTATTTTTAGAACATGCCCCGCGGGTGACTCACGTAGCCCCTGCGGGCGACTAAGTGCCCGCGGGCACCGTGTTGGCTACCCCTGCATTAGACATACTTTATTCAGTCAATTAGTTTGTCACATCAGCAGAAAGTTAACAGGTATAACACATGAGATAGAAATACAATAATAAAATACAAATAAAATGAAATGAAAAATAAACATAAACAGTAAATATATATATATATATATATATATATATATATATCAACAGTAGAAAACATATATATCAATAGAGTATCTAAAGAACACACAATTAACAAATAAAAAATACATTAGAATATTTCTACAAAATAGAAAAATATAGTTTGCAAAGTTGTGTTCAGTATTAAAATCAAATTGAAATATAAATGCAATGAGGTAGCATGAGTACAATGTGTGCAAAATGTCCAGGGTTATTGAAAGGGACAAACTACAGGAACTATGGAGCTGGAAGTTCTCTGCTAGAAACTTGCACTTGTCTTGGTCTGGTGCATTGTGGGATTTCGAGTTCTCTTGGTCTCGGACCTAGCTATAGAGAACAGGAAAACTTGTTCCTGGCTGTAAGTTGGGCAGAGCGTGAGTAGCAGGCATATTTTCACATTACATTTTGTGAAGTCGATAAGATGGTTTATTTGGACCAATCAGAGTTAGTGATAGTTGAACTGTGGATTAAAGCATGTATTATATGAATAAACGCAAATAAAGCTAGTCTTACTTTGGTGAAAGATAAACTTGTTTTGGAAAGGTGCACAGTTGTGTTTATTTGTTTGATAAAGGGAAGTGGTGTAATAATATTTCCTTTACTCTAAAGCAGGGGTGTCCAAACTATGGCCCGGGGGCCAACTGCGGCCCATTTTGAATTGGCCCTCAGCAAATTCTAAAAGTCTAACAATCCCAACAACTTATTTCCATAACCAGCTTGAAATAAAGCCTTCATATTTCCCCTCTTATAAGCAACCCGAGCCTTCTGTTGGAAGGGATGAGCTGCCAACCCCTTTTGTTACAAAATGAATGAAACAAATGGAGAGCAGTGATTTTCTTAAAGCATATACAAGTATCAAGCATAATTTACATTTGATTGACTTTGCCAACTTATAACTGAACTTATGAGGCAGTACACCTCATCTCTAGTGAGGGGCCCAGGTAACCGTATGTTTTTGTGTATGTGGCCCTCAGTGAAAACGTTTGGACACCCCTGCTCTAAAGGCTACAACTAACAATTATATTTATATCTGAATTTTGAGGATTTTTCCAAATGAATACATGAATAGTTTGGTCTCAAAATGTAATTGCCCGGTTCCTTAAAGTCCGAAAGTTGGTCTTAAAATGTTATGTCGGTCCAAAACCTAAAGATATTCAGGGGAAAGCAATCATTTACCAAAGAATCTTAGCTGAAAGAAATGTTGTTTTACTGCAGTTTATTTGCAAAAAGATACTTAAGGTTTACATTTTCAAAATATTTGGCAAATATGTTTGTGTTAATCGACTCCACGAGTCCAATGATTAGCATGGGAAAGAGTTTTGCCTCTTGTTCTTAAACAGGACTTGATCGGACTAAATCCTGACTTGGTCACAATGACTTTTCTGACATGGTCTTGGACTGGACTGGACTGGACTGGACAGGACTGGACTGGACTAGACTGGACTGGACTGGACTGGACAGGACTGGACTGGACTGGACTGGACAGGACTGGACTGGACTGGACTGGACTGGACTAGACTGGACAGGACTGGACTGGACTAGACTGGACTGGACTGGACTGGACTAGACTGGACTGGACTAGACTGGACAGGACTGGACTGGACTGGACTGGACAGGACTGGACTGGACTGGACTAGACTGGACTGGACTAGACTGGACTAGACTGGGCTGGACTGGACTGGACTGGACTGGACTGGACTGGACTGGACTGGACTGGACTGGACTGGACTGGACTGGACCAACAGCCAAGAGTTGCATTGTAGAATTGAACCAGCATCACATCATCAGTGTGAGGTTTTTAAAATGATAAATGTTGGAAAAACACTTATCAATATGTCATAACACATATAACAATTAAAGTGTGATTACCTTGCAGTAGCACAGACATCATTTCATATTAACAACATGAGAGAATGCTAAGTGTTGTAATTAATAAAACGTAACACACTTGGTACAAGCATCTTGAATGTATCACACCAAAGCACTTTTCATTGAAATAATAACTACATCAAAAATGCAAATAAGTCTGAAGGTATAAAGAGCTTTATGCACATTATTAGGCACTCCATATAAACAGCTTACAAACACTTAAATATGGTAATCTTTTTAATTCCTCAAGCTGTTGAGTTATGCGCACAAATCAGTCCAGTGCTTTTTATCAGTGTTCCTGCCCCCTGGTGTTAAACAGAGTCAAATGAAATCCGCCCTCGCTCTTTATTCATGAGTTCACAATAAATGAACACTCTCATTTCCTGCACGAATCACAGCAATGCATTACAACTGAACACGCCTAGACTACTGCGACTCCCTCCTGGCTGGTCTACCTGCATGTGCCATCCGACCTCTGCAGCTCATCCAGAGTGCAGCAGCTCGTCTGGTCTTCAACCTTCCTAAATGTTCCCACACCACACCGCTCCTCCGCTCACTTCACTGGCTTCCAGTAACTGCTAGAATCCACTTCAAGACACTGGTACTAGCGTACCATGCTGTGAATGGATCTGGCCCTTCCTACATCCAGGACATGGTTAAACTGTACACCCCAGCACGTGCACTTCGCTCTGCATCGGCCAGACGGCTCGCTGCAACAGCACTGCGAGGGGGACCCAAGTTCCCATCAGCAAAAACACGTGGGTTTGCTATCCTGGCTCCAAAATGGTGGAATGAGCTCCCTATTGACATCAGGACAGCAGAAAGTCTCTTTCGACTCCACTTCGAGCGATAGAAGCACTAACAAAGAATGACTAACAAAGCACTTATATACTAATAAAGGACTGGCTTATCTAAAGCCAGTTGAGTAGCACTTGAAATGTGTTGGCTCTATGAAACCTGATGTACTTATATGATTCTGTTTTCTTCAAGTTTGTATCTTCTTGGTCGAATGCACTTATTGTAAGTCGCTTTGGATAAAAGCGTCAGCTAAATGAAATGTAATGTAATGTAACAATGTAATGAACAAGGAGCTGTGACATCACCACTGAGGAAACACCAGCTGTGTTTGAGGGAGGCGAAATGCCATCGTGATCATTCAGAAAAAATAGTGACGCTCCCATATGGTGTTTATGAAAGAACGAGCAATTGTTAAAAGACACTGTGGGCAAATTATAATGCAATCACATGAAAACCTGCATTTTGTTAAAGTTTTCAGAAATAAAAACTGTTGGGAGGGTTACTTTAAATTCCCTGACAATATAACTAGTTACATTTAAAACAATGTAGTCAGTAACCTAATGTAAATATTACAAAATAAAAGTAATGTAACCTGATTAATTTCCAATACTTTTGGATTACCTCAATATCAAATGCAATGCAAATAAAAAACAGAGATACAGGAGAAAGAAGAGATACATTAATTGTTTAAAAAATAAGCTTAAATGAAAATCAAAAGGAAGATTAGACGTCTACCTGTAATATATCAATGTTTATGTCACTTAATTTAACCGTATTGTGATTTAGTAATCCTTCTAGTACCCTGGTTGATCAGCGATATGATAACAAGACAATGCCGCCCTCTAGTGGCTGTAGTAACAACTGAGGGAAGTTAGTTTGGCATTGGAGGAGGTGGACGGTGAATAAATACAGGACTTTCCCCCAGCAGACTGCTGCTCTTGTCTCATGTGAAACTAATTACATGGACTTCTTT
This sequence comes from Lindbergichthys nudifrons, assembly GCA_943590975.1. Classification (NCBI taxonomy): domain Eukaryota; kingdom Metazoa; phylum Chordata; class Actinopteri; order Perciformes; family Nototheniidae; genus Lindbergichthys; species Lindbergichthys nudifrons. The sequence continues at coordinate 66,747 of CALSBW010024235.1, forward strand.
CAAAACATACTTATTACCACCCACACCATGATCTTCTCCTGAAACCGTATCAAGTACATTTTTATAAAGTTTTATTTGAATACAAACCATGTGTTTAGAACTCTGTCTATTTATTCGGACAGTTGTCCAACATGCAGGTGGTGTCTGCCTATCCTGCACTGAGTGAAGCATCAGAAGGCTCATAGCAACTGATAACTGCTGCTCAATGGGCTGATATCATTCAACAAAATGAATGAATATCAAAAATGATCCTGGTGCCTAACACTCGCTCTCATGTCATATCTTGGAGGAAACTGTGGTCTACCCGGGCCAGTCGTGCAGTTACTTCGTCAGCTGCGTTTTCTTTTTTTAATTCAAACAAACATTTCATCCATCCATCTACTATACTGCTTATCCGAGTCGGGCCGGGAGGCAGCAGTTCCAGCAGAGAGCCCCTCTCAACATGAAGGGGCAGTGGTTCTGCTCCGAGTCTCCTGAATACTGAACCAGGTGAGGGCAGGAACGAAGATGGATCCGTAGATCGAGAGATGTTCTCTCCTCAACACAACGGGGCGGTAAAGCGACTTCAGTACCGCTCCCGCTGCTCCAGTTCTCCGGCTCGTATCACGCTTCACTGTCCCCTCACTGAGAACAAGACCCCGAGATACTCCTCTCCTTGGGTTCAGGACTCATTCCCTACTCGGAGAGGACAGTCTATCGGTTTCCTGCTGAGAACCATGGCCTCAGATTTAGGGGTGCTGGTCCTCATCCCAGTGAGTGCTGCAGGTCACAGACCAATGACCATCAGAACCACATCGCTAAAAGCAGCGATGCAATCCTTAGCCCACCAAACTGCACCCCCTCCCCCACAACTACGCCTTGAAATCCTGTCCATGAATAATATCACAAACATTTGATTAATATAATCCTTTTAATTTGGCTTAAAAAAATGCATTAGAAAGAGTTATACCAAATGTCATAGTTGATTTTTGGGATGAATACAGATGTACTGTGATATTTAGGTTATCACTGATCTGCATGACATTTCCCTGAGACGATTTGCGTCATTGTCAACCGTTTGGACGAGCACAGGCACTAAGGGAAGGTGATGAAATGGGTCGACGGTAAGCATCTGGCTGGGGGGCATCGACCCACAGTCATTAACACTGAAAGGCTCGTAACTGTTTTGTTTTTTTATTAAATAATTAAATAATTAAAAATTATTTATTTGCATTTTAGATTTACGTCCTCACAAAATGTGAAAAATGATGTGTTTTCAAACTCACATGGCTGTGATATGGAAGGGAAGGTTGTGTTAGTAAGCAGACAGTGACAGCTCTGTGTCCTCCTCACAGCTCACTGCCTCCACCTGGACACAGAACTTCCTCTCATAAACTTCATGATTTAAAGTCCAGGTGGCTCCATGTGTGAGGCTGTAACCGTGTGAGGAGCCAGAACACATTTACAGAGTCACAGGATCAGAGTGATGCAAAATGTGCCAAACATGCTTCTTTTCATATTGGAAAATTGGAAAAATGTTTAATAAGTTCTTATTAACACATTATTAACAGAGTGATTGTGTGTGTGTGTGTGTGTGTTTCAGGGCCGGAAGCCAGGGTACTTCTCCTTCCTGGACCCCTTCTCTCCGGCCGTGTGGCTCTTCATGCTGCTGGCCTACCTCGCCGTCAGCTGCGTCCTCTTCCTCGCTGCCAGGTGTGTGTGTGTGTGTGTGTGTGTGTGTGTGTGTGTGTGTGTGTGTGTCTTAAAGGTCCCATGTCTTGGCCATCTCTACTGATCATAGTTCCATTGATGAGGTCTTCTAGAATAGATTGACATTGTTCAATGTTCCAAAATCACATTGGTTTCTCATACAGCATCTCTGTATAGTATGTGTATTCACTCTCTGTCCTACATGGCTTGTTGGAGCTCCTGCCCCCCCCCTCCCCCTGTGAGCCCACTGTGCTCTGATTGGTCAGCTCGCCCACTCTGATGAGTCCACCACCGTTACAGCGGAACATCAGTGTTTTCGCATCGGTGCACCGGCATAAACGTTCAAGATGCGAGTGCACCGGTTGAAAGAGTGCACATCGGCTACAGTTTGGGTTGAACTCGCGATGCATCGATTGTAGCGTCTTTGTATCGGTAAAAAAAACGATTCATTCATATAATATCCTCTCATCTTGTCAGCACTCAGCAGAGACGATCTTTGATCTTTGCTTCGCACTACGGAGGCCGAGAGTCTCAGTTATCAACAAACATGGAAGTCGAGGAGAAAGAGAAACACAGCGCACCGACAAATACCTACAAATCAAACGTTTGGCAACACTTCGGATTTTTCAAGAAAGACGGTCAACTTGAAAAATCGCTCGCAAATTGTAAACGATGCTGTGCGGCTTTAAAGTACACAAGTAGTACGAGGAACTTAGCGACGCACATAAAGAGGCGACATGGGGTCTGCGGCTGAAAAGAGAAACCTGAAAGTTAGACATATGAGTTCAATCACTCAGTGAGGTGTTCTGTCAGTGAGAGTGGTGTTTAGTTTACAGCAGCCTGTGACTGCCAATAATAGTTTACATGTCTTCCTTACTGTAAGCAGTTATGAGATACCTGTTTGTGAAAGGTTATTTTCTTCATTGTTCCTATAGAAACCACTGCTTTCTGCTCACTGGTGAGTTAGCCTATGAATGAGTGTT
>CALSBW010024237.1:0-20649 GCA_943590975.1 Lindbergichthys nudifrons
AAAGTAATCCAAAAGTAATCTAAAAGTAATCTGAATACGTTACTTTTTTAAGACATGTAACTGTAACTGTATTCGGATTACTTTCAGAGCCATGTAATCAGTAATCAGTATCTGATTACATTTACAAAGTAACCCTCCCAACCCTGCTTATTTCTAGCCGTATATATATAGAAGCAAATGTACTGGACTGGGGTGGAGGCCTACACCACAACAAAATGAATGTGAATTTAACTTCTAGGGCCCAAATACTGAAACTGACTTGTGACCTCTTTCCAGGAACACAAGAAACAATCAATCAACGAAAATACTTTATTAACCTGTTAAGCTCTGAGCCTGTTTTTCAGGTCTCAGGCTCGAAAATGACATTCCCTGAACAAATGACCATATCTTCCCTTCTAAAAGGGTTAAATTAATAATCTTTTTTCTCAAAGTAATGATAAACCTGTGAGTTGGATGTAGAAAAGTCAGAATCGATATAGATGTTTTTTATTTTAAAGAAAATTCAGATTTTACATAGTAAAAAAATGTTAATTATAGTGTCCGTCCAAAGATTCTTTTTTACTTATAGTGAAAACTACCCTTGGATGATGGGTTAGTAGACTAAAAGCGATCTCTCGCTCTGACATCTGGAAACGAAAAAGCAGTTTTATTGCTTATGGATTATCAGAAATCATTTCAAAGAGGACACAGACACATTGGATTAACCTATGGTTTAACTGCAGCATCGTTTTTTATCGTTTTAATGCCATTGAAGACCAGTTTTGACCAAGGTAAGCCATGTTGGCGTTTGTAGCTACCTAGCGCCACATGTTTTGATGTACGTTTTCGTTTATAGCGTCGCAAATGTTTATCACTGGGTGTTGAGGTGGGCACCCCCATATTCTGTGTCTCCAGGCGATGCTAATCGATGGGTTGGCTGTGCATCTAGGATAAGTAATAAGGGAGTTATGAGTGAGTTTAGGTGCAGTGATAGGTTAGCATTTTTTCGCTCGTGGCTAATTCAGAGGCTGAGTGTTAGCATTGTGGTTTTTTTTTTAATTAATTTTTTTAAAAGATCAGTTAGCTGAGTTTCTTCCCGTTACATGAATATAAGACATTCATAGTTTATTAAATATTAAGATTATCACAAGATCCAACAGGTCGCCAGCAAACATCATCATGCACGATGCAGTTGAGGGAGGAATAGGTGTAGGAAGGCGAAGGGTAGAATGGCTGAAGGACAATACGAGGTGGATAAAAATTGTGCAATGGCAGATAAGCAGCAATGAAACTTGAGAATAGCTAATCATTTATCTTTTGGAGTTCATGACACTTGTGGAAGATCAGGATGTGTGGAGACAGGTGGTGATGTCATCAGAACGCCCCAACAGCCCCCAAGCTACAGGAGTGACCAGACCTGTAGCCACGGGTACACAGGCGTCCTCCACAGCAGAGAGACCCTCTGAAGACATGACATGATGAAGACATGATGAAGACTCAGGCTCATGGTGAAGACAGGATATTTCTGGTTGAACGTCAGTGGCGGCAGGCTGAGATCCTCACCGCTGATTGGCTTCCGCGAGAACGCGTCACGTGAATTTGACGCTCGAGTTGAAAAAAATTGAACTCTCGCGTTTGACGCGGCACCGTTCAATCGCCTCAATCGCGTGATTCGCGCCGCGTCCACCGCTTCATGCTCGCCGTCGGAGCGAATTCGCGTCTGTCCGCGTCTCTGCATTGACTTTACATGTAATCGCGCCGCCCCCAAACATCGCATCCCGTCCTGTGTGAACACACCATAAGGCTCATGGTGAAGACATGATGAAGACTCAGACTCATGATGAAGACTCAAGCTCATGGTGATGACATGATGAAGACTCAGACTCATGATGAAGACAAGATGAAGACTCAGGCTCATGATGACATTTGTTGTCAGATATACTCTGGTGCAGCCATGTTTCCATAAAGCACATTAAACTTAAGTTAACCCGTCTGACTCGTGGCAACTGCATTAGCTCATCCATTCCATTAGCTAGTGATCTTACTTTCCCCATGATGACAGGGAGGAGATACCTTCTTTGCTTTGTTTACCCAGAATCCCCTGTGTCCTTCTCCAGATTTCAGTGGGGAAAACCATTCTTCCGACCACTATGCAAACATTTTTTAGTATTATTTTCTATTTAAAAATGTTTTCGTATTTATTATCGCATAAACACCATATCCCAACGTGCATTGCGACTAAGACATCCAATCAATGAGCTTCAACGATAGCTGAGGATTATGGGTAGTGTAATGTTTTCGGCTTTCCAAAACTCTGAAAAAAGAAATGTGTCTCTCAGAATCGAAACGGAAAAACACAAAAGCATTGTACACAATTGAAGGACAAACTGATTTTTTTTTGTTGATGAGTACTGCAGATATCACTGTAAAATCATTCAACAGTGGGGGGAATTATATGCGTCCCTAGCAACCACCTTATTTACTATGAAAACGCCGACACCGGAAATACTGTTTTCACCTGGTGAGAGTGGACGATGGACGCTGTTCAATAGAAATGAATAGGGGGAAAGACGTATCAATCTCACAATTTCAGTGGGTTCGCGCAGAGCAACCTCTATAGTTAAAATACTTGTAGTATACTCACGTTCTCTTGGCGAGACCTCCCATAATCTTCGTAATATCTATGAAAATATAGATCCTACACATCCACTTGACGTAGATTTTAAAAGTACAATATACATTTCTCGCTAGAAATGTAATCAAAAAGCATTATAATGGCCAAACTATGCTACAATTTAGGATTTTCCACTAAAAATAAATCGGGTGTCCGCCATGTTTTTTTTCTTCTCACGCTGGTACATTTTACGATCACGTGACATGGACACCGGTCATTAGAAATTAATAAGAACAAATATTGTATCCATGTCACGTCTTGAGAGGGTTATTTGTGAATATACTTCGTCTTGCCCTGTGGACCAACAACCCAGTCTCACGGCATTTCGTGTTATATTCACGAAATTAATCGATTGATTCGTGTTCACCAACACGATTTCCCAATTTTTTTCGTGTCACACAGAACGATTTTAAAAGCAATGTAAATAATAACAAATTAGAAGGAAAAAAATATTTAAAAAAATACTGATTTCAGTATTCTGACACAGAACGATTTTAGAATGTATTTCTATTGGTAGTATGTTTCGTGCCTGCACCAAGTAATAACAAATTCTGAGCCCCATTTATTTTCCTCGCGGACGGCAAAATACATTATACAATTGAACCTGTTACGCACCATCCGCCCGGTACCGGGCGGATAAACGCGTCATTTGCAGGAAACAACGTCTAAGGAATCTTAATATTTAATAAAACTATGAATGTTTTATATCCATGTAACGGGAAGAAACTCAGCTAACTGATCTTTTTAAAAAAATAAATAAAAAAAACCCCACAATGCTAACACTCAGCCTCTGAATTAGCCACGAGCGAAAAAATGTAACCTAAAACGGCACTTAAACTCACAATAACTCCCTTATTACTTATCCTAGATGTACAGCCAACCACTCGTTTTTGGTGTCCTGGAGACACTGAATCTAGAGGTGCCCACCTCAACACTCAGTGATAAACATTTGCGACGCTATAAACGAAAGCGTACATCATAACATGTGGAGCTAAGTAGCTAGAAACGCTAACATGGCTTACCTTGGTCAAAACTGGTCTTCAATGGCATTAAAACGATAAAAAAAACGATGCTGCAGTTAATCGATAGGTTCATCCAATGTATCTGTGCCTTCTTTGAAATTATTTCTGATAATCCATAAGTAATAAAACTGCTTTTTCGTTTCTAAATGCCAGAGCTAGAAATCTTTTCACTCTGCTGCACATTTACATGCGCGCAGCCCCCACCTTTTCTCTTCACAACGTGTGTGTGTGGGGGCCTCCTCCTTCGATTATATTGGCTCTAACGGTCAGAAAGAGGTGTCAACCATCCAAATCGACCAAGGGGGGCCAGAGATATGGAAAACAACCCATTTTCACCCAAATCACCTCAAAGGTGGGGTGGTTTTGGTTAAACCTCTCTAAAAAGGTCAAATGTCACTTGTTTTGCATCAATCTTAATACAGGGTACTTATTATATGTTGTACTTTGGATTCCTAAAGCTTTTAGTCTACTAACCCATCATCCAAGGGTAGTTTTCACTATCTCTAAAAAATAATTTTTGGACGGACACTATAATCAGGGGTGCACATAACTGGTACGCAGGTACGCATGCGCGGCAACAATCTGAAATGCGTACCGTCACTTGTGTCACAAAGCGCATTTGCGTACCGACGTACTTGTGAAGCTTTTCCAGAAGGCGGTTAGATCACCGTGCTCCGTGTGCTGTGACAGGGCACAGACAGGGCTGCTGTTAACGTCGCTAAAACAGCTGATCACAACGTTCACACGCTCCGCGGTCACGAAGCTCTGTACTCCACTACATTTTTTTATATTGATTCTGACACTTCTACATCCAACTCACAGATGTAACCTTGCTTTGATAAAAGAAATTATTCATATAACCCTTTTAGAAGTTAAGTTGTAGTCATTGGTTTTGGGCATGTCATTTTCGAGCCTGAAACATGAAAACCAGGCTTGGTGCTTAACAGGTTAAAATAAAAATAATAATCGTGGCTTGATATTGAAATGCCGTGAGACTGGGTAGGGACCAACATAGCTATTTCACATTTTTTTGTGAGACTGGGTTGGACTAGGACAGGCATCCTCAAAGTCCGGACTCCGGTCCAGATCCGGACCGAACCACAACTGTCTCTGGACTCTGAGCAAATTATACTTTTCATATGTATTATCTGTATTATCTGTGTTATCTGCGAGACATCGCCACAACGCAACGAGTCAACATTCTCCGCTACGCATTGGTCCAATACAGTCTATGGTCCAATTACATTCAGCATCCCGTCAGTGTTTCCCCCCCCCACCAACAGTCTGCGAATCAGAGGCACAGTAGGGCGGGTCTTCGTGGAATGCGGGTGGGAAAAATGCGTGTGTCGTGGTCGTGTCGTCTCTTTCAACCTGTCTGAGTCAGAGCGAGAGTTTAAAAAAAAAAAAGTCAGAGCGAGAGTTAACAGCTCATCTAGTTGCATCTGTACTGTAGCTAGTAGCCTAGTTTCACCTACCGGGGTGGCATGGGGTGGCAACTGCCACCCTAAAAATAGGCCTTGCCACCCCAGCTGCCACCCCAGTTGGCAGCTTTGTTTTGAAAGAAAAGTTGTGGCTCATCTGACATTTATGAGAGAAAGTCTCTAATGTCCGAGTGCAAGTGAATGTAGCACAAGATGCACGTCTTGTAACCCCGTCCATGGCGCGAGCATGGAAATATGATTGGCGGAGATTTCATTTGAACGGGACGGCGCAAAACGAGAAGCATTCGGACCCAAGTACTGAAGGAATGAGGTACGGTCTACAATGACAGAGAAGAGACTGTGAAGTGTGGCTGTACTCAGCATTGAATCAAAACGCACTAAAGCTGTTGATCTTAATACGTTTGTGAGGCGTTTTGCTGAACAAAATGGTAATCGCCGCATTCAGCTGTAATAGACATGCCAACTTGATGCTCTGCTCACGGATGAGCATACACAACTGTTAAGATGATGACCTTACGTGTATATATTTTTTTCTTTGTGGGGGTCTGCCCCCAAAAAACAGTTTTAAGTCCTGAGAAATAAGACGGTGTCTAAAACTACACTGCCCAGCCAAAAAAAAGTAACCACTTTGATTGAACTAGGCCAGTAGGTAAGGACTTTCCACTGGATAATAACTGAAGTATAAAAGAATGCATGACTGAAGTGATGGAGACCATGTTTGAAGGCAAACAAAAAGAGGAAATAACAGGTCAAATCAAGCCCCCCCTCTCAGATTCCACAGCAACCAGAAGAACATAAATACTGGCTGGTGATTTGATGAATCAGCTTTGTGATGGAATACAAAATGCACAGTGCATTTCCTTAGCTGTGGATGAGTCCACTGACACCACTGACAATGCTCAGTTGCTGGTGTTTGTGAGTTTTGATGATGAGGCAAAGGGGGAGTTTGTTGAAGATGTGTTGGGCCTGACGAACCTCAGTGGACACACAAGGGGGCAAGACATTTATAAAGCAGTAATGGGAATGCTGAATGAAAGAGGGTGCAGCTGCCTTTATTAATAACTGTGCAGCTCTTACACTGCGACTCTGAGGGATCAAGCACAGACACAATAACAATGAAAACTGCTGCATACAGATTCTTTTTGTTTTTGCAACCTCGTGTTAAGAATCTTGTTTAAAAGTTTGAATGACCGTAATGAATAGACCTTTGTCTTATTGAAACAATTTGTTTGGACCTTTAAGATTTGTATTTGAGTACCCCTGGACTAGGAGCTAGCATTGTTGTTCATATAATCATAAAATTCAAAAGCATTAACTTAACTTAACTTACATTTTAGATTTAGCAAAAAAATGAATATGATATAGACAAAGCTCTGGGATCGGAGGACTAAAATTACATTTAATTTAGCTGATGCTTTTATCGAAAGTGACTTCGAATAAATGCAACAAACAATTAATATACCAATTCAGTGCAGATATATTTGCATTACTATTTGCACATTTTTATTTTTTATTTGAAAGTGTAGTGGCCAAAAAGGCCAAAAAGACACTAGTGTCTGCAACATTTCTGTCTGTGCTGAACTATGGAGATGTGGTTTATATCAATGCATCGTCTCAGTGCCTTCACTCGCTGGATACCGTCTCCCACGGAGCAATGAGATTCAATACAAACCTTAAAACCTTTATGCACCACTGCAACCTATACGCTTGCGTTGGACGGTCTTCCCTGAAACACTGGCTCAGTGTTTCGTAGACTCAAAGCGACTCTAAATGACTTTGAAGCAGTAAATGCTTTTATTTGCAGTGTTTTGTATTTTCTGCTGCATGTTTCGTTGGTGAACTTTTTTTCTTAAAAAGCACATCAATGTTTGCATTCTGGTTACTTGTAGTTACTTTTCTGATTGACGTTATGATTGCAGGTAGAACCCATCCGCTCAAACACATGACTAAATGTAGCCCCCACCCCCAACCCCCTTAATGCAGTCATCATCATTGCTGTGTATTAGAGGCAGTCCCAGTTATGACAGCACTCTCACATGTTCATCATGGTCACTACTTACCCAGAGCTCATGTGTTGAAGAGCTTCTATTTTCAAACCGCCCACTGGCCTCTTCTGCATCCACCGCTCTGCAGGGTGGAAAAACAACAACTCTTCAATAATAAATCATCTGCTTGCTTTATTTGCATCAACAAGCCAAACAATTATTAATAGCTTCAAATATTAGTGTCAAAAAAATCTGAAGGTTTGGGGAGTAGTGGATTACATGTAACAGGACTACGTGATCAGGATACATAAAAGGTACCTGTATTCCCTTACAATAAAAAAAAAATATATATAGTGTTTTTTTATAAAGGATCTCTTCTCTGTAAGCTGCACTGCTTTATGGTTTTCACTTTATTTGGTTAATGTGTTCTGTTTTAATTCAGTAGGGGAACCTATATGTTCATAAAATAGTGTGTGTGAGCTTAACTGTGTGTATTAAACTAAAACGGAGCATTTTCTGTAAGCTCAGATTGTATTTCTGCTTTTTTAAACTGTAGTATGTGCTCATGTGTTTCAGTGTTGGTGTATCGGCTGCTGTCTGAATCTGCTGAGTGAAAGACAGGTTTTCCTATCAACAGCGACGTGCAGTCAGGGGAGTATGACAGGCAGAGCCTCCCCTGTCATACTCCAATGTAACGGAAAAACAACTAAAGAAAAACGAAATAGTAATAATAATAAAATGTCTCCACTGATCTGTGTTGTAAGTGTGATTTATGTATGATTCCAATCGCTTTTTATAGTCAAAATCAGCAGATTTGCCTAGCTCCGCTGCGGGAGCGATGAGAAGTGAGGCAGGGACGAGCTCTGCCTCTCGTAAGCCCACAGTAACTTGCTGGAGCACGGGCACTAATTTAGCGTGGGCACTTATTTTGTGAGCGCGCTCAAGCCAGTTACTGTGGGGTGAGGTGAGGCACAGATGAGATCTGCCTCACCTCAGAATGCGTCACCCCACAGAAACTGGCTGGAAAGCGGGCCCTAAGCGCATGCCTGTTACCATCTCACTGTAGGTCACCAATGTAATGTTTGTAGATCCCTTTATTACATTTATCCTCGCCATCCATTGTCTCTAAATAACTTATTTCATGTATATATGATATTTAGGCTCGCTGGTCTCATCGTACAACGGCAATGTAAAAAGCACCAGGAGAGGCAGCCATAACCTCTGCCGCACTGAAGGGGGAGCACGTGAGCCCACAGGTTCATTTCATGTCATTTGATTTCAATCTTTATTTCGAACAGATTAAAAAAAAATAACAAATAAAAAATAACAAATGTGAAAAACAGAATACCGTATTGTTAAAATACAGTATTTATCCACATTCACGATAATATTTATATATTCAACCAAAAAAAGTCTTCATATTAATAATAATAATTAAAAAAAAATCATATGTGTCCGAAAGAGAGTAGGAGGAAGCAAATGCTTATTAATTCCCACCCCTTATTTGATCAATGATTGTCCTTTAAGTCATTATGCAAGTTATTCCTACTTGCATTTACATTTATACATACATATACAATAATTTCTCATCTTCAATCACCTCTCTTCATTCTCATAGTTTTCCAATAAAGTGTTTCTGTACATCCTTTTAAACTGAATGATGCTTGTGCTTTGTTTTAACTCCTGCTCCAAACCGTTCCATCAAATCACCCCACAGATTGTTCTACTCATACTTCTCAGAGTTGTTCTGACCTTGAGTTGTTTCAAATGTAGATTTCCTCTCAAATGATACCTCTCTGTCTATGAACAATGTTTTTAATTTCCTAGGAAGTAGATTATGTCTTGCTCTGTACATGATTTGTGCCGTTTTAAATTTAACCAGATCAGGGAACTTCAATATGTGTGACTTCAAAAATAATACATTAGTGTGTTCAAGATATCCAACATTATTGATAACTCTTATAGCCCTTTTTTGTAATGTGCATAACGGCTGTAGGTTGGTTTTGTACGTGTTTCCCCAAATCTCCACACAGTAAATCAGATATGGCAATATGAGTGTGTTATATAGAGTATACAATGAGTTGTAGTCCAGAATGTGTCTGGCTTTTCCCAATATTGCGATAGTCTTAGCCAGTTTTGCTTTTACATGAGTGATATGAGGTTTCCAGCTGATTTTGTGGTCTAAAACCACACCAAGGAACTTCATTTCATATACTCTTTCTATGTTTATGTTACCTAGTATTAATTGTACCTGTGGATTTGTTTTATGTTTTCCAAATAACATAATCTTTGTTTTGCTTATATTTAATGATAATTTGTTTTTGTCAAACCAATGTTTTACTTTAATCATTTCTGCTGTTATCACTTCCATTAGCTCATTCAAATTGTCACCGGAACAAAAAATATTAGTATCATCTGCAAATAAAATAAATTTCAATATATTTGATACTCTGCAAATGTCGTTGATGTATATTATGAACAGCTTTGGACCCAACACGGACCCCTGAGGTACTCCACAAGTTATGTTCATGTATTCTGATTTATGTTCACCAATTTCAACAAATTGTTGTCTGTTGCTTAAATAATCTCTCACCCAGTCTAATCCCACCCCTCTGATGCCATACTGTTCCAGTTTTGTCAGTAAAATATTGTGATCTATGGTGTCAAATGCTTTTTGTAAGTCTATAAATATTCCCACTGCTTGTTTTTTATTGTCCATGCAGTTTGCTATTTCCTCACTTAATTCCATTAGTGCCATAGATGCTGATCTATCTTTCCTGAATCCATATTGACTGTCGTCCAAAAGCTGATGTGTTTCCATGAAACTGTCAAGTCTTTTTGTAAAACGTTTTTCAAGGATCTTGGAAAAGTGAGAGAGCAATGAAACAGGTCTGTCATTTGTGTAATGGTGTTTATCCCCAGTTTTATATAATGGTATAACTTTTGCTATTTTCATTTTATTTGGGAATTTACCAGATTGAAAAGACAAGTTAAAGAGATGAGTCAATGGTTCTGCAATTTCTTCAATAATGTCTTTTACTATAATCATATCAATATTATTCCAGTCGGTCGAGGATTTGCTTTTACATTTTCGCACAGTATCTATGATTTCTTTTTCTTCGACTGGTGTGAGGAAGAAAGAGCTATTGTTTTCATTCCAGAGGTCCGTATCTTCCCCTTTAGTTGTTTTTACGGTTTTAATTTTTTCTGCCAGATCTGGCCCCACATTTACAAAGAATTCATTAAAACCATTAACCACATCTTCTGTATTATTAATAACATTATTTTTGTCCACAAAAAACTCAGGGTAACCTGAACTTTTTGCTCCATTTCTAATGACACTATTTAATACTTTCCATAAGCCTTTCATATTATTCTTATTATTCTCTAGTATTTTATATTCTTTTTTACATATCCGCAGAATATGGGTTAATTTATTCTTATATCTTTTATATTTATTTTCTGCTTCTGAAGTTCTATATTTTATGAATTGTCTATATAGTGTATTTTTCTTTTTGCAGGCATTTTTTAGGCCATTAGTGATCCATGCACTGTGAGTTTGTTTGTGTCTCTCTCTGCATTGTTTCACAGGACAGTTGTTGTCATAAAGTGATTTAAAAATGTTTAGAAATTCATCATAGGCCTTGTCAATATCGTCTCTCTCATATACTACCTTCCAATTCTGATTTAGTAAGTCCTTTTTAAATGCAATTATGTTATCTTCAGTTCTCAATCTTTTGTATTTGAAATGGCTGGCGACTTTAGGTTTCTTAGAACTGCAGTGATAGACAATAAAAACAGGTAAATGATCACTGATGTCACTATATAATAGTCCGCCTACTGTATTGTTTTCCATAATGTTTGTGAATATGTTGTCTATTAATGTAGCAGAATGAGAAGTGATTCTACTAGGTCTGGTGATTTTAGGATACAAACCCATACTGTACAATGCATTGATGAAGTGTTCTGTCATTTTATGCTTATTTGGATTCAACAGGTCAATATTGTAATCCCCACAGATAAACATCATTTTTTGTAATGATTTAGTAAACATGTTTTCTACCCTATCTGTAAATGTGTCAATACAGGTTCCAGGAGCTCTGTATATACAACTCACAATAACATTTTTAGACTTTTCCATACAAATTTCTACATATACATACACATTCAAACAAATCGTCAACAGCTGTTGTCATGCTCTCCGCCACCTTATAGTTCATTCCTTTATCCACATAGATTGCCACACCCCCTCCACTCTTATTCCTTCTGTTTGTATAATTCAGTTCGTAGCCATCCATCTCAAAGTCCACACCTTTCTCAGCACTGATCCAGGTCTCTGATATTGCTATGATGTTGAATGGGTTCTTAAACTGACTTAGATATTCTTTAATGTTGAGGAAGTTGGCATATAGGCTTCTGCTATTGAAGTGGATAATTGATATGTGCTCTTCTGATTGACACGTTACCTTGAATTGCTCTTCTGTGAAATAGTTGCAGCTGTTGTTGATGTTGTTCAGTAAGTTGTTTTCCGGATCAATATCATTTTCCATGTCCTGTGCTTTATGCTCTGTATATTCAAACGTTTCTAGTCTTGATGGAGACATGTGTATATTAACTGGAATTGTCATGGTAGTGTTTTTTTTTCGTTACCTTGTCTGATTTTCTTCATTGGTATTTTTCCAGTTCCTCCAGGTCCCTGATGATGAACACTTTGGCTTGTTCTGGTGATCCGTTAAGTTTGATGGAGATTCTGCACTTTGCAGTCCATGTTGGTTTATCTTTCGCTGTTTTCTCAGGAATCGGGCCTTTCTGGCGATCTCAGCATTTCTTTTAGTGAGGTGTTCATTCATATATACATCCGAGCCCTTAAGCCGTCTTCCCTGTTTCAGAAGTTCAGTTTTCTGTTTTCTGTTAGCAAACCTTATTATAATTGCCGGTTTATCAGTTGTATTTCTCCGTGATAGCGGGTGACAGGCCTCGATGTTGTCGCTGTCAATCTCTATTCCCTTGGAGTTGAGGAAGGCCGTCACCTGTAGCTCCACAGATGTAGCATCCTCCTCGCTTGTGTCCCCTCCGGTCATCCTCGTCGCCGCCCGGGCGTATGAGCGGGGTTTCGCCTCCAGTCCAGTGATTATGATGTTGTTAATTCGGGTGTATTGTTCCAGCTCATCCACCCGATTTTCCAGCGAGAATATCCTCTTTTCTTTTTCGGAGTTTTCTAGCCTCAAGGCTTTAACTTCCTCCACCAGGCTCATAATTGCTATCTGTTGCTGTCTTACAACAGATACCTCCTCCGTCAACATGTCTAACGATCGTTTAATGTCGTCAACCTCCTCAGCATGCGGAGGAATCTTTTTTGGTGGCATTGCGTTTTTGTTTAGGATTATTATATACGGAGAGAACGAGGAAATGTTAGTTTCTCTCTGTCTCTCAGACCTCCTCACAGCAGGTGACTTCTATTAACACCTCTTTAAAGTAGAGACACTACATACATTATATATATATTGTTGCTACTGTTATTCTACGCAGAGACGGTAGAGCAAACAACAAACTAGACTTTTGAAACTACAGGGAGATAAGGAGGACTTTTACAAAACAGTAATAGAGATTGTTGTCCAGAAGGATAGCATGGACTTCATCTTCAAGTCAAGGTAAGACCACATTTCTAATGAAAATGGGATCTTACTAAGAAAGAACAATCCAATATTTAGATTTTGGGTATCCTTTTGTTGAACGGTCTGTTTAAAATGAATCCAAGCATCAGACTAAAAAAGCTTTTGAAAATAACCGAATATTTCGATTAAGGTCAAAATATAATATTTGTAAATCTGACTCAGTGAGTCAGTGCCTCACCAGCCATGAACCTCACCGCACGTCACTGCCTATCAATAAAATCATTTCTGATCCTAAATATCTTGGTTTCTTCTTCTCTAAGGTCACATTGTTGTGTTGTCTTACATAATATACTCAAGTAAGATCTTATTGATATTTATTTTATCTTTTATTTATTTGCCTGTATTTGATGAGGTAATGCAAAAGTAAGGGAAAGTAATCAGGTCACATTACTTTCACATTTTGATACTTAGATAAGGTTACTGATTACATGTTTTAAAACTATGATTCTATTGCAATGTCATACAGTATTAGTACCGTCCCAACCCTGAGTGTCTGGATAACAAATGATTCGTGTCTCTTTGAACTCCTTCTCCTGTAGTGGCTCAGCAGTCTTCAGATGAAGAGGCTCCACAAAGACAAGAGAGATAATTAGACGGAGGTCCAGATTAGATTACAAAGCATGGGAGGGAGAGGAAGGAAGGACAGGAGGGAGGAGGACAGAAGTGCCAGTGACCCACCCTCACTGCCGCACCACACCCATCATCAATACACACATATTCTGTGTACACTTAACTATAGAGATGTGAATAACACATCAGTGTCTTCTTCAAGACAGGGGTCATAGTGTTACACTTTTTTGGACCCACATAAGGTAAAGGAGATTTATTTAACAGAAGTTTTTTTTGTACACTAGTAGTCAAATAAATATGGTGAGATGTACAACACAAAAATATTGTAGAGTTGGGGTGGCTCTTTAAAAATGCACTTTGTTGAATCCGGCTCAGGACCATGTGCCACGTGTCATCCCCAGTCTCACTCTTTCATAGCTGTCACTCAAATAAAGGCACTGGTACAGTTACCTTTATTTGTGTATCCTAATTACGTAATCCTGTTAGATTTAATCTGTTGTTCCCCAAACCTGGTGCAGACTTTTGCCATTCCATCTGAGGGGCCCAGATGGAAAAGAGTGACTCCACCCATATTGAATAAAAACCTGTTACAATCCAACACCTGGGAACCTGATGATTGGGAGGCGGAGCATGCATTGAGTTTCTATAAAAATCCAGGTAAAGCAGTTTTTCTACAATTGTTTCCAATTGTTTGTCTTTGCAACGCCTTAGAGAGCTTTTACATGTACAGGTCAGCATTCCTCTATTCACACACATTCACACAGAGGCTGCCGTACATGGTGCACCTGCTCATCAGGAGAGATAACATTTCACACACTGTTGGCAGCTCCACACCTGAGCCAATGCTGCAGTCAGACCAGAGTGTAATAATCAAACAGGTGCACACAGCTGGACACTATTATCATGTAGCAGCAGATAAAACACACATGTCTTTTATCTTGTTTAATTAATTAATTAAAATGTCATTAATTAAAATGTCATTTTAAAATATGCATTAATTAATCAAATTAGCATACCTTTCAAAACCATCCGTCTGTATGGCTCCACAGTCATTAGGTTCCATTCTCATTCATCAGTCAGTAAACGCAGTTGGTAACACTGCAGTGTTCACACTTGTATGAGACTACGCTCCAATTCAAACACTGAGTGAGTGCATTGAACGAATCAATGACTCGATGTGTCAGAACTTTCTCCAATTAAACAAAGATAAAACTGAGGTAATGGTTTTTGGAGCCAAGGCAGAACGTATAAAAGTTAGCGCTGAGCTTCAGTCTGCAATGTTCAAAACAATAGATGAAGCCAGAAATCTAGGTGTAGTCATGGACTCTGACCTGAGTTTCAACAGTCACATTAAAACAGTTACTAAATCAGCCGACTATCACCTAAAGAACATATCTAGGATTAAAAGACTAATGTCACAGCAGGATTTGGAAAAACTTGTCCATGCTTTTATCTTCAGTAGACTGGACTACTGTAATGGTGTCTTCACAGGTCTCACTATTAGAAAGCTGCAGCTGATTCAGAACGCGGCTGCTCGAGCCCTCACTGGGTCCCGAGGCGTGCAGTTGGAACGCTCCTAGGCTCCTTCAGCTTCATAAACAGACGCAAATAGCTTTCAACTGATTGCAATGTATTCCCATCTGCTGCGAGATTTGACGCTCATGGAAGCACGGCATTCGTTTGTGTCGGCGGCTGTTAAAGGCAATGTGAGCGTCCATTCCCATTGGATAACGGAGAATTGTACACCCGGAAGTAAGTATTCCCCTTACTGTCGATTGATTTGACAGTGATATCTCCACTACTCATCAACTCAAAAACACCAGGTTATCCTTGTTAATTAAACGACATTGATAGGTTTTAGTGTGTGGACAATGCTTTTGTCACGTTTTCCCCTTCAATTCTGAGAAACAAGTCGTTTTCTATGAGTTTTGGATGGCCGAAGACATTACATTACCCACAATACTCTGAAGCAACCATAGACTGTATATTGCAACAGACAACAGCTTAGGTTCATGTTAATTTACAAACTCTTCAACTACAACCGTAGTTATATTTAAAAACATGTTAGAAGGCCTCACGATATACTTGAATGTAAATTAAAATGTAAATATGAAGGAATGTGTGTATATTAACTGTGGGTTTTTCTCTGGAAGTTTTTCCTTGTACGATGTGAAGGTCAAAGGACAGATGATGCCGTTTTTTTCATACTGATATTCCGCTATGCACGCTGGGATTTGGTGTTTATGCGATGTGAAATCCGAAAACATTTAAAAAAAAAAAAAATAATACATTATTCCGAGTGTGCTTGCTTTTCTCTTTGAAAGTCATCACATAACGGCATTGTAATACACGTTTCGGCTGCATTAAATATTACATATTTGCCGTAGTTAACTCTATTTATAGAGCCCTGATGAAAGGCTTCTGGACGAACAGGAACTGCCGCCAAAACTGAAAACTTGACGTGGATCTTAAATATATAAGCAATTAAACAACATCTTACATTTCTTTTCACACAATACGTCTCCTTGCAGTATCAACACTAATTCGGCTGACTTTTATATTTGATCCAATTGGTAGATAGGCTGTATTTATGCCATAACGGTGCACAGCTGATAGAAAGGGACACCTACTGGTTAAAGCACGTTATTGCATTTTATAATTTTATTATTAGATATTAATAGGAGGATGTGCAAAACAGACAAACTAATAAGGCTTTATTTAACCTGTTAAGCCCTGAGCCTGTTTTTCAGGTCTCAGACTCGAAAATGACATTCCCAGAACAAATGACCATATCTTCCCTTCTAAAAGGGTTCAATTAATAATCTTTTTTCTCAAAGTAATGATGAACCTGTGAGTTGGATGTAGAAAAGTCAAAATCAATATAGATGTTTTTTATTTTAAAGAAAATTCAGATTTTACATAGTAAAAAACTGTAAATTATAGTGTCCGTCCAAAAATTATTTTTTACTTATAGTGAAAACTACCCTTGGATGATGGGTTAGTAGACTAAAAGCTTTAGGAATCCAAAGTACAACATAATAATAAGTACCCTGTATCAAGATTGATGCAAAACAAGTGACATTTAACCTTTTTAGAGAGGTTTAGCAAAAAACACTCCACCTCTGAGGTGATTTGGGTGTAAATGTTTTTCTTTTCATATATCTGGAACCCATTGGTCGATTTTGATGGTTGACACCTCTTTCTGACCGTTAGAGCCAATAGAATTGAAGGGGGAGTCCCCCACACACACTCATTGTGAAACAAAAAGGTGGGGGCTTTGCGCATGTAATTTTGCATTACAGTGAAGCTACATTCTAGCTCTGACATCTAGAAACAGAATAGCATGGATTATCCATTTTATTGCTCATGGATTATCAGAAATAATTTCAAAGGGACACAGACACATTGGATTAACCTATGGATTAACTTCAGCAGCGTTTTTATCGTTTTAATACCATTGAAGACCACTTTGGAGAGACTACAGAGCCAAGGTAACCTTGTTAGTATTTTTATTTACCTAGCGTCACCTGTTTTGATGTGCTTATAACGTCGCAAATTCGTATAATTCAGTGATAATGAGGGTACCCTTCG
Source organism: Lindbergichthys nudifrons (assembly GCA_943590975.1). Lineage (NCBI taxonomy): Eukaryota > Metazoa > Chordata > Actinopteri > Perciformes > Nototheniidae > Lindbergichthys > Lindbergichthys nudifrons. Next base: position 16,939 of record CALSBW010024237.1, read on the forward strand.
ATTCTGTCACCTCACGATGTGAATCGATGTCATGGAGGTGGAGAAAAGATAAATAATAAGGTTTTGTGAGTGATTTTCGGTGCAGTAAGGTGTTAGCATTTTTCGCTCGTTGCTAATTCAGAGGCTCAGTGTTAGCATTGTGGGTTTTCTTTAAAAAAAAAAAAAAAAAAAGATCAGTTAGATGAGTTTCTTCCTGTTACATGGATATAAAACATTCATAGTTTTATTAGACACTGTTTCCTGCAAGATGTTGCGGCAGTGCCCCGGTACCGGAGTCTCTCGGGCGTAACAGGTTACACCTTAAAGAATACTTTAGGTTAAGGTCTTCTTTTGAATAAGAAAAAAGCTTTGGGGGTATAGTAGATGAATATGGAGGGATGAAACCCTCTTTGATGGTCACACATGCAGAGCACACAGCACACACAGTGACATTTGTATCTACAGATAAATATTAAGCCTGACAAAGTACTTAACGTCTAATATATTGCTTTCCTGCAATGTTAACTATGTTTAAGCACTTATTTTAACTGATATTATACATATGTATTATACTCTTATAAGATGTATGTCGTTACTAAAAAAAATTAATATATTACATATTACATTTTACTTTAAAAAAAAGTAATATATTACACTACTTCGTTACTCTCTACATAAAGTAACTCGTTACTTTACTCGTTACTTTACTTGTTACTTTACTCGCAGGGCCGGCCCGCCCCTCCCTACAGGCAGATCACACAGACTGCTAAAGTTTCAAATGTTCTCTTTAGTTCAGTTTCCATTGTCGCATAAGACTGATCCCGATAGCTCTGACCATGGCTGTCCTCTGTCTCCTGCTATCTGTATTTTGCGCTGTATATCTCTGAACGATGCGATGGTGATTCCACTGTGCAAATGGGCAACATTTCCTCTACTATGAAGGATGCTACAAGCCTGTCCATCTCTGTTTTGGTTACCGGTCCTCCAAATTCTAATTTTTGCTGCTTCGGAGTCGGTGGCGGCGCACTCACAACATCCTCACTCTGGGTTCGGGGGTCCTTAGCTATTAGCTTCACCTTAGCATGTGTTCTTTGCAGGTGTTTGTTGAGGTTTGACGTGGTGTTTACAGCAGTGGATAACAGCTTCTGGTCTGGACACAGTTTGCACCTCACCGTCACATTCCTGTCTATTCTTCGGACGACGTCAAAATAATGGGCATACCTCCACCCCTCGAAAGTTATCGCTGACTCAGCCATGTTTATGCAGCACTGCACGTGGAGATGTGGACGTGCAAGTCGCGCAGATTACGTACATATAAACCTGCGGCGGAAACCCCTCTTGTCTGTCAGTGTGATTATGACTGATTTTATGAAAGTAACGAAGTAACGCGTGTCGGGGCAATGTTGCAACTGTAGTGTGATTACTGAATTATAAAAGTAACGCGTTACACTACTCCGTTACCGACAAAAGTAATATTATTATATACACCCAACTCTGCTTGTAATGCACTGTTGAGGAACCTGCGACCCAAGTTTTTCATTCATTGCATAACTACACCGTAGTTGTGTATAATATGATATGTCAATAAACCTTAGAAAATCTTGAAATCTTGAAAGGGATGTGCAAAATAGTCATTATATACAGTCTTTAATTAACTATTAGTAGAGAATAACGACGAGTAAAGAATATACTTTATAGGGATCCTATTAATATCTAATAATACAATTATAAAATGCAATAACGTGCTTTAACCAGTAGGTGTCCCTTTCTATCAGCTGTTGATGCAGCCACAGCTCGTGTGGAGTGCGCACGGACCCCCGCGGGACAGGCTCTCCCTGCCTGCTCGTAGGCGTGTGCAATGCCCTCGCAAAGCCAGCCTGTCAGGCGTTTCTTGGACAGAGCTTTTCCAGTCACCCCGCCCCCGAAGCACACAAACAGCTATTCAGTGCGTCTCAGGGTAGCTGTGCGCTCTACATAACATGCTAACGTGCGCACCGGGCAGAGGAGGTGTAATTTAGCTTCCCTGGCCCCACCATGGGGTGCTCGGGTGCACCGACAGAGCGGTTAACTCGGACACTCTTTTGGCTGACGTTAAGGCAAGTAGCAATGCTGTCTTCCACGACAGTGCTTTCAGGGAGGAGAGCTCCAGAGGCTCAAATGGTTCTGTGACCAGAGCCTCGAGCACCAGCGGCAGGTCCCACTGCGGGGCGGAGGCGCGCACTACTGGGCCTCCTGAACTGTGTACGCGATCCGGTGCTACTAGGATGACTGCCAGAGGGAGAGGGAGAATGAGACGCAGCGGTGGAAAGGCGTATAGCAGCTTCCTTGGCCATGGCTCGTGTGAAAACGCGTCCACCCCCAAGGGCGGGTCGTCGCTCAGGGCCATGGAAAAACCACAGGGCACAGTGCCTGTTGCGCCGGCTGGCGAACAGATCAACTTCCGCTCTCCCGAACTGGGCCCAGATCACCACCTCCTGGTGAAGCGTCCATTCGCCTGGCCCTGTTGTCCAGTCCCGGGATATGGAGGGCTCTCAGAGATAACACCACCTCTGAAGCCCATAACCACAGCCTCTCCTCTGTGGCCAACAACTGTTGACTTCTTCACTGGTTTGAGACAAGCGATCTTATTGAAACACCTCCCTTTGTAGCCAGACTTCACCACAGCAGAATCGAGTTTCTGTTAGCAGGTCTCAACAGCTCCACATCAGGTGTATCTTCGCCCCTTGAACTGCAGTCGATTTAAACAGGAGGACTTGGTAAGGACCCTCCGTCTTGGGCGAGGACTAGGCTTTCATCTCCATCTTTTGGGCGTAAACCCATTGTCTTGACCTCACTAGCTGTGTGAACACAATCGTTTTCTGTGTGGGGGAACAACATCACTCGTAATCTCTTTCCTTCTCATAATTACAAAAATAGTCTGCTAAATGTTCTACTATGTTTTAATCTTCTTCTACTAATCTGTGGAGGATTTATATTTAAATGCAATATGCTACTCACCATTGTTAAATAACATTCAACACATTCATGTTTGGAAATACTATTCCTCTTTGACATCCCTGAGACCCCCTGCCTCTGTTGTAGTCATGGAAACCTCCCCTGGGGTAACTGTGTGGAGGGCCGTTGTTTGGTGCAATGTTCTGGTACTTGTAGCATCCTGTGGTGCGGACAATCTCTGGACCAATGGCCCATTTGGCTGCAACAGTAACATCCCTCAAACCGGAATCCTCTTCCACGTCTTTGTTGATTCTGCATCTGAATCTCTGGCACTACTCGAGTTTGAACTGTTGGAGGTGTCTGGCCTGCCTTCTCTGGTTCTATGGCCATCTCTGAAAACGTCTCCTTCCTTCTCCTTCTCTTGTTCCTACAAGCCTCTGTGTCTTTCTCAGCTACCTGTATCTTCAAAAGTCTTAGTTGTAGCGATTCCCGCTCTGTCTTTTGTGTTTCTCTTTCTCGTCGTCTTTCTTCTGTGATTTCTTCTAATCGTATGTTCTCTTCCATCAGCTGTTTGGATTTACTGGTTAGCACTCTTACTTCATATTCAAATTCTTTGACACTTTTGTCCGTGGAGACTCCATTGAACTGCAATACTTCTATAAATCCAACATTTGGGGAGGGAGGAGGGAATTCGGCCAGGCTTAGATACAGCTTTGGAGTTTGGATAACTTGAGCGTCTTTTTTCTGCTATGTCTTCCCTCACTGGCAGGTCTGCTACTTGGACCACAGTTATGCTGT
>CALSBW010024238.1:0-21850 GCA_943590975.1 Lindbergichthys nudifrons
TGTTTAAATGTATAAACTGTGTCGGACTGCTAAGCCATTGACACAGTGCTAACTGTGCTAACTAAGTTGCTAGCGTTTCCATATATCAACTCTAATATCAGCAGATGGCCTTGCATACAGTACATGTATCTCATAGCAGGAGAATGTCTGCATTCACACACAAAATACTCATAGACAGTATACTCCGGGTGATTTGCCGTACGGTCAGTCGCGAAACGTAATTACATTATAGCTGGCGTAGCGTGTATGCTACCGAGCTAACCAACGGAGCTAGACATGGGTTTGCTCGGAAATCTTTTTGTGTTATGCCAGCTACAATGAATGTAGCAGACTACCCGTATACGATTGCAATTGTAAACACGTTCTTGCTAGCCTAATATGAATCACTAGCTTTTGTTCATAGTGGTTTTATTACACTAAACAAGCCCAGCTTACTGGGCTAACGACGTTGCTAGCGTTTAAATATATCAACTACAATGTCAGCAGATGGCCTTACGTGTTTGTCATGGCAGGAGAATGTCTGCAGTCACACACGGGATACTCATACAGTATACTCCGGGTGATTTACCGTACATTGTGACAGTACATGTACATACTGCATGTATAGCTAACGAGGCTAGCTATACATGCTAGCGCAAAACAATGTATATTCATGCCAGTTACAATGAATGACCGAACGTAGCAGACTACCCGTATAAGATTGCAATTATAAACACGTTATTGCTAGCCTAATATGAACCACTAGCTTTTGTTCATAGTAGTTTTATTACACTACATTATAGTTGCCGTTCCTCCGAGCTAGCATTCATATCGTGTTAGCTACCAAAGTAAACAAGAAAGCTAGGTTAGCATATTAGCTGGCAAGCTTACTGTGTTGATAAGATAGATGGATTACATAGATCCACACTCCTACCACAACTACTACTAACGAATCTAAAACAACTAAGTTTCTCTAATATTTTGTGATTTGCATTTGATTTCGTCCAGCCAGATCCTGCCGGACAATACATGACGGGACTACCACACTGATGCATCGTCCTAAAAAGCCCCGGCTGCAAAAGGCAAGATGCCGACAACGGGGAGGAATTGATGATATACTGTGTATATATGTATATTTATGTTCATTTTGTACATTTCTAAAAATAAAGTTTAATGGAAATACTTAGTAGGCCTATCCTTTCTTCCCTGAATTATTTGCTCCTATAACATATCATTCATATATAGCAAACCATGATTTGATTTCTCATCAAACAGTAGTAGTTTATTACAGGTAAAAATAACTTACTCTTTGTTATGACTGGCTCGTAGGCCACAAGACATACACGAGTTTACAAAACCACGGCACATTTATTGTGGTAAATGCAGAGATAGGTGGTCGAGGGGAGGGGGGATCGCCGAGTTCGTCCTTCTGCAGCCGCTTTGGAGAGAGACAGGGGCCGCCGTGTGACTCCGGGCAGCTGGGCTTAATAGCACCTCGGCTCCGGCCAGGTGTCCGTGATCGCGCTGATTAGCCTCTTCAACTCCACCCCATCGTAAGACCTGCAACACACCTGCACAAAGGCCCTGGGGCCGTCACACTCTTCTATAACAACAGTTGTAGGTACAGTTCGGTTAGTTAGCGTATAAAATATACGGCTGTACCGACGCAATTATAAGACTGATGTTCCGCTGAGAGCGAGCCGAAAAAAGCACTGTTAGACATGGGCGGAGCCTCTCTGGTGGTTGACTAATCAGAACAGAGTGGCCGAGCTGACCAATCGGAGCACACTAGGCTCACAGGGAGGGGGGGGCAAGAGCTCCAACGAGTCGTTTAGTGGAGAGAGTGAATACTGCTGAATACACATACTTTATAGAGATGCTGTATGCGAAACCAATGTGAGTTTGGAAAATTGCACAGTATAAATCTATTTTAGTATACCTCAACAATGTAATTATGATCAGTGGAAATGGCCATGACATGGGCCCTTTAAATAATAATACAATGGTAGACCCAAAAACAGTTCCTGTCGTCGGAAAAGCAGAGACGGACGTCACACTTGGTGCATTGTGTGTTTGTGTACCCTTTACTGCAGTGTCTGCAGCGTCTTCCCTTTGTCTTCACTGGAAAATGTGCCTTGTGTACATCCAGTGGAGGTTGCACAGCAAAAACCAGTGTACATTGTACTCTATAAGAGTACATTTAACACCAGTTTTGGGGTTTATATAGGTCCAAGAGTTTGGTGTTCTCTGAACACTGTCAAAAGTGTAAAATATAAACTCCAAATAAAGAGTTAGATTTTAACACTTTGGGAGTAAAAATATACTCTACACTGCAAAAATCACAGTGTATATTGTACTCTATAAGAGTACATTTAACATAAGTTTCGGTGTGTATATAGGTCCAAGAGTTTGGTGTTCTCTGAACACTGTCAAAAGAGTAAAATATAAACTCAAAATAAAGAGTTAGATTTGAACACTTTGGGAGTCAAAATATACTCTATAACTGGTACTTTTTTGACACCGTTTGAGTGCTTTCCAACACGTGCAGTGTAAACCTAGAACCAGGGTTGGGAGGGTTACTTTGTAAATGTAATCAGTTACTGATTACTGAATACATGGCTCTGAAAGTAATCCGAATACAGTTACAGTTACGCGTCTTAAAAAAGTTACGTATTCAGATTACTTTTAGATTACTTTTGGATTACTTTCTTTTTCCATCACAGATGGGTATGTTTTGGTGTACAGGAGACACAAAAAGCAAAAGGAAACTGAACGTGTTTTTACTGTTTTAATGGCTTATCAAGAGCACAACTGAAACATAACATCTGAAACGATGTAACATAATACACTTTTTGGGGATGCAGCTTGGAATGTGAGGAGTGAGGGTCACGGCTTAGAACGGGCGTGTCGCCTTCTGTCCTGCCAGTGTTGGCAGGACATGAATTAAAATGTCGAACTCTGACTTCATTTTAAGGACATTTCGGCCAGGGGTGTAGAGCTATATTTGTTTAAGCACCGGATTGGGAAAACAGGAGAGTGTGTGCACCAGTCTGCCTTGATCTATGAATTCATGTCCGTGACACTCACAGTATCTGCTGCCCACAGCTGTTTTATAGAAGGAAAACCTCCTTCACTTCATGAAATCTCTGCGGCACCAGGAGGCAGCGGGAGGGTTAACTCAGCCTCTGAGAAGAGGAGCGCGCAGTGCCTTTCACGCACCGCCTTCACTGTGTTTACCTTCATTAGAAAGGCTAACGAGCGACCGCAGGCTGATGTGTTTTAACCACACACACACACACACGATTTAAACGCAGACTTTTGTTCCTCCATGTTTCGTTGTTATTGTTTCACTGAGCGGACCCGCACATTTTTTTCAAACGCTCCCTTTTTTGGTCCATCTGCGGCGGTAATAGGTTTTTTGCACTGTGATGATTCGACTGTACCTTTAGTGATGAATATTAAATGTTGTGAGGAAATCTTTCCACCAATAATTCCAATAAGTAATCCAAAATGTATTCACTTCAGGTTTACGAAAGTAACTGTAATCAGATTACTCGTTTTTCAAATGATGATGTTAATGATTGATTTCTGTATTCTGATTACGTAACGCCGTACAACCCAACCCTGCCTAGAACCCTCAGAGAGTTACAAATGTACTCTTAGTCAGTCTTTTAGTGTCACTGTGCAGAGCTGATTATTCAACACTTTGAGAGAGAAAATGTACTCCATGGTCATTTTTAACACTGTTTCAGTGCTGTTTAGCTGGTGTACACCAAACAAACAATTTCGGGGTGAATCATTAACACTTCAGGAAATAAAGTATACATCAGATTCTTGCATTTATTTTCAAAAATGTGATTTTGATGTGTTTTAAATATAACATCTAATCAGTAGCAACATCAAACAACCCAGTCATAGGTGGAAATGTGTGTACATTTGCTCATTAGGCCTCTTTAGTCTGAGGAAACACTTTAGAGGTCATCATTCCAAAATCCTGTTACAACAAATGGACAACGTGGAATACCATACACTAGTGCTACACTAGTGTTAATGTGCAAAGTAAACTGACAAAAATAGTGTTTTGAAAGACTAACAATCACCGAGCAGGATGACCAACATCTAAAAGTGTACATGGCAACCAGTTTACATCAATGTTGTAGATGGTGTTCTGAAAAAATGTGTACATGCCGTTTAAGGCCTGGTCATAGGAGATCCCAAACACATAATGTGCTTTAAAAAGTTCATCAAAACTGACAAGGAAGACTTGGCCTTGCAGGGAAGGAGCTCACCATCCAACCCAATGTAGTACTCATGGAGCTGTTTCTTGTGGTCCCAACTGCTAGGATGTAGGGTTGCCTCCACTGGACCAGAGTACTCCTGAAGGCTGGAGATGACTGTAAGATAACAATAAACACAAATATAACTACACTGTACATCATATTTTGATGGATGGGTCAAACACTGACAAAAACCTTTGATAGCAAATCAGATCAGCTCAGCCATTACCATGCACAGAAGTCAAATGCAACATACACATTAATGCAGCAGTAATATAAAACCTAAAAGCATCCCAAAAATAGTAAAACACTGACAGGGACAATTTCACTGCACAATGAGTGCTTTTACTTGATACTTAAAGTACATTTAGCTGATTATACTGGCATACTTTTACTTAAAGGTAGGGTAGGTAAGTTTTTGTTATATTCCATGGAATGCTCTTAACATCCCGATAGCAATGAATATCTTAAGTGCTTTGACAAAAAATCCATAAAAAAACGTCATCTGTGGAAGCCGTAGTACTGTAAAAAGCATGACCAATCATCTGAGCCGGCCCGGCTAAAATAACTGGATGGCCTACCTGCCTGTCAGCCTTCCATCTGTGCACAAACTTATCTCGTGCCCTCATTGGTCATGTGCGCGTTCGTGTGTGTTGGAGGAGGGGCTCTATAAGGAAGTGGCAGATTTTCTCCGGTTGTGTATTTTCAAATTCTAGCGATCTCGAGCCGGTTTATCAAACTTACCTACCCTACCTTTAAGTCAGGTTTTAAGTGCAGCCCTTTTACTTATAGTATTTTCACAGGGTGGTATTTCGAGGGGTGAGAACCAGAGGGGCGTAAGTGACATTTGACCAACTTTACAGGAGAGCCAAAACAAAAAATGACCATACTTTGTCCTGACTTTGTTTATCAAATTAAATCTTTAATATGAAAACTTTATAAACATGTGGATGACAATATACTTAATGAACGATATTTTGACATTCGTTGAAAAAAATATACTTCTATCTTTTTTTTATTCGGAAGAAAGTCACTTGTGCCTTTTTGGAACTAAGATTTTATCTCATATAAACTAAGAAAAAGGGCGTATCTGATACAAATAGGAAAAAGGCTTTACATTTATGAGTTGAAAAGTAACAGTAATCAATTGTTATAATAAAAATATCATAAAAATATCCTTATATCATATTAGTTCATTGAATGTAATTATTACAACAAAAAAACATTAATAACCATTTTACCAAATAGTTAATTGTTTAGCCATTTCCCCAAATAACCAATTACAAATAGGCTACAGAGTCCATTGTGATAATATAAAATATCAATATCACATTAGTTCACTGAATAACAATAAATTACATTAAACCTGGCCTAATAACTGTTTGGCAAATCAAAAAGACTTTAGAACATTGGGAATGTCAAATATAGCAATATAATTATATACGACAACAGCATATTTCATGCAGATCATGTACATTTCAGATTGATTTGAAACGACATACTAGCCTAGTGAGGGATACTCCCATGTGTGCACAGTGTGAGTACACAGTTCACAGCAGTGATCCCAGGTGGACCTGTGTGCATCTTCTTTGGTTCAATTGCATGAGCACCTCTGGTCTCCTGCTTTCCAACTTGCAGCTTGGTCGGACAGCTCATATTTGAACTGAATCCCTTTCGGATCCTCTTTTGTGTAGCGCAGCCATTTCATTTTCTGCCAACTAACTGTTTGACCCTTTGTGTCTTTGGTTCTGTTTCGGACCGTGTGTTGTGAGAAGGACTTGAAATCCAGAAAGTCACTGTGCCCAAGCTCAATCACCTTGTATGGCCTGTTCCTCCTTGCCATCCTCACAAAAGTGTAGTACCCCTCCGGACTGTACACAGACACTTTTTTTCTGGCGGTCTCAATGGCTGCATGGACACTGTCACATTCCATCTGGCTGTGACCAGACTCCATGAATGTATGGTCAATAATGGAGATGGGCAAGGTTTTAACTGCATGAAGACACATGGCACTAAAACCAGCATTCCTGTTCTGCCAAGCCAAGTCCCTATGGACTTTGCCACCACCGCCCTATAAGCTTAGTAACACTTCTTCAGCAGTGAAAAGCTTTCTTCTCATGGTTGACCTAACTTGCTTACATGTGGTGTCAGCCATTCAGACTCAAGTGCTATCCAAAGGCTTTACCATAATACATTTCTCAGGGCCAAAAGGACGTAAGTGCACTTACGCCCTTTTGGCCCCAAATAGTTCAGTGTGTTCTGTGTTAGGTATTTTGGTTTTTGATTAATAACTCTGGATTGGTTTAGAATTCACATGCAATGTTTTGGCAGTAGAAAGAGCTCATCGAGAGCTTTCATTTGCTATATATAACTAATTTTTGACCAAAATGTCACTTGCGCCCCTCTGGTTCTCACCCCTTGATTTGTACTTTTACTAAACTTAAATCCTATGAAAACTTCCTCCACAACTGGAATTGGTCTATTGCACATGTACAGTACCAAATGTAGTGCAAAGTTAGACTTAACTGCTAACAGCATTATATCAGGCGGGAGGTGAGAGCTTAGAAATCATTCAATCTACATGAGTAACGTAAATTGGCGGTAGCTAAGCTAACAGCTGCTAACGTTAACGGTCTCATTATTTAAAACGGTGCCTGCAAACTAGAGTATTCAAGGCCGCTGCGGCACGTCCGTAACGTTACACCCTGTCGAATGATTGGAAAGAGGAGCGGTTTTCCCCCTGAGTCAGTGTGAATGAAGCCTAACAATTAACATTAGCCCAAGTCACGGGAGCGGCAGCTAAAATAGCAAACTAATACATCTTTCGTTGTCAGAATAACGTTAATCTGATTGACTACGGCTAACGTTACCCCTACAATAACGTCACAAATATTCTACTTGCTAACGTTGTTGTTTTTAGTTGTTTAGTTATACAAATTAAAACAAGACAAATATGAATTTTCAGAATGATTCACTTGGTGTCTACTTACCTAACGTTACCGTCCTGCGGAGAAATGTTGCCGTGTTCGATCCATGGATGTATAACTCTTGCATCAATCTGAAACGGTCACGGTCGTGCTTTTCCTGGAGAATATTTTCAAAAAGTCGAGGGTCACGAGGCTGCATTAAACCAATGAGAAGGCGCGGCCTATCTGATGACGAATCGAAACCTAAGATCATATGCGGACCAGACAGACTCAATGCAAAGATATACTCTGAGGGAGTCCATCATCCCAGGATAAACACTACACAAGTCAACACCAACACCACACCAAAGAGAGGTTCTGGTGCACTCTGAGAAGTGTACTTTATGTCCATTCTACTCCAAAATGTAAACATTTCTACTCTGGTCATCAGTACTCTGGGATTTTAATACTTTGGTATTTGCTGTGTGTGATCTCTTGGATGGAGCCCCGTTTGGTGGACTCCCATCACCTGAGGATGGTCTCTTCTGAGCATTCAATTGAGTTGTGTTCACCTGATTAGAACATAATCAATTTAGATACATGTTAAAAATATTACAGTGAAATATTAAAAATATTACAAACCACAAGCAACATTTTAAAGAACCTGCATGCACATTGGAGAATACGGAGAGGCACCGCCAAAGCACTCGATTCACACACTAACAGATTGGTGCACATACAAGACATGGTGTCATCCATCCTGGTTTAGTATTGTCTAGATGATAGTTGGCATTTAATTCCCATTCTATTTAGTCTACAGAGGCAGAGAAAAGAGCCATTTAACACTAATCCTCACCAAATAATACATTCATTTGTGTGCAGATTGGGAGGATTTAACGCCAGCTCACAACCAAACAAGACGGGAGTGAAATGGATGCCACCATGTCTGTGTGTGTCGGGGGAGAGGGAAAATAAAGTGATTATTTCACAGTCAATAGACACATATCACAAGTTCCATTCAAGTGTTTATTTGGTGCGACATCTCATTTAAAAAGTGTTTTTAATAATCATATTTCAAAACATTTATGAAATTTGTCAAATGGAAAAGCTTGGTTTGTAAGCTTTTGTAATTACAGCTGGCTGCTAACACTGAGATTTATTAAAAAGTAAGGCCCGATAAAACTGGCATATGCGTCACTTAAAATGTTGAAAATGTTCTGAAAATAGTGTGGACAATGAATTGTACACTTTGAGAAGTGTATTATTTGAGAAGTGAATTTATTTGCACAAGAGAACATGTACAATCTCACACTTTTTGGGTGTATTTCTGGTAACCAAAGTGGTGCAATTTGGACCTGTGACACGTTTAATATCAGTATTTATTGAATAGAGAACAGTAAAGCAATTGCTGCTCCGGCTTTGCATCAGTGTAGCATAGTTACTGCACTAGGGGTCAAAACAAATATTGTGAGCATATGCATGTACAGTATGTCAGGGTTCTTACGGTCATTAAAAACCTGGAAAAGTCATGGAAATTCTAAATGCTAATTCCAGGCCCTGGAAAAGTTATGGAAAACAATATGTTTCCCAAAGTTTTGGAAAAGTCATGGAAATGTAACTAAAGTTGCATCAAATATAATTTATATTTGATCTAATCGCCTAAATAGTAATACTATAATGATAATAAATACTGTATCGTATAGTAATGAAACGTAAAATGGCATTTAACTGCATGTCGAGGTATTTTGCTGGTGAGATTTTAGTTGCTTTAGCGTGTAGAAGCTAGTAAGCCAACTATTGGATTTGTTTTAGATAGGCACGGCATGTTTCATATGCAGACCTTATTTTCCTGTTCCATGTGGTACCACTGAGAAAGAGTAATTTTTTTGGTCATGGAAAATTAGGTAAAGGTCATGGAGAAGTCGTGGAAAAGTCATTGAAAATCATTGGTGAAAAAGTGTATGAACCCTGGTATGTATCTATGTATGTATTGTTTGCAGGGGGCGCTAAATGCAGTAGTGTTTTTTTAAATCTGAAAAAAGTATCCCCACTTTTTCTAACAAAGTGACACCAATGGAGACTGGGGTAGTGTTTCTAACATGTCCACAATATAGCTTTACTTTTATATTCAAGTTGTGATTAAAAAATAACGGGTAAGATAATGTGTGAGTATTATCTTATAGCCATTGTAACTTTCTCTAATTAAAGAAAGTTAAAAGTACCCCATGGTTTGACACGATGCACATTCATGCTGAAAGTGTTGTGGTCTTCCACTAATTGACATTCAGAGCTCAAATTCTCAATCACCTTTCACTAACTCATCCCCCCTGTTGCTGTCAAATATAATGAAGCACAAGTATTATGAAATAGCGTTTCATAAAAATGTTCGTGCTGAGACATACAGTAAAAAAGTGATTTAATCTCCCCTCAGAAACACTTGTATCCCATTAAACCCTGCCAAAACTACTCAAACTATTAAATACAATGACTTTGATGTAATTCAACACCTGTAGTAAAAATACATCTACAATATATAATTTAATTCACTTTAATTCATAATCTTATGACATTGAAAATGTGGATTTTCCTGTTCCTGTGGAGTACCTGTTCGACTCGATTGAACAGCAATACAAGCCATGCAAGACATAGAATATACTACAGATAAGATGACTGACATTGATGGAGTGGCTGCATCTGGAACTCTAACACACCTGAATTATAATAAGGTGGCAATGATAGAAAATGATGGATAGCTCACAGCATGGAGGGGTGACATGGAGGAGGGGATCTGAGGTGAAGTGAGGCAGGATAGAGATGCAGATTTCAGGGGACAGATCAGCTGTCACCATCTTCAAATGTTGTTGTTTTTTAAGTTTATGACGTTTAAGCATGTTTCTCTGCAGTGTACATGAGAGCAACCCACCCGGTTGCTTTCCTTCTACGTCATGGTCCCGCCCCTTTATCTGCTGTTATTTGAGTGGTGATCACTACAAATTCTTACTTTTTTTTTTTATCTACAAAGATCTCAAATACAATAGTTTATCAGGCAAACACTGTACAATGTCATTGGAGGTCATTGATTTGTGTTAGCATATGATGAAATTAAAAGCAACAGGTGATTGAAACCTTTTCAAGGGACGAGCGGCAGGAAGCAAGCTGACACCAAACTGGGATTTCCTTGGCTTGTCAGTGTTTTTAATCTAAAAGCAGCATCTACATTCAATACTTTGACCTTTTAACATTACAAATGTTTACTTTGATGCTTGACGCTAATTTGATTAGCATTATAATTTAGCTGTGAAGAAGTGTTTCCCACAGAAGAACACATATTGCCTGACCAAAAAATGCTAGCGTGCTGGCAACAGTAGCGTAGGAATTGAGAATATTCATAACCCTAAACATGGCATCTTTTTTTAGAAGGTGTAATTCAGGAAAAAACATATAAATGGAAATGTGTCTTACTCATTACAAACAAATTATTATAAATGTTGTTATGTCTCACAGGCTCCGCCCTCTACTGGACTCTATGGGTACTGCCCTCGACCTCCCAATGCGAGCGTTCACCTACTGAGAAAACTATAAACCTAGCTGGCCCCCGGGGGCGGGCCTACCTGAGTGCGCGCAGGCCCACAGTATATAAGGCGGCCTCGCCTCCCGCCCGTCATCCTTTTCTCTTCAGCGAGCAGGATAAACAACTGAGACTGAAAGAGAGAGAAGACAATTGAGAGAATGAAAAACTCACCAGTCCTTGAGCACCGACCTTGCCCTGCATGCAACGGCCTAATCGCAGGTGCCGATCCCCACCGCCTGTGTTTCGAGTGTCTGGGGCCTGAACACACCGGGGACGACTTGCAGTCTCCCTCCTGTAATGCCTGCCGGATTCTACCACAGCTTAGCCGCCGGCACCGCATGGAGCACTTTCAGGCCTACTACGCATCGCCAGAAGAAGCGAACGACCACGTGGACCTCGAGGTGGTGGAGATGGAGGAGCAAGAGGTGGTGCCATTCGTTTTTGCCATCCCGGCAGGCCGGCCGGCCCCGTTCGTCGACAAGGAAGACGACGAGGGTTCCTCGGTGTTGGGTGCTTCTGGTTCCGGCGCCCAGGACGGGCCGCCTCACAGTTCCGCACGTCAGGACTTCCCAGCTGTGATGGCCATCGCGGCGGAGCGTGTAGGGTTACCGCTCCCCCCGCCACTACCGCCAAAGCCGGTGAGCCGCCTCCGTCAGGGGTTTTACGACCCGGCTTCCCCGGCACAGCCGGCCTTCGTTATATCTCTCACAGGCTCCGCCCTCTACTGGACTCTATGGGTACTACCCTCTATGCAAGCATTCACCTACTGAGATTTCTATAGACGTAGCCGGCCCAAAAGCATTGGTTTGAATAGTTTTGTTATATAAAGTCGTCACTTGGCATCACTATCACACTGGACAGTATCACAGCAGGTCTGTAAACAGGAGCAAGCGGTCACTTGAAGATCATTTGAATGTGGGTAGCTACGAGTCCAATCTTGAGAGGTTTGTGTGTAACTGGGGCAGATGAGGTGCGTGTCAGTAGCAGAGTGAGCGGTGTAAAAGCATCGTAGTTAACCGAAATAAGTTTTAATGCGTTTGTTCACTGCAATAATACCAGGTTTTCTTTTGTTGTCGACAAAGGGCCCTCTTTCCGTCATTTTCATTGAGCTGAAGTAAACATACCACCGATTGGCTAAGAGTGAATTTGAGCTTTTAGGGAGGAGCCAAAGCACACCACTGCAAAGGAAAGGGGTACGCTGAATGTACAACCCAAGACAAAACGAGAGCATAATGCGAAACAGAATGCAGCACAATAATCTTTTTATCTCGATTATCTTGTATTGTCAGGAGCACTTATCGTGTCTCAGAAATGTGCACAATCCTCTACTCTGTGGTTTAAGATGGAATGACTTAATAATTACAAGTCTTACCTCTGCAAGAACTCCAGGGTAGCTCCCAGTTCTGAGCGATAACTGATGTTGAGGCAAACATCAGCATCAGGGCATCGACAACATTCAGGACACTGTCACTGACGATGGTCTGGTCCTCTGCTATCATGTAGTGTCCAGCTGTCAGGGGAGAACTCCCTTAAGGTACACAACAGGAAAAAGTCACAAAACATTTATAAATCCAAAAAATATTTAGTGCAGATTGTTTTGTTTTTTTACTGGTGTTCACATGGCCAATTGTATTTTAGGAATGATCAGCTCCTGCAGCTTTCTTTTCTTTCTTAAGTGTTTCCTAATGTTAACAGTGTAGAAAATGTCACATCATAAAGTGATAGTTTGGGTGTTTAAAGTGGGGTTTTATAAAGGTACTTATCCATAGTCAGTGTATTACCTAGAGTAGATGATGGCCGGCAGGGGCGGACTGGGAAATGGTGGACCTCTGTCGCCTGTCAGCTTAACTTCAATGATGCCGTTTAAAAACAGCAAGCCGACCCGGCCGTTCGGTGATTCTACAGATGGTCAGTCCGCCACTGATGGCCGGTATAACCCGAGCTTGGAGATGCAGACAGGAGCAACCACCTGGAAGCAAAGCAATGTACTGCTCTGGACAGGGTCAGCAGAAAAACATATTTTAGCCACCTCTTGATGATTTCCATATCCTTTCACTGTTTGCATAGCAATACCATATAGGACATTGAGAATTGATAACACTTGAAATGGCAAGAAATCTTACTTGAGGATCTCTGGCTGCTGTTTATTCTTGGTAGGTTGCAATTACTGGTACTGCAGCTACAGTAACAGCTGAGGGGAAAAAAAGAGACACAAGTTTGCACATGCTTAAGCAAAAATAACTTAAATAACACAGCAGCAGCTTTAAGTACAGTAATACCACTCAGAGTTCCCGTTAGCCGGTAATTACCGGACTATGACCGGTAAAATATGCTGAAGACCGGCAAATCTAAATCTCTCCGGTCAAAATGTCTGGTCAAAATAATTTCCCTTTAGCACAATACCGCATCAGTTGCGCCACTTATGTGACATACAAGAATAGTATGTGACAGACAAGAATAGTCAATTCTAATGCCTAACATTTAATGTGGAGAAAGAGTGTCCTGTATGGGTTGATTGTGCGTTGATCTGTTGGTAATGCCTCGGGGTTCCGGTGGGCATGTAAACAAATGCATAATGCTGCGCTATACTTTGCGGCCTCACCCTGTTGCATAGCGACGCTTATTGTTTAGGTGTCTTTTAATAAGCAGGTAGTCATATCATTAGCTAGAACCAGCTAGATCTGATCGATGTGGACATAAACGCGAGTGAAGTCTAATCTGACGGGATAGAGAGATCAGCTGCTGCTGACGAGTCGACACCCAGCTCTGCATGATCATCTGCAGCGGTGAGCGGAACAAAACACACACTTCAGGTTAGAATATCACGTAGCTATTTTAATTACCTCTCAAACTACCTAAACTAGTTATAGATATGTTTAGTTTTACTGGGTTGCTCATTACTGGATCCGCGAGCTGCATGATACTGACGGGCTGTCAGGAGAGGGAGAGAGAGCGCTCCGTTTATTATTCCCGTGTTATAAATTACTGTACACTTTTGAATAATGTAGTTAATCTACTAGAATTAGTTTGATATGATTCGATATTAAACGATTTGTTTAAAAGCTCAATAAATAAGAAGACCTTTGACCGGCACTTTTCTCATTTTGTCCGGAAGATTTAAACTTTAAACTTTAACGGACATGCTGACCGGCAAAAAAATATTCTAACGGGAACTCTGCCACTTCAAGTATAAGACCTGAGTACTTCTACTCTTACGGACCGTCCACACGGCAGCGTTAAAAAAGCTTGAAAATCTTCTGCCCATTCACTTTGAATGGGGGTGACGTCACTTGCCTCATTTTTCGCCGAATTGCATTGTGGGCAGGCGAGCGGAGATTTTCAGGATTTTCAGGATTCAAAATTGAACAATGTTCAACTTTTGAGGCTGAGGTGGAAGCGTCAGCCAATCAAATCCTGTGTATGCAAATCTGACAGTTCAAGCGCTAGCCAATCAAACCGCGTGTATGCTGGGAGAGACATAGCAGGTCATTTCCTCATATTCCAAAACATGGAGGAGAAATTAGCGGGAGGGAATCACCCGGTGCTTTATGACCAGTCCCTATTTACCTACCGGGATACAAACCGGAGGAGCCAGGCAGGGAGGGAGGTGGCAGAGACAGTGGTAGGTTTTCGCCTGTTTGGGGAGTTTATATCCAGTTTACTTCGGGCTTTTTTTGCTTCGTATGTCGGGGGCGGGAGATTCATGTGATTGGTTGTTGGTGCCTTGCTCGCAAAAAAATTCCCAAGATTTTTTTAACGCTGCTGTGTGGACGGTCCGTTATTCAAGTACAAGATCAAAGAACTTCTCCCACCTCTGATTATAGCCTTAACATAGGATTGAAAAGATATGGATAATGTGCATTGTGTGTAACATTATGCCCACAAAATCGATTATAAACTAAGGATTGAGCTAACATTAGGAGTTAGTGACAATGTATGCTAGTTAGCTAGCTAAACTATTTATTAAATAATATTGCGAAAAAGTAACTCTGAAACATTCACTGCACATCAGCTCAGCCACTCGAGCACCATTAAAAAATAAAAAATGAACACCCTGCATAATGACGGCATATAACAGCTCAATTTCAAAGCATGGTAGCTAGCTGCTACCAGCTAGCTAGCTACTACCTAGCTATGGTAACGTTAGCTAACATTACTTTGTTTTCGGTCGTTAAACAAAATGTATACCATAGCTAGGACTTTGACGTTTGCAATGTTTTAAGTCTTGAGTGTTTTGAATCCGTTGATAAATAGTTTTTACCGTTACCTCTGAAAGTGCTGATTCCTCTCCTCTGGGCGTGCCACGTGCAGTGCTCTTCACCTCCTGCATGCAAACTGAGTGGTCTCTGTAGTATCAGTGCCTTTGTGCATGCGCTCTGTCTGCCTCAGTGCATGATGGGTACGTGCAGCAGAAGTCTCTGATTGGCTGCAAATCGATTGCCCTGAAAATCCTTTGATGAACATCCAATCCTTGTATTATTTTAAGAATTGGTAACGCCACACCATAAAGATTAATTTAAAAGTAAAAAAAATGGGGTGCAAACTATTTACATTGCAATTATAATTGTTTAATTATTTGGATTTTATTTTCTTAATTTACAAAATGACAATGTAACTAGTTGATAAATATTAAAACAAACACTGAAGGCCTTCCAAAGACACAAGCAAAATATGTTATAAGACTTCTTTATTGTCAGTTTATTCTTTTAAATTGAGAATAGAGAACACTGATAACTAATGTTGGTGCACATTTATATAAGTTTGATTATGATCAGGAATATCCCATCCCATCTGTACTTTGCAGTTCTGTCCCAAGTACAAGTTAAGTAGGTATTAATCAATGTGTACATATCATTTTTAGTCATGCATAGTACTGCCTTCCTGTTTGCTTTATTTTTGAGAAACCTATTCTGCACCTACCTGGGTTTTAAGAGAGTCCTATATGCTCAATTTACTTTTTGAAAACACAAGCTCACAATAAAGTCAGATGGGAGATCTACAGAAGCAAAGTGTGATAGACAAAGATGCATTCCTATATTAAACAAACAGATAATAAATCTTTGTTGTTCCACGAGGCAGTTGTAGCCATAGCAAATGGATTAACAAGTGAATTTAGGTACTTAACCTTCAACTACCTGCTGCCTGAAATCCCTGTGACATCACTGTAGATTGTTGTAACCAACTAGCTGTGTGGGACATTATCACAATACATATTTAAGTTAATTGACTTGGATTGTAAATGTATTTCGCTGTAGCTATAGCTTTGTCAACATGCTTTGGTGAAGGCCTATTATTTCAATGTGATGCATTGAATAGTTGGATATTATTAGACGTCTAAAAGGACAACATTGTTCGTTTTACTGTAATTGCAATGCTAATACCAATTTAGCATAGTGGTAGCACTAACTGCTAACACGGTTTTGATATTCAGAGTCTGGCTGTTCGTGCATGTTCAATGTTATGGGCTAAATTGTACATGCTAGTGTGATAAGGCCTAGGGGAAGATGCTAATGTTATTTAACTTCTAGATCCTTTCATTTTTTACTTAGAGTGAAACTCAATATGTTTTTTGCATACTGTGCGCCAATCACTCTGTGTTTTAAATATTGAGTCACACATTTTAGAACATTGATACATTTCTAAAAGCTACTTTCCTAACAAACATGGTGCAGTTGTAGCAATCGCTACGAGAGTGCACTCTGTGTTAGCTGCACAAGGCACTTTGCGGTAGCTTCACGTCTCTGATGATCTGAAAAGCTAAATGATGTCAGAAATGTACACAGCTTTTTCTTGTGTTGAAACAGATCAGCAGGTCAATGTTACTTGGGTTGTGAACGCACAACAGTTGGTTGTTTGTTAGTAGAGTTGCTTTACTGTAATCACAATGCTAATACCAATTTAGCATAGTGGTAGCACTAACTGCTAACAAGGTTTTGATATTCAGAGTAGGCTGGCTGTAAGTGCTTGCTAGCATGTTCAATGTTATGGGCTTATGCTAGTGTGATAAGGCCTAGGGGAAGATGCTAATGTTATTTAACTTCTAGATCCTTTCATTTTTCGCTTACAGTGAAACTCAATATGTTTTTTGCATACTGTCTGCCAATCACCGTTAGCTGCACAAGTGACTTTGCGGTAGCTTCGTGTCTCTGATCATCTGAAAAGCTAAATGATGTCAGCTTTGTCTTGTGTTGAAAGAGATCAGCAGGTCAATGTTACTTGGGCTGTGAACGCACCGAACACCAAAACTGCTCCCTGGCGCCGGCTATCTGGCAGCCTCTCTGCGATCCCCTCTCCTATCCGCATGTGGTTGTGTTTGTGCATGTATATGCTCTGTGTGTTTGTGCATGGACAGTATCTCCTCCCTGTGTGTGTAATGTGTTTAAACACAACAGAGTGGGGGAAGACATTTCCCTCTGAGTGATGAATACATTATATCTTCTTCTTCTTCTTCTTCTTCTTCTACATCATAAGTGAATGGTCACATTAGGTTTGCCTGCAGTGAATGCTGCATTACATCAAAATCAAATGAGGAGATCACAAAGCTTTTTGTCGAGGGACCCCTTGCTATGCTAACTTCCTGGTTGGCCTCAAAAATACGTGAACACTGAACCACTTTATAATTCACTGATTCTGTCCTGGCTATAAATACAAATGATCAATAACCTGACATTACTTGACAGCGATCTGGCGCTGGGATAACAAAAATATATCCAGTTAAATTACTTTAAAATTCATCAAATGTAATTTGTATTATGCAACTGGTTGATCATAATTGGACCGAGATGTAAGAGGCCGAAGGAAAGAATATAATTTTAGTTTAATTTGAATATTAGGTTAGTGTATCTTCCTGTGTGTTAACATTGGCAGGAGAGTTATTCCAAACTGAGGGAGCCATACAGCCGTCCTTTAGTGGTGGTTAATTATTGAAGTGGGTGATATTTCTAACATTATGAATTAACCATAACAGACCACATATCACCACTGGAGGTCAGAAGTGAAACCCAGGAGGAAAATATTCCTATTTTTAGATGCTGCAATATATATTAATGTGCAAGAGAGGAAGTCAAGTTCCTACACTAGTATAAGATTCCAAATCTTTTTGTGGAAAGCTGCATTTTTACAGAATTTAAAACATGTTCAGATTCCAGCCTTTCCTCAGACATTGTATGTGGTTTGTTCAAGACATTCCGTTCCATCCACGGAGAAAGGAAAGGAGTTAATACAGCGGTTAAGCTCATAATATGGAAGGTATTGTGTACTTTATGAAAGAAGCATGACATTTTCACCAGTTTTAGTAATTATGATGAGGTTTGATTTCAGATGTAAAGGCATTTCTGATTGGACCTCTGAAGACCTGGAGAGGTCAATTACCGCGAACAATGTTGAATTCCAATTGTTGGCGTTTATGACAAGGATAAGCTAATGTTAACAGTCATATTCATACCCCATGGACTCTTTTTGGTACCACTTTACAATAAGACTACCCTTATAAAGGATTCATAAAGGGTTTATAATTAGGTTATTAATTAGGTTGTAAACACTTTATTAATCATTAAGAACCATTTATAAACCAGCTCTAACATAGTTTTCCTACACAGGCTCACTATTTGGCAAGATGACTAAGCCTTATATTGGCACTAGCTTACTTCGTCTTCTTCATCAGCCAGCATCCTTGGTATCTGTTGTTCACTGAGTTGATTCTCCCCCCATCCATCTTGATCTCTTTATGACCATTTATTTATGAGTTACTAACATTTATAACTGCCAAAGGGGAGCCTTGTAAAGTGTTAAATAAATCACCATTTATGAATGAGTTACTACCATTTATAATTCGTTTAAGTTATATTAAGTCTTAAAGTTATGCATAGATTAGGGCGTGGTCACATTGAGTGACAGGTCATTCCATTGACTGCTGCTGTTAGCTTCCTGTCGATCTGCTAGCAGCTCCGTGATGCTACAGGGACTCAGCCTGCTCAACTCATCCGGGGAACATAACTTGAACTCGGCCGTGTTTGTTGTGCTGGTGCCTTGTGGACTATTCTTCATGCTTATATCGGACTATTGTGACTCGCTCTGCGGTTAAAATAGCAGACGGTTCATGAATGCGGTTTTGCGGTAAGTGAAATTTGAGTACTTTATTTATGTGTTGCTTATTAGGGTGTTGTTCACAGCATTCACGGTTCGGTACGGGTACCTCGGTTTGGGGGTCACGGTTCGGTACGGGTTCGGTACAACAAGAAAAAGCAAAAAAAGTCCCAAATGAATAATTCCAGGTTTGTCTTTTATTTATTTTGAACAGTAGTGCAAGTTTCAGTTTAAAAATAAGGAACTCTAACATTTTCAATAATTAAAGTGGACCTATCATGCAAAATGCACTTTTGTACGTCTATTATACATGAATATGTGTCCCCGGTGTGTCAGGGAACTCACCAAGTGTCAGAAAACACAACCTTCTCTCTTTTCCTCCATACCCAAATCTCTAAAAACGGGGCTGCGACGGATCTGATACAGACTGATACAGATTTGAAAATTCTCTGACGTCAGGAACGAGGAGCTCCGCCTATATGACCAACTCTCCACCTATCAGGGGAATGTGGGGTTGGGCCACGGCCGGCCATTGCCGCTCGAAAGCGCTGGAGATGCTGTAGTACATATGCCAGGCCTGTAAGTGGCGTTGTAGTCTGCCCCAAAAGCAGTGAAGAAGACTTCCCGCGCATGGTTGCCCTTCTGTTTATTCTCCGCTGTGGCTCTTTTTCTCCCTCCCCGAGGCAAGCGTTTGCTCCTGCTGCTGCTGTAATTCAATGCAATCCCTCCCCGTCGAGGCAAGCACTGTAATTCTCTCCGGTTAGTCCACCAGCAGATGACAAACACCCACCTCTCCGCCTCTTCCAAGGAACGAGGGGACCGTGCGGCAGAGTTTCAGTTAGATTTTTTTCCGCCGGTCAACATGTCCGTTAAAGTTGAAATCTTCCGGACAAAATTAGAAAAGTGCCGGTCAAAGGTCTTCTTTGTTATTTATTGAGCTTTAAAACAAATGAATAATGACTCTATATAATCACATAAGAATAAAACACGGAGGACGGAGATCTCTTTTTCTCCCCCTCTTCTGACAGCCCAGCAGCTGATTTCAAAGCACGCACGCTCCCCTCTCCTGCAGGGGGGCGTGGTCAGCTGCAGCTCATTTGCTACGTTACAGAATCAGCCCCTGCAAAAACAGGGCTGGAAAGACCAAATATAGCGAAATGAGGCATGTTTTATATAGGTATGGCCCTACAATATATTGTTCAAATATAGCATGATAGGTCACAAATCTCAGTGCACTGTGATACGCAGCATCTAACTTGACCAGGCAATTGGCAGGTGCATTCATATATATCAAATCACCATAGTCCAGCTCAGGTAAAAAGGTCACAGTGACTAGCCTTTTTCTGGCCTCAAGAGAGAAACAGGACTTGTAAAAGAAACCTAGCCTAACCCTCAGCTTTTTAAGCAGGTTATTGACATGACGTTTAAAAGTGAGACAGTCATCAAGCCAGATACCAAGGTATTTGTAACAGGCAACCACTTCAAGTTTTATTCCTTGCGCAGTTACAATATCTAAAACAGGCTCTGGTGTCTTTTTAGCTTTTGAAAAGAGCATTACCTTGGTTTTATCAACATTTAAAAGAAGCTTTAGTTCAGAGAGCTGAGTCTGAATAATGTTAAAAACAGCTTGCAATTCAACAACCGCCTCCTTAATGGAGGGACCTGCACAGTACATCACGGTATCATCCGCATAAAAATGTAAAGTAGCTCCATCGACATTTTCACCTAAACTATTGATGTAGATGGAGAATAAAAGTGGACCTAAAACAGAACCTTGAGGAACACCATTAGCAATGTTTAACCACTCAGAAGACAGCCCATCAAAATGAACACATTGGGACCTTTCAGAGAGGTAGTTCACAAACCACCCACTGCATGGCTGGATATGCCAATACTGAGTAGCCTCTGCTTTAAGATGCGATGATCGACGGTATCAAACGCTTTGGAAAGGTCAATAAATAGAGCTGCACAACTCTGCTTATTATCTAAAATACTCGCCACATCATTCACCACTTTCATTGTGGCAGTGATGGTGCTATGTTGCTTTCTGAAGCCTGACTGATGTTTAGACATGATGCCATTTGTACATAAAAACTCCTTTACCTGTTCACTCACTAGGTGTTCAAGAACCTTAGCCAGAACTGATAATTTAGAGATGGGCCTATAATTATTTAATAAAGTGGCCTCCCCACCTTTTAGTAGAGGCAGGACATACGCTGACTTCCACAATTTTGGAATTGTGTTTGTGCTGAGGGAGAGGTTAAAAAGAGTAGTGAGAGGTGGAGCAATAAAACCTGCAGCTATCTTTAAAAAGAAAGGTTCTACGTTGTCCGGGTCAGCCGGTTTCTTAGGATCTAACTTGGTTAAAGCTTCACGAACAACATCAACAGAAAAAGGAGTAAAACTGAAAGGGTTTTCCAGACCACATTGTTCAGAGTCACAGACTGTGGTGTTCACAGAAGCAGAGTTAGTGACAGAATCAAACAGAGAGCCACAGGACACAAAATGCTCATTAAAACAATGGGAACAAACCCCCAAAAAAGGCTTTAGTTATCGAGATACCCCTACCCGAGGTAGAACAAAGCATAACCATGTTTTTTCATTACTTTAATATCTGTAATATATGAAACGGATTGTTGTATACAAATATTTTACTGCAAAATAAAAAAAATTGGTTGATGTATGGAACCTTCCCACAACCGAAAATAGTGAAAATGTATGCTCCTCTGAAGGGGGCCATGTCAACCTTATCACGTGTATATCTGGAAATAAGGATCAGAATGTCACCATCTTTGGTTTATATGTTCAGGGTGAGGCAAAGCATACACTAAAGCACAGTTTGTACCAATATCTTTGTCCATCTTTGTAAAATATACAATCAAACACTGATACAATTTAGGCGGAAATGAAATTTGAAAGGAAAAATCCAAAAGGTATGTTTATACTTTTCTGTCATTATTAAAGTTAGGAGACCAATCCCCAAAGAACCTTATTTATATGTACCAAAGAGTGTTATCTTATGATAAAAGTTG
>CALSBW010024239.1:0-19503 GCA_943590975.1 Lindbergichthys nudifrons
TGTTGCTCTGTCTCCACCTGTCTCTGTGGACAGAGCTGACACAGCCTCTCTTCTCTAGGCAGCCAGGTCTGCCTGTGTCGGCCAGTCTCTACGGCCAGGCTGTGGTCACTGAGTCTGTACATTGTTAATGTCTTCCTCAGTTTGGGATCAGTCACGGCGGTCAGATAGTTTGCCACCGTGTACTGTCTGTTTAGAGCCAAATAGCATTGAAGTTTGTTTTGGGTTTGCGTGGTACATGTCCAATAGTTGATGTAATTTTATTTTGCTTTAGCTATGATTTGGTTGGGCCAGATTGTGTGAGGGCTGTCCTGATGCCTTGTCCTGTTAAGGCCCTGACACACCAGGCAGTCACCAGAGAACTCGCCGACACCGACACCGACAGTTCCATCGACGAGTTCTCCTGTGTCTTGGCCATGTGTCGCACTGGAACACACCACAAAGACTTCAGCCGAGCACGTACGAACTGCGCATGCGTGAGTGGCAATAACTCTCCTTACCAGCAGGCGGCGGTAGTGTGTATTCGTCATTCAAAAGAGGCAACAACCGGAAGACAGAGAAGAAGAACAGACTGATATAAACAAACAAATAGCGTGTGCGTTCCATATTCACTCTCGTCCATCGAAAACATGTTTTAGAATATAAAAATACATGAATGATGAAATGAGCACATAAAGTGCAGACATACTATAAAATCACAGTTAATAGACCTGCATCTGATGATCGCAGTGTTCTGGCGGGTGTGTAGTTTATTGAGTCAGCAATGTAGTAATGTATGTAATGTAATAATGGCCACTTCTTGCTAAATGTACATTTCCATGTGATGCTTTTATCCGAGGCGACTCACAATAGGTAAATGAACAGCAGTAGACAGTATCTCATTTACTTAGACACTGTACTTAAGGACAATGTTGAGGTACTTGAGACTAATCCTGCAACTTTATACTGACAAATAAACCGATGAGATGAAAAACCGGACTTGACCAAACAAATCACGGAGCTCTCAGCAGAGGACAGCCGGGGACGCTCCCGCCGATATCAGAGATGTCCCTGCTATGTGTGGGAGGTAAGAGAGGACATTTAAGGGCTATGTTTGATGTCTTTAAGTATCACCTGCTGGGGTTTAGCTGCTGTCCTGTGCCTTCTTAAATCGTTTGTTTACGTCCCTCACTTCCGTTTCGCTTCTCATTTGCTAGCTGAACAGCTGATCAGAGTGGTTTCTTGGCCCGATAGCTTGTGTCCGACAAACGGCCGATTCAACATGTTGAATCGGCCGTTTGTCGACCGTGAAAGGCCAAATAAGGCGTGTCACGGCCGAGGGTTCGGGACACACCAAATTGACTTTGGGCGACAGGGCACTCTTCGTCGCCAGACAACCGAAGACGGCCGATATCGGCCTGGTGTGTCTGGGCCTTAACAGGTTATTTTGAGCAGATCTGAGATTGAAAATCTCACAAAAGCCCAGTTTTAGCTAGAATAACTACAGAACAATTATACAGAGTAGAATAAATGAAACAGAGAGGTCTATTTCAACACGAATATAACTTACAGAGATTGCTGAGTCAGCAGGTATTGTCCTCACCTGGTCCAGTAAAAACCATGAATTAATGCTTTGACAAGTCTGCAGACAGACGGCAGGCGAAAAACCTTTTAAAATGCGTGTTTTCTAAATGGAGATTGGCTAAGCTAACGCAATATATGCTCCGACCGTCCACACTCACAACAACGGCCTATACAGACATAAATAAACCAGCGACTGTACTCACCATGACACAGACAGTCTGTGGTTTGTACTTGTTTAACTTTTGTCTAGTTTCTGAACAGATATGAGGAGCTGTGAGCTCTGAGTGCTAACAGCTAACGGCTGTGTTGTTTTTCTGGGGTTCTCATTGAAGATGACGTCACGGCTCCGCCTACACTGCGTTACTATAGATACTACCCCAGTTCCTAAACTGTAATGGAAGCGCAGCATAAAGTGAGCCGGCCCTAACAAGGCCCAACGCGGCCTAGCAGTACCGAGCGAGGCCGAGGCCGACCGTGTGGTGGAAATGCGCCATTAGAGTCCCCCCAGCCAGAGGAGGCCCTCTGCTGCTTCACCCGAGACCCGACCCCGGATAAGTGGTTGATGATGGATGGATGGATGGGTGGAACTGGTTGTTGGAGTTGAGCTGTACTTTAAAGAGTTGGGTAGAGACTACACGTTCCAGGATTTTTGAAAGACAAGGAAAATGGATTTGGGCTTGACATTGATCAGGGTCTCTTGGGGAGGGGCTTACTGATTGGGGGCCAGATCGAATGATGAAGGAGTTGATGTCAGTGATGAGTGGAGAAATGCTGGGAGACTGTCCTTCACTAGATGGATCAAGCTTTTCATCCTAAGAAACAAAATCCTGAATGGTTACGAGCAAGACCAGGGATTTCCTGCTTGTTATTTGTCGCTGTGGAAGGTTTTGGTTGACCTGTAAAGATTATTCGTTTTTTGTTTTGTACAAAGGGATTATTTGTTTAAACCTACAGTCTATGGTTTGAACCGACGAGTCAAAAATCACGGATGCTGATGATGATGAACTGAAATTGTATTCTAAGCTTCTTCTTCCCCCTTTTGAACATGAAGGTAACTATTTGAGTATTTATTTCTATACCATGTTAAGTATTTTGTTATTTTGCTTCTTTTTATTATTATTTTTTCCTTTTTTCTTGTTTGTTTTTAACATGTTCAATCCTGATAATCAGGTTAGAGATCTCAAATGGGGTCCCAGGGGATACTGCATCTCTGCCATGTAACATGACTAGTCCTTTCTCCCTTTAACTGGTGGAATAGTAGCTAGCTAGCTGCACATGAATACCCAGGGTTTGCTTATTAGACACTGTAGTTAAATGTTGACCATTCCATTGAAAGCGTGTTTGATAGCAATTCAAATGTGTTGTTTGTGCACAGCATTTACACAGTTTAAGACAAAGTCAAGAACCATGAAAAAATACATCTGACAGATAAAGCTATAGAGAAAAGGCAGGAAGACTTAGTCTACAGAAGTATGAACAAATAGAAATGCTTTGGTATGGTCTGCGCATCCTGTCTGCAAAGTCTCCAGGTAACAGGAAAAATGGTTCTGCCATGTCCTCAAACTGGTGATACAATTGGCAGAGTATTCATAACACACCAAATCAGGATCACAGCAGAACCCATTCCACATCTAGAACACAGTGTCTGCTGCCATTACCAATGTCAAGGTCAAGGGTAAATACTTTACTTTGAAAGAAACATACCAACACTATGACCGCAAATGTAAAGGCTTTATTAAGGTAATGCAGAAGAAATTTCAATAAGATAAAAAATCAAGAGGAAAAGTTGTGATAGCTCAGAAGTATCAAAGTAATCACAGAGTCGGGTTTCTTACCGGTAAAATGAAGCGTTCCTTCCTGCAGGAGCTTTCCCTCCACCTCTCTCTTCAGTTCTTCGGTCAGCAGCTCAATGTGTTCCTCATGGAGAATAACTCCTGACACACATGCACAAATGTTGACTGAGATATTAGAATGAAACATTTATTTTAGGTAAGGCCTGTGTGTTTTTTCTAAAGTAACAGAGCCGATGACTTATCTTAGGATGTAGTCATTTATGAAGTGCTATCAGGAGCACCCAATGTTCACCTTCATAGTGGAAGATGTTTGATGTTTTGACTCTGCCTGATACAAATAATTATGTGAACGGCTCAGGTCAATCCTGAATCCCGCACATAGCTGCACACTCTCGGCCCCTGTCTGTGAATGAAGCGATTGCAATAGATCAGCACATACACTGTGTGCTCAATTATTAGGCAAGTGAGTATTTTGACCATATCATCATTTATGTGCATATTTTCAAACTCCAAGCTGAATAAACTTAAATGTGTATTGGATTTAAGCATATCAGGTGATGTGTTTTTGTTTAATGAGGGAGGGTGTGGCCTAAGGAGATCAACACCCTACATGAAGGTGTGCAGAATGATTAGGCAGCTCCTTTTCCTCAGGCAAAATGGGCCAAAAAGGAGATTGTAAAATGTCTTTCAGAGGGATGCAGCTCTTGAAAT
The DNA here is from genome assembly GCA_943590975.1 of Lindbergichthys nudifrons. Classification (NCBI taxonomy): domain Eukaryota; kingdom Metazoa; phylum Chordata; class Actinopteri; order Perciformes; family Nototheniidae; genus Lindbergichthys; species Lindbergichthys nudifrons. The sequence continues at coordinate 4,065 of CALSBW010024239.1, forward strand.
TTCTAAGATATTGGGGCGTGATCACAGAACCATCAAAGGTTTTGTTGAAAATAATGAACAGGGTCGCAAGAAACGTGTTGAGACAAAAATATGCAAATTAACTTCCAAAGATCTGAGAAGAATCAAACGTGAAGCCACCAGGAAGCCATTATCCTCCAGTGCTGTCAAATTCTAGAACTGTGACCTACCTGAGGGCGCAGAAGTCTCAGGTGTTCAGAGACACGGCCAAGGGAAGGAAGGCTGAAACCACCACTGAACAAGACACATGAGTTAAACGCAGTGGCGGCCGGCCCATAGGGGTGCTAGGGGCGCCGCCCCCCCTCTTCCCACATTCAAAATAAAAAATATATATATATGTATTTAAAAAATATATTTTATTTTTATATTTATTTTTAATAAACAAGGTAAATATTACATAATTGGTATCAGTAAAATGTATAATCTACAATAAAATCTCTTTTAAAATTGTGTTACGATGTCTAAAGTTACTGATAAGTCACATGTTTCCTGCCTGGCCTTGCCCGTGTATCATTACCCTCTCTCGTCTGGGCGCTATGCACAGCGCCCAGACGAGAGGGCAGCAAGTGCAGGCAGCAGAAGCCAACTGTTGCTATCTTTAAACTATGCCGCCGAAACATAATTTCAGCCAATCAGCGTCGTCAAATCTGATGGTCACAGGGGCGCCTACGTCAGCGCCCGGTGCAGTCTGTGAGTTGTTTGGCCTCGTATCCAAGGAGACAAAACAGGAAGCTGTCATACACTCTGGAAGCTGTCATTAGCAGCTATTATGAAAACTCAGTTTTTGACATAAAAATGTAATTTCTAGAATCTGCGGAATCTCAGTTTGTTAGCTAAGATTGTTTGTGCATATCCGATAAGTATATAGATTGATTTATACCTAGAGTGCGTTAGCATTTCGTCGCTCAAGGCTCATTTAGACGCTTCTTGTGAGACTTGTGTTTTTTTTCGGTAAACATGGTTCATATCATCAGTTACCTGAGTTTCTTCCCGTTAAATGAGTAGGACACATTAATAGTTTATTACATTTTAAGAAGCCCTGAGACACAGTTTCCTGAGAAAAAAAACGGGGGGAAAAAGCCCCTTAACAGGTTGAATGGGAATTAAATAATTTTAAGTCATTTTGAGTGTTCCCAAAGCCCCGGTGTTCTGCAGTTTGTGTGGGCCTACTGTACTGTTGCACAGTTTATGCTGTAGAAACTATGTCCAGGACAAGGTGTTTGGAAGTTTTGGAAGATTCATAGCTAACCACACTGAAGATTATGGAGGTATTGATCAGTCTTCTCATATTTTTAAGCCTCAATTTGTCCTTCCCCCCCCCCCCTCTAACATCACCAGAAGTCATAATTTAAGGGGTCTTTTCTAAAAAAAAATTACCGGGGGAGCATCCCCCCTGACCCCCCTAGTATTGTTTGGTCACCATTTCCACAGCCCCACCTAAAATATTTTCCACCAGCCGCCACTGGTTAAACGTCAAGACTGGGCCAAGAAATATCTGGAGACAGATTTTTGAAAGGTTTTCTGGACTGATGAGATGAGGGTGACTTTTGATGGATGGGTGGCTGGATCAGTACCGGGCACAGAGCTCCACTTCAACTCAGACGCCAGCAAGGTGGAGGTGGTGTATGTTTTATTAAAGATGAGGTAGTTTGACCTTTTCGGGTTGAAGATGGACTCAAAATCAACTCCCAAACCTACTGCCAGTTTTTAGAAGACACTTTCTTCCATCAGTGGTACAGGAAACAGTCTGCATCTTTCAGGAAGACCATGATTTTATGAAGGACAATGCTCCATCGCATGCATCAAAGTACTCCTCTACGCCTTAAAGAGGAAAGAATAATGATGGCCCCCTTCCTCCCCTGACCTAAACCATATTCAGAACTTGTGGACCCTTCTTTTTTTTCCTTATTTTATTATTATTGATTTTTTACATGCATAGAATACAAAGAGGAAAGGAAAAAAGCACAGACAAGCATAGAAAAATAAAAAAACTAATTGGGTCAATGAGTAACTTTGTTATCGTTTGTTTAGTTAATTAGCTTGGGAGTTGTTTCCTTCCAGTCTGTTTCTTTTTTTGTATAGTCCTGTCAGGAACTGAATTTCAAAATAAAATAACCGGAAACAGATGTAGGCCTATATGGGACATTTCGAGCATCATTGCGATACACACTGTTGTAGCAAAACACCTAGGTGGTGGCTGAAAGCCCCCCCCTCCGCTACGCGCCGTTCGTTAGATGAGGCTGATTCTATTTAATAAAGAAAGGAATTGAAAACACCGGAATTAAAGGTTATAACAATAATCTGATTTTACTGGTAAGAAACAAAACACGTATACATGTTTTACAGAGTACTCCGGACTTCAGGTTTCTACTGCTGTGCGATACAGGTATCAGGACCAGCCAGTCAGCAAACAAGAAACATTTTACATGCATAAACAACAGTATTCATATTCATATTTTGGGGCGGAGATGTGTTGACTTCTTCCTTCCCATTTTACTCCGAAGCGAATTAGAGAGTCCGTGGGGAGGAGCTGTGTGAGCTGCTCACTCCCCCAGGTGTTTTTACTGGTTGGATTCACTTCTGGTCGGGTCCAATACAGCGAATCAGAGTTCTGACCAGAACGTGAGATTCTGAAGTTCAACAGGGGCAAAGTCAATCTTATCTCTGCACCGATATTCACTCCCTTACTTTCCCATGGAATATTTCACATAAACTATTCTTTCTCAGACAATTAAACATTGTGCACAGATATAATGATGCCCAAAAAGAACCTTGAAAAGAATATTTGTATGTGTGCTGGTGGAAGAAGGTGTATGTGTGTGTAACAGGATCTCTGGGTCAGTGAGTTGTAAGTGAGAATACAATATCTATATATGTGATTACTTAAAACAGTTCAAACAATACATGTTCACTTCAATACAGTTTAGAACCATATCTGTTTACTTCAATCCCTCTTTTGATCTCACCTCACAAGATCAACATATAGCATTTGAAACATAACCACTGTCATTCTTTTCTACTGTGTCTGTCCCAACATTTATATAAATCCATCAGAAGCTGGGATTTAGAGCACTTTAAACCTGTAGGAACAGTCCACTACAACAACTTCTTATGACAGTGGAGGGAGACTAAAATATGTTTAAAAAGGTTTGTCCTTGTCGGCTGAGTCATCGTACTAAAATGGCAATAAAAGTAGCCACAGAAATTAGAAGAGACATTATTAAACTTTTCCCTCTTTTGGTAACACATAGTTCTGTAGAATAAAAAATACAAATCCCTTAAATTATGGGATATAAAATATGCAAATCCCTTAAACAAATGGGCAAAAAATACAAATCCCTTAAATTATGGGATATAAAAGTAAAGTTGAAAGTTCCTTAAAAAATGGATTATTAAAACAAAGTTCCACACCGGCTATCTCAACCTGTTTCAGCGGGAAGTGGAGTTCCCTGTGCCGTCTTGGTTTGCCGTGTCTTTATCCCCCCATCCCGCTGACGGCGGCTTCTGGGCTGCCTGCTAGAGAGATGTGTCCGGATTCTCCTCCTCCGGTCCGCTGATGGCGGCCTCCGGGTCGATGCTGGAGAGATGTCCCGATCCTCCTCCTCCGGCACGCTGATGGCGGCTTCCGGGTCGACTGCTGGAGAGATGTCCTCCCGATCCTCCTCCTCCGGTCTGCTGATGACGCCTTCTGGGTCGACTGCTGGAGAGATGTCCTCCCGATCCTCCTCCTCCGGTCTGCTGATGACGCCTTCTGGGTCGACTGCCTTGACGAGGGCCAGATCTGTCCTGATGTCGTCTAGGGTCCTCGCAGGTGTTTTTCCTGACCGCACACTGGCTCCAGTGGTACCAGTTGTCTCCCTTTCCTTCTAGGCGGACGGCATGGGAGGTCCTTTGGGTCACTCGGTAGGGGCCGGAAAACCTGGGGTTGAGTCACTTTGGCCTGATGACTTTCAGCCAGACGAACTCTGCTGTGTTGGTCCCCCTTTGGCGTCAGCAACCTGTGTGGAGAAGTCTCATACTAAGCCCTTAAGTTGCTGGAAATATGGTTTTGAACTCATCTCTTCTACTTCTTTAGTGTTTATTGGCGGTTGGCAAACCAACTTGTAGGTGCATTACCGCCACCAACTAGACTGGAGTGTGGACAAGAGACTATGCAGAAAACAATAAACAAAAGAAATAAAACAAAACCGAACAAAAAAGAAACAAACAAACAAAACAAAACAAAAAAGAACCAAAACTAGATTATTTTAAATGTATCAATTTCTCTTAAAAACGTAATAATCTCACATACATATTGCCTGATCTACATCCCCCCTTTTTCTGAAATAGAATGCCGTTAACGGTGTTCTCATTTTCAGAAATATCGAGCCTTATATATCAGTTATTAAATATCAGTTATATATTATATATTATTATTACTTATATATCATATGTCCAGTAGATGGAGCCAAACCTTAATTTACCATTAGTCTCTGTTTGTTTTGTGCCACACCCTGTTGGCCACCAGAGGGCAGCAGCTGACCAGGTATTTTTTAGGAATCTCAGATCTGCACCAGCCTTTTTCTTGTCTCTCTGTTTGATTCCACTGAAAATCAATTTCTCAGTCTGTCCCCATTGCTCGCGGAAGCTTCCGGAAATTGGAACGCCTAATGTCATTTTTTCAAAATCTCCTTCCATGATTGACCTCGTTTATATTATCTGACTATGTTGATATGTGTTCGTTTGTATTTATTTAATATACTGGACATTTCTTGTCTTTACTCTTAACGTCCTTATTGTATTTATTTGAATGCCCTGTCCTTAATTCTACATTTTCCAGTGTGCAATAGTTCAGAATATTGTAACACTCCCTGTTCGCCACCAGAGGGCAGCAGCTGACCACGAATGAGCTTCTCCTCTCTGTCTGTGCTCTGCAGACTTGCCTACACAACTCTCTTCTTGGCTTTTCTCTCAATTATTACACAGATTTGACTTAAAGAATCACACAGAGTTTATTCCCTTATACAGACTTTGTACTATCTGAATTCTATATCCGTGTACTACTTCTTTTCTAAGTATGTACTGTGTACAGAGTGGTGTTCTTAAATTATGTTTGCAGTTTTACACACATTTTATCCCCATACAGTCAGGCAGATTTTTATTGTGCGATGTATATTTCAACAGATAGCGTGACTTCCTGAAGCAAGCTTCTACAACCCCCTTACGGCGATTGCAGCTTCAGGCAAGGAGTCGGAACCCAGTCAACAAAATCTCTTTATCGTCACGTTTAATGAGCCTGATTAACCCCACAGCAAGAGTTGTGATGAGATTCAGTCGTTCCAAATAGTTAGTTGGAGGTCGCGTCTCTCTCCTCTTGTATCACCCACAATATAACAATTACAGCAATTTTATACATTTAAAGCACTACCAAGGCAACCGTATTAATCAATCTTTAATTGACTTACAGGGATTTTAACCCATCTGTTTTTTACGCCCTCGCAGTCTTCAATTAAAGCACTAACAAGCCAACCGTATTAACCTCTTAAGCCCGGCGGTCCCCGCATTGGACCCCTCTAATTACCATTACGTCCGCAATGGTAATGTTTACGTGGATTTTGGAACTGCCCATCGGATTCTATTGGATCTAATGGTTAAGAAAAAGGTGTAAATCACTCAAATCGACCAATGGGTTCCATAGATATGGTCCTGCGTAAAGTATAAATTGTGAATGCCAGCGGCACACCCATTACGCACCACACTCTACGCAGTGTTTAGTACGTAAACAAGAGGAATTGCAGCAGCAGGACCCAGAGCGCACAGAGCGGACAGCAGATAACGGAGCAGACTACAAGATTGGCGTTTAGGACTTTTGCTATACTTTGACTTTTGTCAACTAATGGCTTGCAGGAAAGAGATGCTTACGACTTTACAGGCAATGGAAATGGTGACTAATGCTGACAGCGATGCAGATATGTTACCTGTTGATTCTGAGTCAGACGACGAGGATCTCCTGCAGCCAGAACGGAACCCGGAGCGTTGTGACTCTGATGATGAAATTCCACCACGGGAAAGGTATGTAATCTCTCTGTTTTTATCTATTACTTATTTATTTGGTGTACGATTATTCATATAGTTAATAAATAATAATACAGCGCTATAATAAAACTATTATTTTCTGCCTTGCTCATGAGAGTAACAGCTGGCGAAATTACAGCCTCGCCTACTGATTTTAATTTAACCATATGTTGAGCCCGATCATCGATTTCAAATGTGTGCTCTAAAATGGTATTTATAAATGACTATTATCATTATTATAAGCAAGACAATAAATGGCAAAGATATGTAGAAAATAAACGTATTTAAGATGTTCATAACAAACGTAACGTGGGAGAAAATAAGTTTCTTGCTAAACGTAATTGAGAATGGAGTTTAGTTCTGTGGGAACATAATTTTTAGGAGACAGGGTTGGCCAGTGTTCATCTATAGTCGCTAAATGTATTGCATTCACACACTCAAAATGGCATGTTTACTGCCAAGGAAACAGGAATTACAGGAATTAATCTAATCTCTTTGTTTTTCCACATTTGTTTTCATAGTGATGGAGATGAGGATGAAATGGCTTCACCACTGCCTACTTTCACCCAGCCCACACCTGCTACACCTGCCTCACCATCACATTCCTCAACTTCTAGAAAAAGATCTGCACCAGTATTGGCCACTCAGCCTGCATCCAAAAAGCCTACCAAAGAAGGCTGAAAGGGGAGATCTGCGGTGGATAAGGGAAGGCAAACTCCTGTTCATAAAGTGGATGGACAGCCATGAAGTGACCATGTGCTCCACAGTGCACGAGGCCTTCAGCGGTCAGACGGTCCAGCGGAAAGTGAAACAGGCTGGTGTGTGGCAGACTAATGGCGCGTTTCCACTACACGGCCTCGCTCGGCCCCGCTCGGCCTCCTTTGGCTGCGCCTGGCCTCGTTAGGACCAGCTCACTTTCTGGCGCGTTTCCATTACATTTTAGGAACCGGGGTATTCTATTTCGTATATGGCTTCGCCCTCTAAGGCTATCGCTATTGGGTAATCCCCCTGCGCACCCGCGCAGCACTGAAAAACACTTGTAGTCCACGCCCCCCCACAAGGTGGGCCCCACCCTCGGGCTCCCTTCCGGTATAAATAGGAAGGAGGCCCGACAATCTGCTCCCTCTTTTTCTTCAGCACCCCGTTACTGAAGCAAAAGAGACACTTAATATATCCGAGAAACATGAGCAACAATTGTGTTAGAGATTGTCCCTCATGTGGATCCGGCTATATTATGAGCTACGATCGGCACACATTATGCGAATCCTGCCTGGGGTCAGAGCACGCGTACGCGGCTCTCAGCCAGCAGGTCGCATGCCAGCACTGTGCCCATCTCCCCTTGGACGACAGGAAGCGTAGAGCGGACGCTCTCGCTGCTGCGGCCGAGGAGGACGATTGGCCCGTCCACAGGCTCGTGGACGGCAGCCTCGTGTCCCTGGAGCCGAGTGCCAGGCAGGTGTTGGACGACTCCTACCCCGCCTCCCTCCACGGTTCACCGTACGGTTCTCCCCTCCCTCCTCTCCGTCAGTCGGAGCAGGGTGCCGGCTTGGTGGACGAGCACGCGGTCCCCTTCTCCGTCGCCACGGCGCTGCCGGTGATAGGTGGCATCCTGGGGGAACTACCGGAGATCATATGCAAGGCGGCCGCCTGCAGAGGTCTCCCCGTTCCCCCAGCTCAGGAGAGGTGTGCTCCGGACGACATGGCCGGAGTTTTTTCGCGAGTGCAGACGGTCAGGAGTGACCCGGTCTGGCCACGCTTCCCCGCCATCAGGAGGTACCAGGAGGGGGCGGCGGCGAACCCGAGGACCCTGAAGGCTCCGGTGGCCACATTTGTTCCCCTCACCAAGGTGGAGGGGTTCACAGATGCTGGTTTCCCAGCCACCCCTTCTTTGGAGCCGAGCCTGACGGCGTTTTTTGGGGTGAGACACGAACAACATCGCGCTGCTCTCAGACTCGGTGGTGACGCTGGTGGAGCGGTCCACCACCTTGGCCGCTGATGGAGCGGAGGAGATCGGCAAGGCGGCCAGCACAGCGCTCACACTGTGCGCGTCCGTCGCTGTCTCCCAGACGAGGATCGCCGCGTGGGTGACGCAGATTCAGCGCCACCTCTGGCTGCAGCAGGCGTCACTTACGGAGACGGCCAGGAAGGTGCTTCTGGACGCTCCAATCAGCCCGGACGGGCTGTTTGGACCCCAGTTCCACGCCATGGTGGAGTCCATGAAGTCGGCTGCAGAACAGGCGGACGACATCCGCCAGCACGTCAGCTGGCTCCAGCCTGCTGGGCGGCCACAGCGGCATCAACGCCCGCAGCAGCCGCAGCGTCCGACCGGCCACAGCGGCAGGCGGAGAGACGCCCACAGCCGCGGCGTCAGGGTCCTTCAGCGGCTGCAGGGGCTCCGTCCCACGTCTCCGCTCCCCCGCCACCCCTGAGACAAAGGGGTCTTCCAGCGGTGGGTCAACGAGGAGTGAGGCACTCCCGCTCGTGGTCTGCTCCACCAGAGCCTCCGAGGAAGCAGAGACGTTTTTGACGTGTTGGGGTTGTGTGGAAAATAAAAGGAGAGTTAATTTTCCAACTTTTTGTCTGAGTCATCAGTATCAAGTGTTTTTCACCCCCCACTCTGTGTAAGAGCCTGCAGTTTTTAATCTATCGGTTAGTAAACTGCAGAGTTCGCTAATTAAACCAGCCGCCACCAATCTGTTGATTAGTAGACAGCAGGGCTCGCTGCAGAAGCCTGCTGGTTTTAACCTATCGGTTAATGAACCGCAGAGCTTGCGGCATTCCTCTGTCCGAGATACGTCTATTCCACACATAATAAGCCCATGAGCGCAGTTATGACGCCTCATGTGGACGTCACGACACACACCTCCACTCATCCCCTGAGCGTGTACACGCCTCATGATGAGAGCCGGAGTGAAACGCAGCGTGTGGAGGCTCCCTCACAGCCCTTTTGCTCCAGGCCCACCTTGGGTGCCTCACGGGCTGCGGCGGCGAGGGCTCTGACGTGGCTCGTCGCCATGACGACCACAACACATCTCGAGCATGTGCGTCCGATCCCCATGGGTCTCTCCCACAGGAGGAGACTCCAGAGGTGGGTCATTCGCTGCAGAAGCCTGCTGTTTTAACCTATTGGTTTATAAACTGCAGAGCTCGCGGCATTCCTCTGTCCCAGATATGCCTCCTACAGAGCACAGTCATGACAACCATTACAGCATATCACAGAGAAGCCTCTCCAACGGGGGAGTGAGACCCATCCTTGATCTGTCAGTATTCCCATGCTGACGATCAAACAGGTGCTGGAATGTGTTCACCAGGACGACTGGTTCACTTCCATTAACCGGAAGCACATATACTTCCATGTAGCCTATCATCATCCCGAAACTCAGGAAATTCCTGCGTTTCTCTTTTCAGGGAAATATCAGACCAGACAATCGTCTGCCGTTCGGATGTTCCCTGGCTCCTCGCATTTTTTCAAAGTGTATAGAAGGCTGGAGCCACTACACAGAGGATGGATGAGAGAGTGTGGTTTTATCTGGACGACCTGCTATTGTTGGCTCGCTCCAGGGAGGAAGTCGCTTTACAGACGTTACATCTCGTATCGCATCTGTCAAAGCTTGGTTTTCATAATGAATTTGAAGAAGAGCTGTCCTCTTCCCCCCCAGACATTCATTATCTGCGAGTGGAATAAAACTCAGCCAGCAGAGTGCGGCTCTCGCTGCAGCGAGTGGAGGAACTGACAGCTCCCTATCCAGCGTGTCACATCCCACAGCGTGGTGACAGCCCTCTCCGTGATGCAGCTGCTCAGCATGACGTCAGCTGATCACGTGGGGATTCCCCGGGGTCTCCCCCACAGGAGGGGTCTCCAGAGGCTACAATCAAACATGTGTTGATTCGCCCAGCCAACAGGCCACGGCAGCCTACCTCAATCGCCAGGGAGGACAGCCGTTTATGCTAACCCGGCTTCATGCCTAAGGTTAAGGTCATCACAAACTCTTTTAGGTCAAGAGTGATCACCCTGGCTGGCTTCTTTCCACTGGCTGTGTGAAGCTGTGTCACATATGTCTCCGCTGGGGTGGATCCCCCGGAGAACATCAATGCGCACTCCACCAGAGGAATGTTTCCTCCTCCACGGCTTTGCACGGAGGAATGTCAGTGGAAGACATTTGCACTGCTGCATCTTGGTCTTCCCCCTGTTCATTTATTCAATTTTATTTGAGGGATGTCTCCCTTTCCTCTCTGACACACCCTGTGCTGAGGGTCCTGTCAGAGTGAGTGACGTCAGGGATCCAGCTGTGCGCCTCTCTCCTGCCTCTGCACACGGAGAGTGGCCTGTATTTCCCTTTTATGAGAGGGACGTCGCCCTTTTTCCCCTGACACATTTCGTACGGAATGTCTTGTCAGAGTGAGTGATGTTGGGGACCCAGCTGTGCGCTCTCCTGCCTGTCTGCACGCAGAGCTGCTATTCCCCCTCCTTTCTGTCACTGGACAAAGTGTGACCTTTGTCTCTACTTTCTCTCAGCGGACGGGTATGTATTATTCCCAGCCTTCGTCCCCTCATGATAAATATTCATGTTATGCTATATTCTATGGGACTGTGATGCGCCATTCGCATGGCGCAATAGGCATGGGTTATTATCTGAGCAGGTGTGTCTGTGCTTCTTGTACCGGGGGGACCCAGTGGGGCGCAGACTACATCTTGCTTCGCCCTTAACCCAATAGCGATAGCCTTAGAGGGCGAAGCCATATACGAAATAGAACTGAAGTTACCTACTGTAACTCCAGCTTCTATGAGTATTGGCGTAGCCCTCTAAGTGCTGGGCCCCACTGGCTCCACGAATAGCTGAAGAAAAGTTATTTTGTATGGGAGCAGATTGTCGGGCCTCCTTCCTATTTATACCGGAAGGGAGCCCGAGGGTGGGGCCCACCTTGCGGGTGGGCGTGGACTACAAGGGTTTTTCAGTGCTGCGCGGGTGCGCAGGGGGATTACCCAATAGCGATAGCCTTAGAGGGCTACGCCAATACTCATAGAAGCTGGAGTTACAGTAGGTAACTTCAGGTATCTATAGTAACGCAGTGTAGGCGGAGCGACGCTGCTTAAAACTGCCGTGACGTCATCTTCAATGCGACACAACAATGGAGGATGTGGAGATGTGAAAGCGATCGTTTGCTTGTTTCTTGCTGTGTGGTTTATTATCACAAGAAATAGGCAAGAGTTGTTTCCAAAGAGGCGACTTATAGCAAGACGAGGTATAGAAGAAGCTGACGCGAGAGTTCGGGCAGTCCTCCTACGCCGCAGAGACGACAGGACGACTCGAATCACTACTACTAACTACAATGCTACTTGGTAAGCTAACGTTCGCTAACTAGCAATGTGTTTAGGCTCACGCTCCCTATACTATAAGTATTTCAAGTATTTAATTAATTGTAGCTACCACTTTTACGTATTAAAATATGTATGCTTTTGTTTGTGTATTTCAGAAGTTGCGTGTATTTCAGAAGTTACGTCGCCGCCTTAGACCATGTGTTTGGATGCTCGACCGAGCTACCGAGTGGTGGAATGTGATTGTTCCATCTTTCACACACACTCAGTGGGTGGAGAACTTCAGGATGTCTGAGGAAACCTCCGTCTACCAGGGGTAGCAGTGGCACAAGGTGCAGAGGAGGGCAGGGACATACGAGAGGGTCTGATGCGCTACCTGAATACCTAGAATGTATAATATAATACCTAAATATTCATTGTATTGTATTGAACATAAATAAATCTTTTTTTTTTCACATACATGTGTTTGTCAAATTATTTAAACCAAAAAAATGTTATCAGAATTGACTATTTAGTAAATATTTGAATTTCAAGCACCAGTACTTACTGCCCCATAATAATAATAATCTAATAAATTAAGCAAATATCATAGCAAACTATAAACATAAATACAAAAGTGTAAAACACAGCAGATTTATATTCATAAATGCAAGTGTAACAAATTGTTAACATGGATGGAGGCTAAAGTATCCACAGCATAAAATAATATGATTATGATGGTTTGTCTGAAAGACACAGCCTCAAGCTTCAAGGTTTTTTATTTTGTCATACGAACATAGCTACAGTGTAGTTATGACAATGAAAATCTTAGGTCACAGGCTCCTCCAACAGTGCAACACAATAACCCAGATAAACAGAAATATAGTGCAAGTAAATATTAAGCGCTGTGCACCGCTCTCTTTGCATAGGTGTTTTCTTTTGTTCTCTTCTCTTTGAAATATATAAGCAATGTCTTTGAGTCTAGCACAACGAGGGTATTACAATTGAGTAATTTGTACTACATGTATTTATTTATCATGTATTCTTAATACCATTACAAAATATGTAATGTTATGTTTTAGAGGACCTCAAGCTAGCAAACTCAATTTCAAACAGTATGCAGAGTTGTCCTGCTAAAGACTTCAAATGTATTATTTAACCAAGTATTTATTCTCTTATTTGCTTTAATTGCAACAGATGATAAAGGTTTCACTGATAAGTATTCTCTTAAATCCATAAACCCCTGTACAGTGCTTTGTGGACGATGATGGTGTTTATGATATGTCTGACTGCAGAGGGACGCCTAGATGATGCCATCTTTCTGTGTGATCGCTGGTGGGTGCAATTATTTATCAACAAGCAATAAGATAAGTCAAAGAAGTACTTTATTTAACACAATTTGGGAAGTGTTTTCTTGCAGCAGCATAAAAAAGGCATGGCATTGTAACTTACAAATAAGAAATGTTGGTTGCAGCGCAGCAGCATAAAAAAGGCATGGCATTGTACAATACAAATAAAGAAAAATGTTTGTATTGCAGCAGCATAAAAAGGCATGGCATTGATTCTGCTGGGCCAGTTGCCGTTCCTGCAGGGCCAGTTCCTCTCCTCCTCGGTTCCTCTTGCCTGGGTGACAAGATAATTATAGCAATAATAATTAGCAATAAGAATGAAAAAACACAGGACAGGTACAGGTCACAAAAGGACAGTAACAGTAAGGATGAATTAAAGAAAGTTCTGGCCCTAGATACTAGCTGCTTACTAGCTAGTTACTTTACTTGTAACAGAGCATTCCCACACAGTGGTACAGCTTATTTTACTTACTGATGATGGATGGTCTAAAGTTTTTTTTTTAAAGTCACAATTCCAGCCTATTTCTTACCTAGAACCACACGCAGCGGTGTCGAGCTGGCACTCGGCGTTGGTGTCTGTGCTCGTGTTGGTGTCTGTGCTCGTGCTGGAGTTTGTGCTGTTGATGTGGAGGATGTTGATGCAGAGGACGTTGCTCGGAACTGTTTCTCCTCGCTAGTCCCAATGTAATCCTCTAGAACAGAAACATGACTTGTTAATTCCACAAACTACTGCAGCACAATACTATAAATAGCAACAACAACTATAGAAAAGACAAACTGAACGTAAACAATGGCACATATGGTGTTAGCAAACAATAGCTCTAGCTAAGATAGGGACACAAAGCTTTCAAGCAAATAACAGAGCGTTAGCAAAAACGTACCATGCAGACTCCAGTAACGCCGTTGGAGAGTTCAGTGTCTGTGTAGAGACCTCCTGAAATACTTTGATATTGCGAGTTGTCCCGTCGAGCACCCGCTGGACCTTATCATCTGCAATATAATGGAGGAACGTCGCCACTTCCTCGACCGACCATGGTGTGCTTTTCTTTGCCATTGTTGTAGCTCCTCTGTTAACAAAAATGCTGTTTGTAAAAATGGATTATCTCGCGCGCCGATTGTGACGATTCTCTCCGACCAATCAGCAGCCGAGAGTGTTGACGTCACACACTCAGCCCGGTTGTCTCTGGCCCTAGACCCACGATTTTATGAGGCCAGAAAAACTGTGAATTAGGACCCGCCGGCCGGTACTAGGCCAAGTGGAAACGCAACCAAAAACGGGCCGCTGACGTCACAGCCCTCTTAAACCGTGCTCCGCGCTGTAGTGGAAACGCGCCATAAGACTGTTCCCGTTCCTGACGCTGTGTTGGACTACAACCGAAGCATGGGTGACGTGGATGTGTCTGACGCTTTGATCGGGTACTACAGCGTTCTCCACAAAACTATGACATGGTACAAGACTTTTTTTTACCATTTTGTGGACATTGCCGTGGTGAACAGCTTCATTCTCCACAAGGAGCTGCACAAGATGACGAGTGACCCCAGCAGGACAAAGCCACACACACAGAAGACTTTCAGGGAGCAGCTTGCTTCTGAAATGTTGGAATTTGGAACACCTCCACCCCCCACCCCCCACCACCCCCACCACCACCACTCACATGCGGGCCCAAGTTTTATGGGAAAGATGTCCGTATCAGGAAGAACTGCAGGAACAGCCATGATGCTGGCAAAAAGAAGGTGAAGACAGCTGTGTACTGCATGAAGTGTGAGGTCCCTCTGTGCTTCACTTCCAAAAAAAATTGTTACGAGGAGTGGCATGCTAAATTGTAAAGTTTTAAATAAATCTGCTCCAGTTGGAGTCAAACTTCATTTTTTTATTTATTTTTTTACAACAGTTGTATTTGGATGGAATGAATACCTATAGTGATAATTCAAAGTAATAAAATGATTTTTACAGTGAAAAAGGTCAAATGGAACTGATGGTTCCCAAATTACCCAGAGGTGAGTCCGCCTGGACATTATTTTTTGAAATCTCTCTAAAAAGGTCAAATTTCTCTTGTTTTGCATCAATCTTGATACAGGGTACTTATTATATGTTGTACTTTGGATTCCTAAAGCTTTTAGTCTACTAACCCATCATCCAAGGGTGGTTTTCACTATCTGTAATGTTTTTTTTTTAGGTGGAGATAGAATTTACATGTTTTTACTATGTTCCATATGAATCTGTTTTTTACGTACTTGCAGTCTTCGTTTTTAGTGAGTTAAGGCACGGGACTTAGCTACCCGCCTCTTACAAACACTTTGTGCCTTAGGTACAGGAATGCTCTACCTGACTCTAAGCACTTTCCCAAGAATATGTATTGTATTTCCTACCGTGACTAAGAACACTGAGAACGCCGCTGACAACTCTTTTTAGTATAATCAATCACAGATTTTTGATAGTCAAAACAGGTGTCTGCTCACCTTTTGTATATAGCGCGCTTGGTGTAGTTGTCAACGGTATCTCGGTGTCCTCCCCTGGACTGAATTCCGTCCGCTGGCTGTCGGTGTTCCTTTCTAGAGATCAGCACTCATCACGTCGCAGGTCACCATTTGTTGTAGCAAAACACCTAGGTGGTGGCTGAAAGCCCCCCCCTCCGCTACGCGCCGTTCGTTAGATGAGGCTGATTCTATTTAATAAAGAAAGGAATTGAAAACACCGGAATTAAAGGTTATAACAATAATC
>CALSBW010024244.1:0-10331 GCA_943590975.1 Lindbergichthys nudifrons
GATAGATAGGTACTGATAGGAAATGTTTGCGTTGCAGCAGCATAAAAAACAAGGCAATGTACATTAGAGAAATTAAGACACAAGAAATAAACAGTCCAAAATATTTCTGAAATAGAAATAGTTCCATCTTTTTGAATCTGAGCATGACAGGGTTTAGATAGATAAACATGTCAAATTGCAACAGGCATTTTTCATTGTCTTCTAACATTTTCACGAGTAAATGATTCATGAATTATTCGAGAAAATAATGTATTCATAATCGCGAGTTGCACCTCTACACTACATCAGAGCAACATCCAAAGGCGTCCCTATGGCAAAATGATCCACTCTCCATCCCTTGAACACCTGATATTCAAATTGAAGGTAATTTGTGTGAAAAGAGTGCACCTCGGAAACTGCAAACCCTCAGTCACACATCCTCTGGCTCGTAAATGCTGTCATCAACCGAGGAAAACAACTGGAATTCCTGTTATTAACTTCCAAGTAGCTTTCCCTGCTTTCCTCTTCTGCTGTCATGTTGGCTTCAACTCAAGATGGCAGGCTGTAGTAAAATGTGAGAGACGGAGTGTGTGTAGAGTGTGTGTGTGCGGGTTATCACGCCAGTCTAGACTGTAATCCAGGGCAGAGCGTTTGTTGGAGTAGACGCTACGCAGTTGCTGGTTTGAATCCAGAACAATATTACATCCAAATCCCGCTCGGATAGAAAGCACCAGAATGTATTTCACACATTAGATGCTTACCAACTAGTTTTCTCTCTGGCTGTAGAAATGTGGAAACTTGCCTATCATTTTAGAAAATGTTCTGCTGAGTTGAAGAGATGCATTAACGAACCGAGAGAGAATAAATGAGGAACGTCAGTGAGAAGTCGTGGAGTTTTACATCAGGGCCACAGTGGGAACCCTGCTCTCATTGTCTCTGTCATGATTTATTTCATTATCTGTCATATTTTTTGGGATGTTATTCACCATCTTTATCATGGTTTTTGTATGTTCTTTTTCCCACTTTATTTTGTAATAACACTCCTTGTGTGATATCTGGTTACAATTCCTGTCTGTGTTTTCCCGCCTTTTGGTGATTATCTGCCCCGCCCTGATTGTATCCACGTATTTCTAATCACTCACCTGCCATTGTGTTTTTACCAACCTTCTCCAGAGGGGTCTACTACAAAGTCAGATTAGAGCAGGGGTGTCAAACTCAAGGCCCGGGGGCCAAATCCGGCCTGTGCCTTCATTTTCTGTGGCCCCACAAGAGCTTGCAAAGAATATTATATGTTTATTATACGGTTACATGATGATTTACAGAAGCACGTTGCCCATAAACTACATGTCCCACAATGCATCTCAAATATGCCTTTTTTTCTCAGAATGTTGCTGTTTTTTCTTCAAAATATGCCTTTTTCTTAGAATTTGCCTTTTTCTCCGAATTGTGCTTCTTTTCAAAATGTTTCTTTTTTTTCAAAATGTCACTTATTTTTTCAGAATTTTTCTTTTAAAATAATTTTCTGACATTCTCACTGATGAGACTTGCAATTATTTGCCCTAGACTTCTGCTTTCAGACGTAGTTAATTATGAAGTTATTCCCCTATCTGATAATAATCCAATGCAGAGGCAATCATGTAATATAATGCATTATTTTATATATATTAAATATTTATATATGTATATTTATAAAGTCTTAAAGTTACAACCGGCCCTTTGAGTGCAACCATAATGCGAATGTGGCCTGTGATGAAATTTAGTTTGACACCCCTGCTCAAGGCTGTATGACCATCAAAACCATCACACTCTTCCTCCTATGATTCACTTCAAAGCTTCTTGTAAGCACAACATTGCCTGTGGGAAAATATCCTCAGTGCCCTAAACAGACAATATTCATATAATTACATTGTTAAATGAAAGCTGCTTTAATTTTGTGCTTCATGCGTTTACTATATATTTCATACCTCTACAAATCTTTCCCAGAAACACTTTCATGGTATGTTAAACTTGGGCGAAAGCAAGCTGAGATATTGTGTAAAACATTCTGTATGGATGTTCTTCTATCGGCATAATAAATCTCTGATTGAAGAAATTCAAACAGCATGTGGCCTATCTTAATGTGTTTTTCTGTTGTATGTTTATGAAGGTGTGGAGCGAGTGATTGGTCAGCACTGTTTGATTGTAGGGCTAAAGATTGGTTAACCTGTAAAAGCGCTTTGATTTCCTGATTGCACAGTGCATACGTATGTGCAACTCAAGTATTTAAGATGTCATTAAACTTAGTGTGGCGCACAGAGTAAGTGTATACATTTAAACATATTCCATGTAAGTAGGAGGGAGACAAATATATACATATACTGAAACATACAAGACGGGAAAAACATGTGTTTTTGCAATCTTGTTCGGTTGTTTGGTATTTTTTTAAATATAACTGGCACTGTGTTGATTGCTCTTAATAACTCTTATTTGACCAACCAACCAACAATTTGCTTTTAGTCAAACACCCACTCTTTGCCTGGAGCATGTTTTTGTCCAGTCTCTTTTTTTATAGGCAGAACTTTGTCATTTATTTGAACCCCAGGCTTGAGAGGGTAAAAGAGGAAGTATCAGAATCTAGGCATGAAGCACATGAACAACAAATGTGCTCATGTGGTGTGTGTATTCTGCCAGTAACATTGATGCCTGACAGCTTGATTAACTCCATTGTTTTGTCATTAGCATGAGCTTTACTTATGACAAGCAACATTTAACAAGCTGTCAATACAAGACCCATACAAATGGAAGAAAAGGGCAACTGACCACATCACCCCCATTCTCACTCAACTGGCTTCCTGTACGCTACCGTATTGAATACAAAAACCTTCTACTCACATATAAAGCTCTCCACAACCTAGCGCCCATCTACATCACCAAGCTCCTTCAGGAGTACACCCCCTCCCGCACCCTCCGCTCTTCCTCCCTAGGACTTCTCACCATCCCAAGCTCTCGCCTCAAAACCATGGGTGCTTGAGCTTTCAGCTGCTCGGCTCTCAGACTCTGGAACTACATATCCGACTGAACTGATTCCATAACAACATTCAAAACCCAACTCAAAACCCACCTGTTCAAACTGGCATTCTCATTATAAACTGTACCCTGTGTCTTTTTGTAGTCCATTTCTTGCCCTGCAAGGTGTCCTTGGGTGCTATGAAAGGTGCCCTCCAAATAAAATGTATTATTATTATTATTATTATTATTATTGAGGAGAGATCTGATTGATATATCCATTGAACGATGTGCTCTTATTTTGAAAGACTGTTAACAATCATATGAGAAATGGGCCACTTTGTAGTGAACAACAGGTGGTCTATTTTTAGAAGCTTTGAGGTGTCATTAAAACAAGTCAATTCATTGGATCTTATTACCTAACATTAGCGTTATACTTCGGGCGATTGCATTTATGCTTCAACTATTATAAAAGTAGTGTAAATATATGGACAAAACATGCATCATAGGAATCATACACTTGTGTTTGCCACAGATCTTATTTTGTGCGATATTCCAAAATACAAAATGGGAACGTTGCATAAAAGCAAAAAGAAAGTTGCAAAAGAGTCTGCATGCACGTCCCAACTGTAGGAGCCAAAATGCTACTTAGCCTGATTTTATTATTTCTATTATTATAATTTGTTTACGTCACTTTTATTTGTATTTGTTGAGCACTCGCGGCAATTGTCACATGGGTGTGGTTTGTGTATACAGGTCACATATTACATTTACACTGATGACAGAGGGTGAGCTTGCGCTGACATTTTTTATTTTGAACGTTTTGGTCCTTCTAAGTTATTTTTCGAACTTCAGCATCGACTTCCTCATTGAAAACGCGTCGAAGCATGAAGCCAAGCTTAGCCTCTCTGCCACTCAAATTTAAATGGAAATTGAGCCGCCTCCCCCCCCAACCCTCTGTCTGTTCTCCATCACCTCCAGTATTCCCGCTGAAGCCCTGCTCAGGGAATCAGTCAGCTCGACACTGATCACATATGCCAGAGGGGAAGGGAAAGGCATGTCTTTGCGGAGGCTGTGATCCATCAAGTCCGACAGGCCCACAGCCCACAGGCACAATGTTATTTAAGATGACAGAGAGCTGTGAAAGTGACGATCTCCATCCCGCGTCCTGCCACTGTTTCAGGCCGCTGACTCTACATCAGGTTTAGTGTATTTGCTGTCCTCTGTCAGCCTGTCAGAGGACGGTGTGATGGAGATGTCCTGCTGTCAGGAGGCAGATAGCAGCCAATTGGGATGTCAAAGACTTATTTTGAAACGTGGAGTATATTTTACTACCTGGACTGTGATTGGATAAACTTCTGGTTTTAGTTTAGTTTATTGTGCTTTAAGATTGGAAAGACAGAAGTCAGACCAACAACGCTCGTCAATCCACCTCCAACATTGAGGCTTGCTAGTGATCTAAGTGTGTTTTCTTGCTATCGTTGTGTAAGAATCTGGCATAAGTGTCACGATAAAGGGGTTTGATTTATCATATAAGCAAGTTAATATAATCTGATTCAAGTCTTATTTTTGAAAAACTGTTATAGTATAATGAACAAACCACAAAATCTGAGTTCAAATACTCATACTGTTATTGGAATAGTGGGATATATGTTTACATTTAACACATACAACATCACAGCAATACTTTATGTACAATCTGGACCTTTGGGTGTAGATTATTAATTAAATTATAGTGTGTTTTTGATGGTTGATATATTATCAAAAAACTTCTTAGAGTCCTATTTGGTAATTTGTAGTGTAAAGTTTTTATCCTACAAGATTGTGGCTCTTATATATGGATGTGCATGTTCATCTTACATCTAGAATGTAAATGTCCACTGGAAAAAGGAGTCCAAATTCAAAATATTTAATTATGATCACCCTTATATTTGCAAGTTTTCTCCTTGTTTTTTATTAAAAAAGTCCTGATTTTTTAGCTGAGCCATGGTTTACAATTAAAAGACTTTACCATGACCTTTCATAACGAAGTCAAGCTGCTTTAAAGATGTGAACATGTTATTCCTTACTGGTTTATTAATGTTGTTTATCTGCTGGGAAAAGTTTTGAAGGGGTAAACAGTGCAGTTGAACTGACCGTAAAGTAAACTAACTAAAAAGCATAATGTGTGAAACTAGTTTTTAAATATATTGTGACATATTCCCAGGGCCGTCCCTCCCTACAGGTCGGTCACGCAGACTGCGTGGGGCCTCACCTTGCGGAGGGAGCCTCAACTGAGCCGAAAATGTGGTGCAATTAGTTTGGCGCGGCACGGTTTAGCCGCTGCTAGGCTCCATTAGCACCCCGTCCCCCCCGTCGACGCTCGCGAAACAGAGGGCCTCATTATATAACTTTGCGTGGGGCCTCATGTTGGCCAGGGGCGGCCCTGCACATTCCTGTAAACAGAAATCCTTCAGCTATAAAACAAAGATGAGGAAGTGAACTATTACATTTCTCTTAAAAAGGGAAATGCTTAAGAAAGGATTATAAAGAATCTTATCTGATCTGATATTTATATAACTGTCGTATCTAATAAACCTGTGATTAGACTCAGTTTCTTTTGTCTTAAATCCAATCTAGCCACAGGGCAAGTTCAATATTATCACCTGTTTCTTCAGTTATTTATTGCCACAAACAGATTTGTATTTGTAAAAGCTTGACATGAACCAACAATTCTGAGATTGAAGCGTAAAAGACAACATTGGGAGCAAAGGGAGAAGACGTGAGCTAAATATTCAAATATTCTCAATGTATTCCCTTTTCTACTTCCTCCTCGGGAATGGGAAAGGGACTGGAGCTAAGGCTAGTGCTAAGGCTAAAGCTAAGGCAAAGGCAAAGGCTAAAGCTAAAACTTAGGCTGAAACTAAGGCTAAGGCTGAGGCTAAGGCTAAGCTAAGGTAAGGCTCAGGCTTAAGTTACATCTAATGCTGATGCTGATGCTAACGCTAACACTAAGGCTAAGGCTGACAAGGGCTGACTAAGGCTACATCTAAGGCTAAGGCTAATGCTGACGCTAAACCTAAGGCTAAGGCTAAGGCTGAGGCTGAGGCTAATTTAATTATCCAGGAGAAAACTGGCAGGCATGTTGCTCTTCTTTTAGCTAGGCTATTAATTTAGTTCTGCCCATTAATGTTCTCCTCCTCCTCCCGCTCCCTCCTGTCCTTCTCCTCCTCACCCCTTACCCAATCCATCACACTCTCAGGGCTGAAGGAGGAGGAGGAGGAGGAGGATTCAGTAAGTGGTCTAACTTGGTTGAAGATTTATGTGTGTGAGTGTGTATTTGGGCGGGACCATGAGGCTGGGTGCTGATGATGCTCCACAGGAAGTTACATTAGATAGGAAGGGCTATAGATGAAGGTGCACACATACATATACGTTTACACACACATCTATATGTATGCTATGATGAACTCAGCAGGTGGTCACTTGGATCATGGAGGGGGACATCAGGTATGTCGCCCTTCTTGAAATTGACTTCACTATTACATCTAAGTGTATGTACGTGTGTGTCCTACTGTATATAGGAGAACACAGAATACACTGATCTTGAAAGTGCGTTAAAGCCAGTATACTGAGCCAAAGCTAAAATTTGGTTTATCATCAAAAAGATCTAAACTAAACACTAAAAATGATTCTGCTGCAAAATGTACATTAAGGTATCAATGAGGTTTTGAAGAACAGATTCTCTCAGAACTAAATTAAAGTGGACCTATCATGCTATATTTGAATAATATATTGTAGGGCCATACCTATATAGAACATGTCTGTGAATTTTTTTTTTCAAAATACCAAACAGATCATGCATTTTAGCCATGCCTCATTTGCTCTTTTCCAGCCCTGTTTTTGCAAGGGCTGATTCTGTGAGAAGTCTTCTTCGCTGCTTTTGTGGCAGACTACAGCGCCACTTACAGGCCTGGCATATGTACTACAGCGTCTCCAGCGCTTTCGAGCGAAAATGGCCGTGGCCGTCTCATCCTGATAGGTGGAGAGTTGCCCATATAGGCGGAGCTCCCCGTTTCTGATGTCAGAACAATTTCAAATCTGGATCAGTTTTTATCAGATCCGTTGCAGCCCCGTTTTTAGAGATTTGGGTATGGAGGAAAATAGAGAGGGTTGTGTTTTCTGACACTTGGTGAGTTCCCTGGAACACCGGGGACACATATTCATGTATAAAAGACGTACAAAAGTGCATTTTGCATGATAGGTCCCCTTTAAGGCTACCAAGTCTATGTGCCGTGTTGAGTGTCAATATTAGCAAATGTTCCAGTGTCTAGTCTTACACATACTGTTTAAAGCAGCACTCATCAAGTGTTTTGATAAGAATAATTGAGAAATAAGGTAATTTATAAGGGGTATTATAAGTATTTTACATACTCATATTAGTATCCCCTGAGCTCCCCTCAGCTGGAACTTTTATTAGGAAGTGACCAAATGTAACTTTTTCAGACATAATACAAAAACCTGAGCTTTAAGTATCGGTCAATATTGATCAGATTCACGTTATTGAAACTGCACTGTGTGGACTGGGATCATTGCGTTTTTTAACTTTGTAAAACAAGAGGTTAAAAAGACAAATATGTATTTACAATGAGGGAACTATTACTTAAAAATAATGATATATAAGTTAGCAGATTTGTCCCGAGTATCCGACTCAGCCGTTGAGTCAGTATCGGTTCATTTATACAATTAATTACTTTCAGCGTATGCTTTATATAACTAACCAATACGTCAAAAATCAATTGATGTTACTTTAAGAGGATTTTCAATAAGATGGCTGACATTTTGCATCTCTGAAAGCTGTACATAGTATGTGCATTATGGTGGCTTTAACCTTGCAGCTGATCCTTAAAGCTCTTTATAAGGTTTTAGTATTCAGAAGCCCTCTATGTTAAAACATTTAGGTGCTTTAGAACAAAACATTGCGTAAATACTAATGTGTTTTTAATGTAAAACCCTCATAACCTTGGCACAGATATACATGAGTGTCTAGACATCATCTCTCTTCTAGCTTAAACTTGCTTTATATGCATTTGTCATCCAAACAACACAAGCAGGAGGCACCTTTCTATACGTGTCAGACCACAAGACACAGACATCTCCTGCTGGAAAAACAGGAGACAAATCCGCTTAATAATCTACATTTCCACAGAGGGAATAGCTGCAGGGCAAAAACAGCCTAGAGCCTACCGGGAGGGAAAATAAAATAACTGTGAACGTTACAAAGCTCTAAAAATATCAGCGACTGGTCCGCCTGTCGTGTGTGTTGGAAAATAAACCCCTTCCACGTCACCCTGCAGAAAACAGAGCTCTCTGTGGTTTTGCAGGCACAGCACAAACTCAGAAAACTATTAAAACACATGGGCTAAGAAAAGGGGGCCTATATTTAAACCCATATTTAATTGTAGAAAAAAACTGCCAATTTTAGCCACACGGGCTGAGGCTGTAAGCTGAGCTCGCATTGTGACAGGTCTGTTTTCACTATGGAAACATTAGACTGGAGAGTTTAGGAAAACAGAGAGAGAGGAGGAGAACATCAGTGTAGATAATGAATGAAGGGGAGAAGAAATTAGATTGAGCCAGAAAGGAGGATGGGGGGGGGGGGGGGGGGTTAATGAGTGAGAGAGGGGGAGAGGAGAAAAAATAGAAAGGCCTCCCTCCATTCTGTCCTCCTTGTCTTGTGGTGCAGGGTTATTTTTAGCTACGATGGGGAGCAACACGGTGCTGTAAAGGCAATCATTTCTGCTGCGGCACAGTCATCGCTCAGCGCCACATCTCTGTCACAGCAGAGCTACACACACTTATACACACACACACTTACACACACACACACACACACACACACACACACTACAACTCAACAAGCGTGTTTTTTTTTTAAAGACTGGTATCACAATCACTGCTACGCCTGCATGATTTGGAAAAGTATGGTACTATCTTGACTCATAATTGCGATATGATTCGCCATATTAGAGGGAATGATTGTTTTTTAAATACTATATTCACTGAAATGATCATTGAAAAATACATTTAAATGATCTTGGTGTCATTTTTTCAACAGCACCAACATCATACATTATATTTATACATATTTCTTCTTAACCAAAATATTGCGCTTTCTGTGATTTAGATGCAGTAGTCCATATTATTGGCTTATTCATTAAAAGAATGACTAACTAACTAACTATCCCCTCTAGTATATGGGGAGTTACAGACTCAGATGACCTTTTTGTCCATTACATTTACATGCAATGGACATTTTAATCACTATTCAGAGCACAACATACAGTTCACACACAATACACTAAAAATATTGCATTTTGAAGTCTTAAAGTGACGATCATAATAAAACTAAAAGTGCTAAGTGGTTTGTTCTTCCACTGGCTTGAGGTCCATCAAAGTATCACGTTAGAGCATTGTACATGTTGTTTAAAATAAATAACTTAATATACATTAAAATGAGGTATTAGTGGCAGAATGTTCTAAGAAGGATCCTTGAGAATTGGAAAGGGGGCTAATGGGTTGAAACGAGATATTCATTCTGCCTCTCGTCTCAATACTTCCCTCTTCAGGGCCACAGCCAGCTTTTTCTTCCTCAAACTGTAAAAATAACTCGGTACCACTTTACAATAAGACTACCCTTATAAACGGTTTACGAATAGTTTGTAATTCATTTATTAATTAGGTTGTTAACACTTTATAAGTCATTAATAAGCTTTTATAAAGACATGAGATAGACAGGACAACTGTGACCGGTTGCTTGCCAAATAGTGAGCCCACATTTATCTGTACTGCTAAGCCTTATATTGGCTACCTAGCTTACTTCGTCTCCTTCATCAGCCAGCATCCTTGGTGTCTGTTGCTCACTGAGTTGATTCTCGCTAAGTAGCCAATATAAGGCTTAGTCATCTTGCCAAATAGTGAGCCTGTGTTGACGTATGAAAACTATGTTAGAGCTGGTTTATAAATGGTTCTTAATGATTAATAAAGTGTTTACAACCTAATTCATAACCTAATTATAAACCCTTTATCAATCCTTTATAAGGGTCGTCTTATTGTAAAGTGGTACCAATAACTACAAAAGTAACTATTTTTATATCTTGGGGTGGAACGTATTCTGTATTTAACACTTGGCGGTTACATCTCAAAGGTCAAGCATCTCACTTTAAAATGGTTCTCATTTTTCAACACATGTGCCCCGAGAACAAAAGCCCCTTCTCCGATGGCGAAGAGAGCATACCAAAGTGTGTCAGGTCAAAGCAATCATGTTGGGGATTAGCTGAGCACATGGAAAGACACACACACACACACACACACACACACACACACAC
>CALSBW010024246.1:0-10926 GCA_943590975.1 Lindbergichthys nudifrons
TGAATGTTAGTCTCCCTGAGCACCTTGCATGGCAGCCTCTGCCTCTGGTTGCAACCCTGTCTCCTAAAAATTACGTTCCCACAAAACTAAACTGCATTCTCAATTAAGTTTAGCTAGAAACGTATTTTCTCCCACGTTACGTTTGTTACGAACGTATCTCAAATACGTTTATTTTCTACATATCTTCTAGAAACGTATTTTCTCCCACGTTACGTTTGTTTTGAACGTATCTCAAATACGTTTATTTTCTACATATCTTCTAGAAACATATTTTCTCCCACGTTACGTTTGTTTTGAACGTATCTTAAATACGTTTATTTTCTACATATCTTTGCCATTTATTGTCTTGCTTATAATAATGATAATAGTCATTTATAAATATCATTTTAGAGCACACATTTGAAATCGACAATCGGGCTCGATATCCTATGGTTAAATTAAAATCAGTTGGCGAGGCTGTCATTTCGCCAGCTGCGAGGCAGAAAATAATAGTTTTAACATGCCAAAAAGCTGCTGTGTCGTTTATTGCACCTCAAACACCTCAAACTTCCTCTAAAGGCCCTGACACACCAGGCCGTCACCAGAGAACTCGCCGACACCGACAGTTCCATCGACGAGTTCTCCTGCGTAATTCTACTCCAATACAATTCAGAGGTTAACCTGGTATTTTTACTCCACTACATTTATTTTAGTTACTTTGCAGATTCTGATTAATGATGTGAAATATAAACAACCCTTAAAGCAGACTTTAGTTACACCTGAGTCAAATTCAGGGAAAGGTGATTGTCAAGTGCCAACAATCAGGAGAGATATTTGATAGTTGGTGCTTGAGAAGACTAAACATTTATCTGCAGATCTCTTTAAAGTATATTCATTACTCGTTATTCTCTACTAATAGTTAATTAAAAACTATATATAATAGCTATTTTGCACATCCCTTTCAAGATTTCCTAAGGTTTATTGACATATCATATACACAACTATGTTGAAGTTATGCAATTAATGAAAAACTTGGGTCGCAGATACATTAAAAAAAATCGCGGACCAGTTGTCAATTTTAACTGATTTTAATATTTACTCACCACCAGCAGGTAGCAACAGAGGCTAATTGTATGTAACAGCCTGAACAAATACAGAACAATATGCATCCAAAACATATTAACAAAGTTTAAAAAAGAACCGGTGTTGTTTTTTGGTTTTTCGGAAAACCAAAAAACCGACGTTATTCAGTTTTTAAACCAAAACGGGAAAACAGATAAACCATGTGTTGGTTTTGTTTGTATGATTTACGGATAA
Source organism: Lindbergichthys nudifrons (assembly GCA_943590975.1). NCBI lineage: Eukaryota > Metazoa > Chordata > Actinopteri > Perciformes > Nototheniidae > Lindbergichthys > Lindbergichthys nudifrons. The sequence continues at coordinate 1,297 of CALSBW010024246.1, forward strand.
TCCAGTGAATGCTGGGAAGACGAGGAGAAGGCGCATTATGAAGAGATGTCCGGTCGCCAGGGTGTGTGTGTGTGTGTGTGTGTGTGTGTGTGTGTGTGTGTGTGACACTGGCATTTGTTTTCAGAAGATATTATGATAGTGTCGTTCGTTCCGGTGCATTTAGCACTACATCGAGATTAAGATTAAACTAATTTATTTTGGGAACAGCCGCATATATGCCGGTGTCGGACAGACACAAACACACCGAACACACACAGCTGAGCTGAGCAGAACACATACACACACACATCATGCGCCTTGGTGACTGACTGGACATCTCCTTCATAAAACTAATAAAAGGGGGAGTAATCGGGCAGTTCGATGTGTGTAGATGTGAGTGTGGTAACACGTAGCAGCCTGCAGTCACTCTTAAACTGTTCTGATTAAGTTAAACACAGCGAAGGCGGTGCGTAAAAAGGCACAGCTCTTTACCGAGTACGTCCCGCTGCCTCCTGATGCTGCAGCCATTTCAGGAAGTGAAGGAGGGTTTCCTTCTATAAAACAGCTGCGGGCAGCAGATCATGAGAGTCCCGGACATGAATTCATAGATCAAGGCAGTCTGGTTTACTCTCCTGTTTTGCCAATCCGGTGCTTAAACAAATAGCTCTACACCCCTGGCCGTGTTAGAAATTAAAATCAATGTTTAAATAGCATAATTTAGTCTAAAACATATCGTCAGTTTAAAAGCTGTTTTATTGTGAAAAGACCCGGAAGTTCTCAGGAAATCTCAATGCCAAGCTTTTATTCTGAAAATCCTTCATATCCGGTTAGCAGTTAGCATGTGGCTAATAATAATAATAATACGTTTTCTGAATGTAAAGTGAAAATGACATGGAGTGTTGCACACCAAAACCTACGGACTTTAACACTACATCTATAGACGTCGAGATATTATTACTGCTGAATATTAAATGAAGGTACAGTTGATCGTAACATGTTTTCACACACGTGAGTAGCTATGACGTCAGAGGGAGATACCGAAAATGAGAACTGTGCCGTAAAAGTGTTTCTAAACTAACTATTACAGCTGTTTATAAAGTATTAAATAAAAAGTAATTAAACAGAGTAGGAGGAGAAAAGGCGTGTGGAAGTGAGCAATGAATACAAAATATCGAAATCCTCTGTTATGCGCAATTGAAGATCGAGGTGGACGGCCCCCTACGTCACAGCCCCCAGAGGCGAGGGAGCTCTGGACAGCACTTCTTCTCCACCACGGGACTTCCCCCCTGGACCCCGGCGAGGCAACAGCTGCTCTGTCTCTCCTCTTACCCTCTGCTTGTTGTATCATCGTGCCATTTAATTAAACTCAACCAATTTGAACCTTTTCGGAGACTCCATTAGTCTCTTCATTCTAAGCTCCTCTCCTGGGCGCGAGAACATCGAATACTTCTAATAGCCGACATGTCCTTAAAATGAAGTCCGAGTTTGAAATATATCTCAAATAATGTATGCACCACCATTTCCCCACATAAACATAACAGTCTGCAATCAAACGGTTGTCTCCTGTGCGCTCCTCTTCCTACTTGGCGCACCGGTAACATGCTCGTGCGCACAAGAGGCTGAGACCTACAGTAGGCTGAGCCGCCGAATCCCTCGGAACATCATAAAAGCCATTTTCAACCGTTTTCTGGTGAAAGATTAACTAGCTACTGGATGAAATAATATGACTGGTGGCATAGGTGCGAAAATTAATTAATTAATTAACTTTTTGAAAAAAATATGATGATAAAATATTTTTATATATTTATAATTCTGCAAATATATTACGATAAACTCACAGCTATTTCGCCGCCCGGCAGTAACACCTCCGCGGCCCGGTACCGGTCCGCGGACCGGGGGTTGGGAACCCCTGACTTACAGTATCTTCTTGATTTTTTATATTCTATATTTCTATCATTGACCTTCTACTTTCACCCTATGAAAGTATGTACTCTTAATATTTTATTCATCAAATAACATTATTCAACAAAAATAACATTATTCAACAAAAATAATTAAATAACGTGCTTTAACCACTAGGCGGTGCACACAAGGTACACACAGCATACTAATAATAACTTTGTATTATTAGTGTAGGACACTTATGTATGTATAACATCTGAAGATGTGTAGTTTTATTCATGTTTTTACATAATTTTACAGGATATTGCTATACTATTTCTCATGTTTTACTTCTACACATTAATATCTGATTTGTAAAACATCACAGACAGAAAGGTATATCCGTCATTTGATGGTGAGCTATTGAAATTCTGATTCCATAGATGTGTCTCCTATCACCCAAATCCCCTGACTATTCTCTCAACTCAGTATTTACATTCTTATATTCAAAGAAAATCAGTAATATCTTTAAAAACGACAAGTCCTTTTCTATCAGCTGTGCACCGTTATGGTGTAAATATAACCTATCTACCAATTGGATCAAATATAAAAGTCAGCCGAACTAGTATTGATACTGCAAGGAGACGTATTGTGTGAAAATAAATGTAAGATGTTGTTTAATTGTTGATATATTTATGATCCACGTCACGTATTCAGTTTCGGCGGCAGTTCTTCCTGTTTGTCGTTATGTGATGACTTTCAAAGAGAAAAGCAAGAACACTCGGGAATAAAGTATTATTATTATTTTTTTTTAATGTTTTCGGATTTCACATCGCATAAACACCATCTCCCAACGTGCATTGCGGCTAAAACATCCAATCAGCGAGCTGAGGATCTTTCCAACGTCAGTTTCCGGTATTGTTCCTGTAATGAGAGTTCACATTTATGCTACATTGAAGGGTGGAATTGACTACACATCTTCAGAAACATAATTTGCTTCAGATATAACTCATAGCAATATTGTAACCATTAAGAAAAGCCAACTGCATTACAAACCCAGTTAACAAACACTAGGTAAAGTATTTTTCCTTCAGTAATGAAGATGTAATTCCAATGTAGACACACCTGGGGTCGCTGTTCAGTCTGTTACGCTGAACCATGCATTGTCTGGAACGTACGGGACGAAGAAGACAAAGTGAAGTGACGTACTTCCGGTTCAATGTGAAAACATTCCCAGTTAAACAACAGAAACAAATCGCTAAATAAAAAGATAAAACACTGGCATGTAATTTACGTTAGAATAAATAGAATGGTTTTGAATAATAGATGAGAGTAAAATCTACGTCACTTTACAGCTCCGCCCACTTTTGGGGAAACCAACGCTGTCATTTGAACGGCGATCAAGCCTGAAGCCACAGAGCTCTTCTGTCCTTTCTTCTTAGAAGAAGTTTGAGGTGTTTGAGGTGCAATAAACGACACAGCAGCTTTTTGGCATGTTAAAACTATTATTTTCTGCCTCGCTCATGGGAGTAACAGCTGGCGAAATTACAGCCTCGACTACTGATTTTAATTTAACCATAGGATATCGAGCCCGATCGTCGATTTCAAATGTGTGCTCTAAAATGATATTTATAAATGACTATTATCATTATTATAAGCAAGACAATAAATGGCAAAGATATGTAGAAAATAAACGTATTTAAGATACGTTCATAACAAACGTAACGTGGGAGAAAATATGTTTCTAGAACAGGGGTATTCAACTAAAATTCAACGAGGTCCATTTAGAGAAAATCTCTCCATGCAAAGGTCCGGAACATCAAAATGTCTAAGTTGCTTTATGAATTAGTGTGATATATATTGAAGTAGCTTTATCCACGTCTGCATGTCATCAACAACTGTCTGCCAATCAAATAAAGAAAGTACAATTCATAAACAACAATATTTATTGTACTATACAGATATACAGTTAATAATGTGGATGTGTGTAATGTTCCTCTCGGGCTGCATTTAAAAATAAAATAGGAGAAAATAAATAAAATAGCTTTTGAAAATGTGTGCATCTTAAAAGTGCTTAATTTTAGATAAATAAAATAAAGTGCAGCAGCAGCTTGAGTTTCCCTTTTTCTTTGTTAACCGTTTCACATCATGACTTAACAGTTTCAGACGATTATAGAACAATATCAGTCTTTACACATCATAACAGTTGAACAGTTTTAAAGTTTCTCTTTCTTTCCCTCTTATATTGCAGTCCCTCACTCACTTCTTTTTAATTCAGTGCGAGAATTGAGCTTGTCCTGCCAGGAGTTTAGATCTGGGCTGAAATGGTGTCAGGGCCCTTCTCATTAGCCTCGGTTAGCCTGCCCTGGAACGATATTTAGTTTTAATTTTGATCCTGGTGGACTGATCATATTGGGTTCTGAGACTGCTTATTTGTTGTGACCTCAGTTCTGACTTGAGAGGGAATGTTTGGTCAAACACTTTGTGTTTTGTCTCATAGAGGCGTTTTGGCACTTTTAATGAGCGCCACGGCCTCTGAACAAATGAGACACACTGGCTCTGTGCTCCCAGTGGGCAGGATGAACATGAATGAGTCCGTCCACTCAGGGTTAAAATCTCTGTCCTCACTGTCCACTTTCCTCTTCTTGGAGAGCGCCATGTGTCATTATTTGTCTCTCCCTGTCTGCCGCTAACACGCCTGTTAACTGTCCTCTCCGCTTCTCTGCCTGTATCGCTAATTATTCTCTTCACTCACGTTCCTCTCCGCTTCTCTCTGCCGCTCTCTGGTCTCTTCTTCTGTGTTTCTCTCCCTGTATCGCTCACTCGTCTCTTTCGCCCCCTGTCGGCAGCGGTTAAAATAGAATCGCCCCGTCAAACTTTAAATCCCCTATTAATGTATTGATTATAGGTCCGGGTCCGTATAGGTCGGCGTCTGGGTCCGGATCCGGACCGCGGTCCGCCTGTTGCCGACCCCTGTTCTAGAAGATATGTAGAAAATAAACGTATTTGAGATACGTTCATAACAAACGTAACGTGGGAGAAAATACGTTTCTAGCTAAACGTAATTGAGAATGCAGTTTAGTTCTGTGGGAACGTAATTTGTAGGAGACAGGGTTGTCCAGATGAATGCGATTTTAGATGCTACTTTTATTGACAATGTATAGTTTGACTCCAGCTCCTTCAGCAGCTGTTGTGTGGGACTGATCCACACTGTTACAGCAGCCTGAACTTTGACAAAGTGTTTTCAAATGAAACATTGACAGGCTGATTCAGCGTACAACATAATAGTGATTCAACTGACCATGTTCATTTATTTACTTCCTTTTCTTTCCCCTCTAGGCTTTCACGTTCATGTGATGTGATTTTATTCAACCTCTTATTCAGGGTCTCAAATGATCGATACCCTTAATGTCCCATTAGAATGTATTTTCCTTTCACTTTTAGATAACTGCCCTCAGTTAACCCTGCTCCCCCCTCCCTTCAGCATTTACAAGAAATGCTCTCTTTTCTACTAAATGCCACAAACACCTGCAGACTGTTGTTAGCACTTTGAACTGTAGCTCTAAGTTTCGGTTCATGACAGGATGTGGCAGTTAAGCTCAGATGCTGTGAAGCAGAGAAAGGTCAACTTTGAATGAACAGTTAGCAGTTGAAATCGCATGAAGATTGTTCAAGTCTGAAGATTTTCTCCATTGACTTCAATGGTTAAACATGTGATGAATTATGGGATGTATCTCTGGAATTATGAAAGTTATGAATGATAAAAGTAATAGCCATCGATTCCCGACCGAGCTGAACGTTTTGATGTTTGAACGGAGTTTCTGCGATGTTGAATGCAGGAGGAGAAGAGGTGCAAAATTCCGGCGGAATAATAATAATTTTGTCCGTAGAATAACATTTAGTGGGAATGCTGTATCAGCATTCCCACTAAACAAGTTGCTCTTCAATGCCTTAGGAATTAAACTCACACTGTTGAATCCTCATATAAACTTCAACTCAAAGTTGTTTTGCTGTATTCAAGATTGTAGTGTACGGTGCAAGGGATTCATTTTAAGTTCTCATTCCCATCATGCTGTTCCCTGGGGAGCTCTTCCTAGCTTCGGTCTTCCCCTCCATCACAACCCTGAGCACCTCATCATTGGGGTCTGAGACCTAGGTCGGCGAAGACCCTAATGATGACAACAGCCTGCGGAGCGTCGAAGACCCGCTCAACGCTGCTTGCAGCTTTAATTGTATTTGATATCTGAGAAGAAGGCTGAACAAAATAAACAATTTCCAAAAATTCAATGCGTTGGAAAATTTCAATGCACAAATGGGATTTATTTTCAGACACTGACACACAGTCCAGATGAATGCAATTTAAGATGCTACTTTTATTGACAATTTATAGTTTGACTCCAGCTCCTTCAGCAGCTGTTATGTGGGACTGATCCACACTGTTACTATTGGGGAATCTTATGTGTTTTGTGATGTTTGTGCTGGAGCCGCTTTATCCAAAACAGCACTCTGGTTAGAGAGTTGACACAGAGACAGGAAGTACAGTCGTTGGACTTTATATTAGCTTGGTTCTGATCATCAACACAGAATACATCATGCTTGATGTGGAATCACATACAGGATGTTGAATGGGTTGATGAGTATGATGATAATGATAACGTAGAGTAGAGAATGAATGAATGGTTTCTGCAAAATACACAGAAATAGAAATAAGGTTCAAATTACAATAACTAACCAGACTATGGTTATTAATAATAAGCAACAGCAATACTAATTGTTACTAAAACACATTAGACACGTTGCAAACACACACATGGCTAATAAAAGCTAAGTTAGCCTCTCATCCACACACTATCACTGAATAGCTTAACTTAGCTAACTAGCTAGCATTAGCTCAATTCCTGAACAACATAGCCGCTAAAAACGGGACATCAATAGACTCATTAACACACTGACTCAGCAGGACACTATGCATACAATCTTATAACATTACCAACACTAAAGATCTGCATATATGCTCACATTCTTCACGAACGCATTCTCTCTGTGACAATGGTAATTATGCATGTGACGATTAGAGATGGGCGAGTCCTGATTCATCCGGATCATTAACCCGGATCCTAGAAATGAGCTGGTCGTGATGAGTCTCGCCTCTCCATTAACCCGAGTCCTTGAGTCCCACACTTGGTGTGACGTACAAATTAAAACTATAAATTGCGTCACTCGCTACTCTCTTTATAACATGTAAAATCACATTACAACGTACCCCAGTCCATCTGCCTACCCTTTAGCAAGTATACAGGATAGCTGCCTGCCAGAAGTGATCGTTTGGCTCAGGGGAGGGGACGCGGATCAGTGAAACTTCCTGCAGACTCGTGGGGACTCAGAGGAGCCGACGGCTCCTAACCGTAATAGCATAGCAGATCCAGCGATCCATACTCGTCATGTGCACGAGCATAGCCCCTCCTCCAGCACCCGGCTCCCGCGCTATATTATGCACGAGTCAACAGCAGACTCGCAGATTCGCAGATTCGCAAATCCTGACTCGCTGTGCAACACACAGCAGAGCAGACTCGTGCGGACTCTGAGGCGTAACCATATTGCAGCAGATCCAGAGATCCAGCAGACTCGTCGTCATGCACGAGTCAACAGCAGACTCAGATTCGCAAATCCTGACCCGCTGTGCAACACACAGCAGAGCAGACTCGTGCGGACTCGGAGCCGTATATAGCAGCAGATCCAGAGATCCAGCAGACTCGTCCTCATGCACGAGTCAACAGCAGACTCAGATTTGCCAAATCGCAAAATAACCCTTTTTTTTGTGATCAACATTTTTTATTAAAGCAAAATACACTGTGTAGCGGAGGTTAATATAACGTCAGTTTAATAGATAGATAGATAGTACTTTATTGATCCCAAATTGGGAAATTGTTGTTGTTACAGCAGCATAAAAGGCATTTTACAATAAAACAAAACTACAAAATATACAAGAATAGAAAGAAAAATAAAATAAAATATAAAATATACATGTCGAAATAGAAAATATACATGCAGATATTATACATATATATATATATACAAATATATATATATATTCAAAATATATGGAATAATAATATGCTCGTGAAATGCAACAACTTTTCGGTTTCACCGATAGGATTTCTACGGTCTTGGTGATGCTGACTCATATGACTCAAATGACTCGTATGATCCGGATCTCTTCAATGACTGACTCAGAAGACCCTGAGTCCGTAAAAGGATCCGGATTTGCCATCTCTAGTGACGATGCGACCGCAATAATGTCCTGTCATGAACGCACATGTGTAACCAGCTCGAGGACCCGTAGCTGCACTACTTTAGCTGTCCCTAAATGTGCCTGACTAAAACACGAACGGTATAACGCAGATCAAGGAAAACAAGGGGAATTTACAACAGTTACAGCAGCCTGAACTTTGACAAAGTGTTTTCAAAAGAAACATTGACAGACTGATTCAGCATACAACATAATAGTGATTAACTGACCATCTTCCTTTTTGTACTGCCATTTCTTTCCCCTCTAGGCTTTCATGTTCATGTGATATGATTTTATTCAACCTCTTATTCAGGGACTCAAATGATTGATACCCTTACATTTCTCATCAGAATATATTTGCCTTTAATTTTTAGATAACTGCCCTCAGTTAACCCTGCTCCCCCCGTCCCTTCAGCATTTACAAGAAATGCCCCCTGTTCTTATAAATCCTACAAAAACCTGCACGTACAGAGTGAAGCCAGGCCTTTGAATTGCAGCTCTTAGTCTGAGGCCCCTTTAACGTAATCATTTACATTGTAGGAATGTAACTGAGTATTCATGGGCCCCACAACATAACTTATACATGTACACATACACACACTGATTTCAAATACAGGAAACCACAGACTGAGTTGCAATATTTTATTGACATTCTTGAGTTCCATTACATAAAAGTACATTTTTTAAATGCATTTTGGTTCAGACATTTCATTTTGGTTAAATGCATGGAAATGGCACAACCTGAAGATACATACAAAACTCTTTACTAAATATTTAAAATGGTATTTTATTTAATAAGTCTGAACCTGCCTAAACTCTCATTCAGAGGTTGGAACATTTCTTTCTCATATTCAGATATTAAAGGTGGGGTAGGTAAGTTTGAGAAACCGGCTCGATATACACTTTTTGTTATATTCCATGGAAAGCTCTTAACATCCCGATAGCAATGAATATCTGAAGTGCTTTGACAAAAAATCCATAAAAAAACATCACCTGTGGAAGCCGTAGTACTGTAAAAAGCACGACCAATCAATTTAGCCGGCCCGGCTAAAGTAACTGGATGGCCTACCTGCCTGTCAGCTTTCCATCTGTGCACAGACTTATCTCGTGCCCTCATTGGTCATGTGCGCGTTCGTGTGTGTTGGAGGAGGGGCTCTGTGAGGAAGTCTGAAGGATGTGGCAGATTTTCGAGGAAACAGATCGTTGAGGAGTTTATCATCATCAAGCTCACAAGACTGCTGGAGATTTGAGAAATGTTTAACGTTTTCTCTTTCCCCATCACTACGCTGTTACTATCTGTTCATTGTGAGCTTTGAAAAGCTACATGTCTTTATATAAATATGTCATTAGGTGAATTACACTCAACACTAGAAATATGATTTATTGACCTAACATTTAAATACAGACTACATTGCTGACATCACAGTTTCTTGATGTCTTAAGTTACGCTACAGTGGGACGTTTAATCAATTAAGATGTAG
>CALSBW010024251.1:0-13587 GCA_943590975.1 Lindbergichthys nudifrons
CACATGTAAGAAAAGGGAGGGAAGAGTCAATTATATTGAGTAAGTTATTTTATATTGGGTCATTTATTTCTCAAACCTATGTTTTATGGAAGAGACAAAATATTTCTGATAAACTAATATTTTATCAAAAGGTAAATGGTGAATTAATATAACATTTAGAATCATTGAGAAGGGGTTATATCCACAGGGACAAGCTCACCTTTAACTTACAATAACATGTATCTGCTATGGACTGATGAGTATATGATGCTTGCATGTTCAATGACTAACACAAACCTTCAAAATGATAATGTGCATGTGTCAGGAAGGCTCCCAAAGCATTCTGAGGGGCCTATTTTTGTAATTAAATGATAATGTGCTTATCCATTACTTTGAGTTGTCTTCACTCAGAAAAACATCCCTATAGGTAGGAGATAGGAATTTGGTGAAGGCTCTGAGAGGTGAAATGAATACGAGAGTTGCATTTACACTGGAGGTCTGGAATGTTGTAGTAACAAAATACAAATTAAAGAGAGGGATACACACGCTGAGGTGGTTTGCATACGATTCCAATTTTAAACCAGGGGTGTACGATCCAGCATTCAAAGAATGGGTGCAAAAGGGCATAACAGCAATGTGTACGGTTTTAGAAAGGGGTGAATTGATGGGTTTTCAGGACTTACAGGCAAAATATGGTATTACAGACAGGGATTATTTTAGATACATGCAGTTAAGTCACTATTTTGTAAAAGAGATAAGGCTGAATGCAGATGAATCTTTAGATACTGTAACTGGGGTGATTGTGGATGCGTATCAGCAGAAGCAGTCTCGGATCATTTCTGCTTTCTACCAGGCTTTGGGGGGAAACAGGGGGGAATCGACTATCTACATAAAAGCTAAATGGGAAGCAGAGTTACAAATAAAAATTTCAGAGGAAGAATGGTTTCAAATGTTCGAGACGCAATTTACATCCACAAACTCATTACATCCACTGCATCCCCACTTCCTCCCATCCGGTTGTAACCGTGGAGAAGTCGGGGCCGCAACTTGGATAAGGCACACTCACACACGCTTACCTCGTGTAGAGTGTGCATGGAAAAAACTGTGCGGAGACTCCGTCTGGAGCCTACCGCGCACCATGTTCCCCAGGTCCCTCAGGAGCACGGGAAAACATAAGTGCACCACATCCCCCACACTCACACACGCTCCGTGTAGAGTGGGCATGGACAATAGTGAGGAAGAGGCGGGGAGAGTCCTCCAGCCCTGTATGGGGCTGACTGCGCACCATGTCTCCCGAGTCCCTCAGGAGCATGGGAAAAAACACAAGTGCTTTATGTCCAGGGGGGGGGTCAGATACCTGCTGACCCAGAGCCAGCCCCCTCTCACCAGTCATGCGTTGCCTCGGCAAGCACCGACGACGAGAAGGAGCCAGACATGTCCAGGAGATAACATTTTATGAAGGGGCCTGGCGTAGACCAAGACGCCGCCGTGCATATATCTTCTACACTCACGCCGCTGAATAAGGCTGTTGACACAGCCACAGTCCGTGTAGACTGTGCACGGACCCCAGTGGGGAGGGCTCTCCCCGCCTGTCCATAGGCATGTGTAATGCACCTGCATAGCCATCCTGTTAGGCGCTTCTTTGAGAGGGCTTTTCCAGCCACACCATCCCCAAAGCACACAAACAGTTGTTCAGTGCGCCTAATGGCAGCCGTGCGCTCTACCTAGCATGCTATCGCATGCACTGGGCAGAGGAGGTGCAATTTAGCCTCCCTGGCCCCAATATGGGGTGGAAGATTAAAGCCACCTAACTGAATAGCCCTTGATCTGAATGAACTTCTGATACTCTTAGGAGTAAAGGAGGGGTTCGGCCTCAGTGTCGGCCTGAGTGTCGCCCCGCTACGGTCACCCCGGATCAAAAGACAACTTGGGTGTACCGACAGAGCGGTCAGCTCGGACACTCTTTCAATGTGTTCAATGTTCAATGTTCAGTGTTCAACCCGCAAGGGCGGGTTGTCCCACCGAGCCAGGGAGAACCACAGGGCACAGTGGCTGTTGCGCCGATTGGCGAACAGGTCCACCTCTGCTCTACCGAACTGAGTCCAGACCTGCTTCACCACCTCCGGGTGAAGCCTCCACTCGTCTGGCAGGGGTCCGCCTCTTGACATGAGGTCGGCCCCCCCGTTCTCCCGTCCCGGGATGTGCAGGGCCCTTAGAGACAACACAATCCGTGAAACCCACAGCCACAGGTTCTCTGCTGCGGTCAACCAGGCTATTGAGCGGACTCTGCCCTGCCTGTTGATGTACGCCACTGTGGTGCGGTTGTCGCTCCTTACTAGCACATGTTTGCCCTGTATTAAGGGTTTGTAGTGCTGTAGGACCAACATCACTGCTTGCAGCTCCAGGAGGTTGCTGTGCCGCCAGAGGCCAGCAACCACCCACAGCCCTCTCTAGACACGTCCCCCCCCATCCTGTCACTTTCTTTTTCTTTGAAGCGTCTGTGTGATATAGGAGGTTACCTGCCCCAGTGGAGCTCCCCTCCGCAGATTCCCCAGAATCGGAGGTTGCTCTCTACTGAGGGGGGGATGGCCACCAGACGTCGTTTGTGTCTTAAGATCTAAACGAAGGCCGGTAAACCACCTCTGCATGCGACGTGCATGCAGCAGTCCGAGTGGCACTACGGAGTGAGCAGCCGTCATGAGACCCCAAAGTCTGCATGATGATCAAAGCTGTCACCGTCGCCCCCTGACACAGCCTGCAGACTGTCCGCAGCAGGGATGCCTGTCTGCTTTCTGTCAGGGTGGCACGTAGTCTGCCTGCATCGAGCATCACCCCCAGATATTCTACCTGCTGGTGAGGTATGGGGGAGCTCTTCTTCCAATTGACCGCAACTTATTTTTCAACCCAACTTGGTTAGGTGTAGGATCAATTGGGCTGTGTGCAGTATTGCCCATTCCCTGGACCTGGCCATAACTATGAGGTCGTCCCTCATGCCATGGTCCCGCAGCGGTTGCAGCGTTGTGGCTGAACGTGCGTGGGGATAGGGAGTAGCCGAACGGCAGTCTGTTGTACTCGTAGGCTACCCCCTGGAAGGCAAAACGCAAATACTTTCTGTGCTCTTGGAGCAATTTCGCCATGAAAGTAAGCGTTCTTCAGGTCGATTGTTGTGAACCAATCGCCTGGCTGCACCAGTCTCAGTAACTGTTTCATAGTTAACATATGGAACTTCTTGCATGCAATGTGCTGGTTCAGGCATTGAAGATCCAGAATGGGCCTGAATTCTCCTGTCTTCTTGGGAACCAGGAAGTTCAGGGAATAGTGCCCCTTCTCTCTGACTTGAGAGTGCACATGCTGAGAGGAAACCTCCTCCTGGGATGACAGATGTGCCTCTCTCCTGCCTCTGAACGGAGGAGGGATGCTGCAAAACTGGAGTGAATAACCCAGTCTCAGTGTCCTGTCCATGCACTCTGTTAATACACCACTGATTTTCCATTCCCCATAACATTGTGTTAGGGGATGTGCAATCAGCTGCGAAGCCGCAGCTATGAAGCTGTGGTACTCTCTGGTGGCCCATTCCGCCGTCAAACCCTCCATAAAAGGAAGTTTGACCCATGGGGGGCTGACACAGAAAGGGCCGTTTTTCTATAATGTAGTTTCCACTCAGAGAAAAAAACGGCCAATTTTTAACTGAGGTCCCTGAACGCACCATGGCATGCTCCCGTGAGAGCGCGCGCTCCACCATAATGCTGTTTTCTCTTCGAGAGAAATAAGCAATTAATCGGAGCTTCTTCTGTCCATGAACGCACCGCGGCCTGCTCTCGGGGGGGGGCCGCGCGTCGTCATAATGCCGTCTCTTGAAACGGACATTATGGGGAAATGTGGAAAATGTGGAATGTGGAGAGAGATGACTCTTACTCTGGGATAAATGCAATCGTTTTTACTGAATGCATTTTACACACACATATCACTCTAGAACTAGAGTTACACTACGTAACCCACTGTTCTTCTGCAGAGGTCCCTGAACGCACCGCGGCCACTCTCACGGGGGGGGGGCTGCGCGTCGTCATAATGCCGTCTCCTTGAAACGGACATTATGGGGAAATGTGGAATGTGGAGAGAGATGACTCTTACTCTGGGATAAATGCAATCGTTTTTACTGAATGCATTTTACACACACATATCACTCTAGAACTAGAGTTACACTACGTAACGCACTGTTCTTCTGCGGAGGTCCCTGAACGCACCTCATAATGGGTGTCCAATTAACATCGTATGAAAACGGCCTTGCCGATCTCAACGAGACATTATGGGAAAATGTGGAATTGTGGAGAGATATGACTCTTACTCTGGGATAAATGCAATCGTTTTTACTAAATGCATTTTTCACACACACATCACTCTAGAACTAGGGTTACTATATACGTAACCCACCGTTCTTGCAACAGGGCCTCTTTTCGACTTTGGAGCCACAGCTAAGAAGCTGTAGTATTCTCTGGTGGCCTACTCCGCTGCCAAACCTTCCATAAAAGGGAGTTTTGGCATGGGGGCTGACACAGAAAAAGGGCCGATTTTCTACTGAGGTTCTTGAACGCACCGCGGCAGCTCCCGTGGGGCCGCGGCTGTGTCAAATGCCATCTCTTTGAAACGGACATTATGGTGAAAAGTGGAAATGTGGAGAGAGATGACTCTTACTCTGGGATAAATGCAATCGTTTTCACTGAATGCATTTCTCACACACACATCACTCTCTTGAACCCGCACAGTGCTTTGACAGCACTACGGTTTATTCCACTCACGTGCACGCGCCCACCTGCTGGCTCCTATACTGGAGTTTACAGAGGGGGCGGGGAGTGTGGGACAGTGTTCTTTCCTCTGGGGATGCGCAAGAAGCAGCCTACTCCTCACCCACGTGACCAAGGAGATCGATCCAAAGAGCCCTTCCGTAAACACGGGGGCTCCCAGGAGATCAACACGGTCCTTTTTGGAAAGTGCCATGCGGCGTGATCCCTCACCGGGATATCACACGGCAGACAACGGCGGCGGCCACGATCAAGCTACAAATAATCGCTCTGATCTGGTGAGGTGGGGGTATGAGGTGTGATTTGTGCCAAAGAACAGATAACTAAGCTCACTGAGCGGAGAACTGACGTGTGTTAGATATTCTTGAACCCCGAGAGCAGGAGAGACTGAAAAGAGTCAAGGCAAGCTTATAAAAGTTAACAGCATTTAATTACACAAAAGATGCGGTGGTTTACAAATGAAATTGCAAGCGGAGACACTCTCCCCATGTGTTGGTCAGCCCAGGTCAGGAGGAGAAGCTCCTGATTCTTGGCTTGGTCTTCCTGTTGTCCTCTGAGGTCTTCTCCTATTGGCCAGCGTCGTCGGGGGGCGGGTCCAATGCAATTCCTGCCTTTTTTGTTGCGAAATTACATCCTTCTGGTGTCTGTGGTTATTTATACATTCCCTGATAAACGTTATTCAGCGTCAATAAATGAGTGCTAATCCCAGTGTGTTTAGTGTACAACATCACATGTCATTTCACCTTCAATTCACGGTTTCAAAATGTCAGCCACATGCTAATGCTAACCGGAAATGAAGGATTTTCAGAGTAAAACTGCTTTTAAGCTGACGCAATGTTTAAACTAACTTATGCCATAAAACATTGATTTTAATTTCTAACAATCCCTCCTTTCACACCTTTTAAGGTGTGAACACAATACTGAAATCAATGAGTTCTTCATAAGACTGCTTTTAAACTGACGGTATGTTTTAGACTAAATTATGCCATAAAACATTGATTTTAATTTCCCTCCTTTCACACCTTTTAAGGTGTGAAAACAATACTGAAATCAATGAGTTCTTCATCTGAAATTTGCATAGTACATAACTCATATCAAAAACATACTATCAAAATGGAATGGTTCAAATAACCGTCATCAAAAATACTTCGGTTGGTCTTCAACATAACAGTTTTCCCTTGTGCTTAAACTTCTAGTTTTAACATTCAATATCACTTTTCAAAATAGCAGCAATTAGCTTGGTATTTGAACATTTCTTTCTCCCTCCTTTCACAGAAACCGTTCTCATACCACATTCAGTGTTAAGGCACTTTACAAAATATAAGGATTAAACTATCTGAAAATAGCTAAATATTACTTTTTTTTTCCTTTTTTTTTTAAACAATCTTATCCTCTTCAGTTTTTTGCATACACCCCCTTTTTCAACTAAATTCTAGCGCCATTCTATCCGTCTGTTTTTATCTAACTGTTTGTGTCATCTTGTTACTGTGTCTCTGGTGTAATTTATGAATCTCTGCTGGTTATAGCAGATATAGTTCTCCCCATCCACATTCTTGTTGGTTGTGGGACAGAGGAATAATAATTCAGAACCTGCTGATATCTGAATCTTACTACTTGGCATATGTTACAAACAAAATAAAACATCTTCATGGTGAACTAAATAACATATTTCAATAGCTCGGAAATGTCTGATGAGCATCTGTGTTATTCCTAAATAAAATCCTTGTAATCTTTCTCAAATCTAAATATAACAATGAACTATTCCTGTTTGTGGTAAAGACACACACTAACGTTATGTAATACAATTTCATTATGGATTCAAAAACAACTGAAGTCATGATGCTGTCAGAGTGTGGTTTCCTGAGTGTATCTGTCCTGTAAGGTACGTCATTCTCTGCTTGGCTCGTGTGCAGAAAGCCCATCGATTTCACCTGGCAATACTGCTTCTACCTGTCTATCATCAAGCTGAAAAATGAATGCAGAATTCCAACATACTGTCATCAAATGTATTTCTATTATGAATTTAAATTCAATGTATATCCCCATAATAACCTAAACAATAAAGTCCATGGCTTTTACATCTATTTACCAGGCTAGTTACAAGATGTTGTCTAAATTAAATTCTGTGTCATTACATTACTATGTTTTAGCTTAACTTAACTGTAATATGTTCTTTCTATATTTCAAACCTCAGTTACTCTAATGTCTGTCAAAATATTACAAAATTGTTTCATTATCACAGGTCAACTTCTTCGGTATTCTATTCTGGAATTACATCTCTCACAGTAGCCCCTTGGCCACTGCTTCTGCATCTGTGTTACCTGTTCAAAATTCAATCAATATTTAGAAACATGTCAACATTCATCAAACAGTATCTTATCCTCAGATATGGAGCAGGTTCATTCTAAAACTATCATTCAATGCTCAGTTTGAACATCTGGGTTGGGGCGGAAGGTTTCTTTCAATCCCTAAAAGAAACATTTAAATTGTGAATTTTACAGCCATGTTGACGTTATACATTATACATTTATACACACTGCCCCCTTTTTACACATGAACTCATGTGTAACAAAATCCTGAAATGGGGAGGGGAAAAAAACATTCAGGTAAATATTTGTTAGGGACATAGCGAACATTTACAATTTTACATCTATTTTTATTATTTCCACAGTAAACACTTCAGTGAAAATAAGTGTTTCTCTCCGTCCTTCAGTCCTAAAAGAAACAGAATCTTCAGATTTTAGTTTGAGTTTTACATTTGCAAACCGCCAACTCCTGTCGGAGTAAAATATCATCAAGTAGATTAGAAACGGGTCACATGTGCGGTTTCCCCTTTTTGTGGAATTTTTAGGAAACCTCTCGTTTCCCTTGGAGCTCCAAAATAATATGTTAGTCCAAAATCATGCTTGGTTAGTTTTTGTTTTAGAATCATGCAGTTACACTGATCACATGCCAGCATTCATTCACACTCATACCGTCTGGTTGTCAAGTCAGGTTCGGTCAGTCATTGACAGTGCTTTTGTCACACTGTCAGTCAGGGTCAAAGGTCATTTGGTCTCGGTTTTTTGGCCATGTCGTGCTCTGCAGAGTCTTTTCAGAGGTAATTCAGCATAGCGTACCCTTTATCTACAAAAATATGTCATATGCGGAGCGCCATTCCTTATTCATTCACGATTTCAACTATGATTTTCAAGATGGTTCTAACTTTTCATTGGGACTTCTGCCTCCCACCTTTCTTGAAATTTGGTACAAAATTCACTTCCTTATAGTACTACTACTGCAGTTTATTTACACCTAATTAGTATTAAAATGTCTAATAGATCTATTTCAGAAACTTGTGTGCATAACTATTATCTTGAGTCAAACCATTACTAGGATCCGTGTAGCCCTGCTATGTATTTCATAGCTCATTATACTCATGTATCTTCAATTCTGGTCTACTTAAAAAACAACGTTAACCTCTTTAGCAGTGTGTGGAACCTTGGGTGTCCGAACATGCAACAATTACTCCTTCCTTTATCAAGGATTTAAAAACAGAAGTCATTTCATATTTCCCTCTTAAAGCTCTCCTATGGTGATAACTATGCCACAATGGTGAAACCAATACTTTAGATTTGAATACTATATTTGGAATGTTATTCCAAAAACTTCTAAAAAATTTTTCAACCATTGTTACATATTTACCCAACATAACTCTTCCTATAAATTTAAATACTTACATGTTTCAAGCATCACATATTCCACAAACTACGAAAGAACATCTCCATACTTTCTCCAATATTTAAAATCCCACTGTTACTTAGAACAATAGTATAAAACCTGCAGAGCACACTAATCAGACCACAGTAATGTAAATCGATTCAAGTGTAGGCCTATGTCTACTTTCTATTATACTTATTACTTTTGGTGAACATTTGTTTATATTCTCTAAATTCCTTGTCTATGACATGCAAATAGTTTGAGTGTAAAAGTGTGTTTTTTCTCTATGTATTTACACTCTACGGATTCTTGAGTTTATTCATCTCCTGGTGCTGTCGTTCCTAAAAATGTTCAATTCCTTATTGTTTTGTACCAGTTTTTTCAAAATCAGTTCTAACTGCCGTGCCGTTTCAGGTAATGTGGCGGTACGGCTACACAATTTGTAAGAAGGTGCCAACATGTTCCTTTGTTAACTCTGATCCGGAGTGCATCTGCAGTGCGTTCTACAACTTCCCATGGTCCACTCCATACAGGTTGCAACGACTTCATCTTGTGGATTTTTACATTTACCCAATCACCTGATCCAACAGAAATATTCATCATGGACCTGGCATATGCTTCCGCCTCAATTTTTCTAATATCCGACACTGGTTGTCCTCTGTATTGTGAGGTGCTCGATTGTGGTGGATATTGCTGAGTGGGGCAATCTCTGGCCAAATGTCTACAATCTCCACACATGAAGCAGATACACAGGTGTTTGCTGTTGAAGATACTGTGGTGCTTGTGGCTGTACTTGGGTAGGAAGATGCACAGGTATTTGCTGTTGCTGGAATTGTGTGGGAAGATACTGCGGTGCTTGTGGCTGTACTTGGGTAGGAAGATACACAGGTGTCTGCTGAACTTGGTTTTGTGGACATTCTTTGGACCAATGTGACGTCTGACCACATGTGTAGCAGCCACCATTTTGGAAACCTCTTCCTCTGAAACTTCCTCCTCCGCTTTGTTGGTTCTGCATTTGATTCTCTGGTTCTTCCTGAGTTTGAACTGTTGGAGGTGTCCGCCCTGCCTTCTCTGCTAGTATGGCCATCTGCTTTGTCGATTTCTTGTTTTTATTAGCTTCGGTATCTTTCTCAGCTATTTGTATCTTCAAGAGTCTTCTAGCTAGTATTTTGTCGTCTTCATCATTTTCCCTCTGTGTTGCCTGGTATTTCATATCGTGGTGAATGAGATGTTGTCTCCATTCTTCAATGGGTTTAGTGTCTAATCCCACCACGTCTCCCAGGCATGCCTGCACTGATGGGGGAAGGGCTTTAATGACAGCGTTCTTCCACAACATTTCAACAGATGGAGAAAGATCATGTCGTTCTCCCGTGCTGTCCTCCCACACTCCTTCACATCTCTTCAAGAAGGCATGCATGTCTTCCTCCGTGCCTTTCCTCAGGCTGGTGAGGGCATGTAAACTGCGTGTTGTCGGGTAGATGTGACGAATAGCAGCCCAATAGCTCGGCCTGATATTGTTGAATGAAGTGTCATCTGGAGAGTTAGTGCACTGGGCCTTGAAATCTACTGCTCTTGCCTCTAGTCGTCCTCCTATCCGTCCAAGCAGTGCCCTCATGTCTCCCAAGCACAGGTCGTCTTGGACAGTGTACTTCTCCAGATCATTCATCCACTTCTGACCTCCTTTGGTGAGTGGAGGTAGCTTTGACACTAATGCTTCCATGTCCCTGTGAGTCCATGGTTGGTATTGAAATCCTCCTTTTCCAGCTGCTATTAATGGCATGACGCTATGTACAGTGCCCCTGGTTCTTCTAGCTATGGGTCCCGTCCCAGTTTGTTGTTGGTCGATTTCGTCACCGCTCTTGTTCACTGAGGGTGGTGTAAAATTCTGTTGTTGCTGTGTGTCTTCCGGACATACTGAGTGTCTGCTGGTTACAGAATGTGCACTGTCGCTGTCATCATGTCCTTGTCCTTTGTAATTGTGTTCGTCTGGAGAGTAGTTTGTTCGGCGTGTTCTTTGAGAGTCTTCCCATCTTTGAGTTCTTTGTTGTTCTTGTTCTCTCCTTTCTCTCTGGTGTCTGTCTGCCATCATGTCTTGGAATCTTTCGTCTTCTGTCCTTTTTCTTTCTGCCATAATGTCATTATGGGCTTCATCTGCCCGTCGTTTTTCTTCTGCGGAATGTGTTGTTTCAGGAGAGTAACCAGTTCGCAATTTTTTCTCTTCTTGTTCTTTTTCCCATCTTTTTCTTTCTTCATGTTCTTGTCTTTGTCTTTCTTCCTCTCTTCTTTTGAGTTCTTCCATTCCTCTGCCGAGTTCTTCCATTCTTCTGCCGAGTTCTGCTTCCATCAGCTGGTTGACACTGGATAGGATTCTTACCTCATACGCCAATTCTTTCACATTTGGGGCTTGAATTGAAGCTTGGTGAGAAGGGTTGTTCTCTGATATGTCGGGAGGAGACACTTCGGTCAGGCTTGGATACTGCTTTGGAGTTTGGATAACTGGAGCCTCTTCTGTTATTTCTGCTGTGTCTTCATTTACTGGCAGATCTTCTGCTTCTACCATATGTAAGCTGTTTGTCAATCCTTGGCGGACATCTTCCAGATAGAGTACCAGTCTTGTAACTCTCATTTTTCTTGTTTCAGCTCTGTTCATAGCGATTTTTTCAGGTCCATACCAAGAGGGCCGTCCGGCTTTGATCCATGCTTCTTGCTGTTGTAGGTATTCAGCATTCTCATATTCAACTACAGCTTTTGTATGGGCTTCCGTTGGTCCAGGTTGATCATCTGCTGGAATCAATCCTCTCGTTTGCCACTGCTTGAACAGTTCCTCTATTTGGTTCTGTGTCTTTTGTCTTTTACTGGGAGCTGTCATAGCATCTGACCAGATGTTTACCCTCTCCTTAATATCTGCAGTTGAGCCTGGCATTGTGAATGCTCTTAACTTAGTGTCTTTTGGTGACATGTTTCTTAAGTACTTGGATAATATTATTAAGTTATCAAAAATGAATTACTAATCCTCTGAATAGTACCTTTGTATTATTTATAAAGATATCCTATGTCATCTGAACTTAACTTTAAAATCTGGTAATTTTTTATAATTTTTTATGTTAAAAAACAGAAATTGGAAAACGAATTCAAAATGTTGAAAATATGCAAATTTTTAAATCAGACATTTTTAAAAATGAACAGTGTATAGTTTTGACTTTGAAATATGAAAATAGGAATATGGTGAAAATCCAAATAAACTGTGTACAGTGTATTATGAAGTTTATGAAATTATGCAAATGTGTTAACTACAATACTTCAAGTCAGAGAAACCACATGTAATCTTTATCTCTGTGTGGTGAAGAATGTATTAACTGTAATACTTATTGTGTCAGCTAGGGGAGCTGTTTTATTTTTAACTCCTTTCAAATGTATCAACTAGTACTTCCGGTTCATAAACCTACTTCCGGTTTATTTTCCCAAATAATAAAGTTCAAATTACTTTCTTTGAAAAGCATGAAAAACAAAAACAACTTAATCTACTCTCAATGTTCATCTACACCATCCCTGTGTATTTAATCAGTAGTTACCGGTTGTGTCTTTACTCAAACTATTTCACCACCTAGTAATGCTAACTGGCTAGCTAACTAGCTTAGCAGTATAGCATTAACCTCATGCTCTGGGGGAAGGGGAGGGGAACAATGGGAACATGTGATGCAGATAAAAACCACACTGCTTGAAAAACTCCAATACAAAACAAGACAGTCTTCATTTATCTTAGCTCTAAATTCTATAGATGCTGACCTTAAAAGCTGATTTTATACCAATCTTGTACACAATCTTTCCAGCTTAGAACATCACACAAAAATATACTTTATTAAACCAGACTACACCGGTTTAACACATCAAACATATAGACTAACATGAATGGACCCAGTCCAGTGAAAAACAGAACACATATAGTGCCTTCTTAAAGGTCTTAATACTGTATAATATTCACATTAATCGGGCAAAGTACGCGCTCACGTGGCGGTGGCGTAGCTCAGAAAGTGCTATCTTAGATATGCGTGTTGATAACGTACGTGTGGATATGCGCTTGAATAACGTACGTGTGGATAAGCGCGTGAATAACGTACGTGTCGCCTCCGTTAGTATTGTATATTATTATCCTATATTATATTTTTCGAATGATTCCGCTCCTAGTTTGGAGAGTGTTACAGGTAGCCTACACTTTCTCATCGGCACAGTATTGGTATCAGAAGAGAGGGGAATAATAATTAATAATCATTAGTATGAGAATATTTGCTGGCGTTGTACTCGAGACCGGTCTCCAGACCACTTTTTAACGGTATTGGTCTCGGAATCGACTGCATTTGGTTTCGTATTGTCTCTGTATCGGACCTATAGGACTCGAGATTGTATGTCAAGACCGGTTAAGACCACGGCTGTGGCTGGGGATGTGATGAGGGTCTGGAACCGAAATCCGGTTCCGATTTGGAACAAATAACAATTGTCTGGTACGGGGATTAATAAGAGTTGTGTCTAGCAGCTCTCTCTCTCTCTCTGCTCGGGAACAGCTGATTGCTGCACGGCGATCAGCTGTCCCTCCCTCCCTCAAGGTGTGTGTGGGTGTTGAAGTAAACAGATATGGTTCTAAACTGTATTGAAGTAAACATGTATTATTCTAAAACTGTATTGAAGTAAACATGTATTATTTTGAATTGTATTTTAGTAAACATGTATTGTTTGAACTGTTTTAAGTAATCACATATATAGATATTGTGTTCTCACTTGCAACTCACTGACCCAGAGGTCCTGTTACACACACATACACCTCATTCTACTAAGAGCACACACACATTCTTTTCAAGGTCCTTTCTGGGCTCATTATATCTGTGCACAGCGTTTAATTGTCTGAGAAAGAATAGTTTATGTGAAAACCATGTTGGGAAAATAAGGGAGTGAATATCAGTGTAGAGATAAAAGTTACTTTGCCCTTGTGAACTTTCAAATCCAAGAAGAAAATATACTTTTTCCCAGAACTCTGATTCGCTGTATTAAACCGGGCCAGAGGTGGATCCAACCAGTAAAAACACCTGGGGGACTGAGCAGCTCACACAGCTCCTCC
>CALSBW010024252.1:0-10171 GCA_943590975.1 Lindbergichthys nudifrons
AGACGGCAGGCGAAAAACCTTTTAAAATGCGTGTTTTCTGAATGGAGATCGGATCGATCAGGCTAAACTAACCTGTAGTTGCTCCATCCAAACTCACAAGAACGTCATACAGACTGAAATAAAGCAGCGACTATATTCGCCATGACACAGACAGTCTGTGTTTTGTACATGTTTAACTTTTGTCCAGTTTCTGAACAGATATGAGGAGCTGTGAGCTCTGTGTGCTAACAGCTAACAGTTGATGTGTTGGGACATGTTGCGCTGTCGGGTGCTGACCAAGCACGAAGCGTCATTTCTTGACTGGCATCAAAAACAACCAATCACAGCAGTGCTTCTCTGGCTGGCTCTGTCCAATCACAAACAAGAAGTGTTCTCCCTAAAGGAATACCCTTTCCGTAAAAGTTGAAATGTTGAAGTGTGTTCTGAAATGCTGTAGCGTTTTCTGAAATGTTGTTTTGACTTGCACTTCAGGGCCACCGTATTACGAAAGAGGATTAGAACCACATGAAAATGTGTTTTTTTTGTTCTGAGAAAAAAGTCAGAATTCTGACTTTAATCTCAGAACAAAAACATATTTATTTTTTGGGAGAAAAAAAGGCAGAATTCTGACTTTTTTCTCAGAATTCTGACTTTAAAGTCAGAAATACCGGTAACTGTAGAGAACCAGCTTCAGTGAGAGACTTACACATTGCAGTATAGGCAACAATGCAGGACGTGAGTGAATTTCTGCGCGCCAGAGGGGTCCAAGAGGAAACCATATTGCAAATGGAAGAACAAAAGTTGAATAAGTGTGTTTTGGGCGTTCGTAAAAACAACGAAAAGGCGTTACTTAGGGAAAGTCTGAAGTAAGTATAGTTTAATTAAGTCATCCAAATCCGGCACTGCAGGCATTGTTGTGAGCAGCGCAGCAAACTGATGTAATGCAGAATATAAAGAGGACAATTTGGTCTTCGTAGGAGGGGTTGTAATATGGCAGTTGAAGTTGAATTGTACATCAGACAATAACGTTGCTTTTAATCTGCAAAAAATAAAATAAAATAAAATACATTGTTTAAATATTGTAAGGTTAACGCTTCTTCCTATTTTACACAGTATATGCTCAGTAAAAGTGTCCATTACGGAGTACTGATCTTATTTATCAGGAACACTTTATATGCAGGAACAAAAATCCTGCCTTTAATTTAAAGCCAGAAAGTGTTAAACACTCTTGCTGTTAACCTCACTAACTTGTTTCATAAAATGTGTATTTTTTTATAATATAATTTTTCCCACAACCACAACTGTCTTACTCCATTCTAGACGACATGATGTTTGAGATTTTGATCATTTTGATGGTTAATAGCCTTCTGATTGTCAGCTAGCTGCTAGCTGCCTTGTTAAACACACTTCATTAAATCTCTACAGCAACATGAAAACCACCAGGCTGTTGCTCTTGGTTAGTCGTCACTGTTCCAACAAGCACAAACTTGCGTGTCAACGAACCAAACCATTATTTATTGAATTAGATGGGGGGGAGCCATAGCATATAAGCTAATGCACTTGCTGCTAGCTCATCAATGTCTGCATTTCATATTCACACCTTTTTGTTGTTTTTACGAACGACCAAAACACACTTATATATTTATAACTCACCTTTTGTTCTCCCATTTGCAATATAAACAATTTCCCAATTTGGGATCAATAAAGTACTATCTTATCTTATCTTATCTTATGGTTTCCTCTTGGACCCCTTTGGCGCGCAGAAATTCACTCACGTCCTGCATTGTTGCCTATACTGCAATGTGTAAGTCTCTCACTGAAGCTGGTTCTCTACAGTTACCGGTATTTCTGACTTCAAAGTCAGAATTCTGAGAAAAAAGTCAGAATTCTGAGATTAAAAAAAAAAAAAATGTTTTTTTTATCTTTGAAATCTTGAATCTTGAATGTTTGGATGAGAAGAATGGCTGAGAGTTTCTTTCTGACACTCTTGGTTTAAAGTGATTTTAAATGAGAGAATGTTTGGAGCGTCCAAGGTTTGAGTCGAGGACACTGGTAGGAGAGATGTTGCAGAATGCAGGATTGTGACCTTTGAGTTGATGGGCAACCTTTCTGTGGCTGCAGAGTTCCAGACTGTAACACCTCTGAGGGACTGACTGCCAGAGAACTGATAACATTTAGATATGCCAGAAAGAACTTCATTCAATCTAACACCTTGCACTGCTGAGAGGAGGAGAATCTTTGAGGGAACCTGGTGATCACACCAAGAGATAAAGACAGCACAGGCTGGAGCCACACATGTCAATCTAAAGAAATTGTAACCAATGAATAAATGTTATAGCAAATATACAAATTATCGTGCTCTTTTTTTGTGCTACTCCTGCTGTTTCCATTTCCTTTTACTCCTTTCCTGTATTTTTCACTCTGTAATTAGGCGGGCTTATTAAATGCTTTTGGTTCTTACAATAGCAGCTCCTGAGGCAGCAACATCAATGCCAGGGCTCACTGTCAAAGAACTGCCAGATAACACATACTGTAATTACAGAGTATAAAGTGAGTCAAATTGTATTTGCTTATATATAGACGTACACACTTGATCACACATGCATACTTCATGGTAATTATCCAGCTGTCATTATATTTTTAATGTGGACCAAAGTGGTGGGGAGACAGAAACAAATCTAAACTGCTTTTATGGATTAAAGGATGAGCACATCCTTTATTTTCAATCTGCAACACCGGGTGAAACAAACAGTTTCAGTTTAGTCCATGATGCTACTCACAAAATCTTCTGCGTTGACTCTGCTGCTGTTCCTATGGAGAGAACCGTCCATTTGAAACCATTTGAAATTGTCTTCGAGTGCTGATCCCTAAATGTGCCTCATTGCCGCTGACCTTTTAACGCCTAACCAATCAGATAATAGCTATATAAGCTAGCAGGAGAGGTAAAATCAGAAGCAAAACTAACTAGCTAACTAACTAGATCAAAGAGCAAATAGCGTATCATGTAAAGGAAGCATTACCCAGAACAGAGCAACCAAAGCTCTGAAGGCCTTTTGGGTTTTCACTTTAGCTGGACGTTAGGTAGGTTCTCCTCAAGAGTTTACAAGATCTAAGAAAACTTCATGCTGCAGCAAAGCTTGGCGTTATTGAACTGATCTAATCAGATTCAATCACAAAAACATTAGGTTGCTTCAGCATTATCTCATCATATGTCTGAACATCAGAACCAACAGTGCTATTTAAAAAAAATGATTGGCTAATAGCCATCATAACATCATGTCACATCATAACATGGACATAAACGGAAATGTGAATAAAAATGGATAGCTTGAAACATATTCAAAACAATTCATTAAGCAATTCATCTATCCAACTCATTAATGTTCATTCATGTAACATTCAGTAGAGATAACCAATTTCATTTTTCAGTCAAATTCATTGAACAATTGATAAAACTCATTAATAAAAAAACTTCATCCTGCAGCAAAGCTTGGCGTTATTGAACTGATCTGAGCAGATGAAATCACAAACACATTAGGTTGCTTCAGCATTATCTCATCATATTTCCTGCGTCCCACAAATTGAGAGGAAGTCCAGCATTTGGTTGATTCAATCGCACAAGGAGGTGAATGCATTTTGAAGCGAAACTACATGCAAGACTCTCAAGAAATGCCTGGCTCATAAAGAAAAACCAAAGGAGGATTAGCGAACACATAAGGTAACAGAAGTGTAAATAACCAGCACTCACACAGGTCAGCAGTCTGTGGTAGTAAGCTAGCTCATTTTCCCAGACTCGGACACTGCAAAATAACACAATGTTGATGATTGTTTGTTGGAGAAAAAAATCCATTCAAACAAAATACTTGCATAGTCCTTATTTGTGCAAACAAATCAATCTATCGTAAAGCGTTTGAATTCATATTTAAAGGCTATAAGTTCAATAGAAATGTTTATTTTTGAGGGATGGATGGACATTATATTTAAATCTAAACTAGCGCTTAGCATCGCAGTAACATGTCCCGCTTTCTCCCACAAACACACTGTCTCACATACCACTTGTTTGGACCTGGTCACCCCAAACCTGCATAGTTGCTAAGAGACTGAATCTCTGCATATGACCAGCTCTACCCACTGAGCTATCAGCAACCCTGGAGACATAAACATTCTTGTTTTTCACTGACACGTTGACTTTAATTAAATGTATCATGTAAACAGATTACATGATACATTTAATTAAAGTCAATGCTTCAGTTTCTCAGTGTTGGTGGAGGGCAGTAAAGCCTCCTCAGCTGGTTCTCCTCCTGCTGCAGTTCTTCAGGAGCCTCTGAGTTATTTAGTTGCGTTTTTCTTGACCAATGGGGCAGAGATGGAGTACTCGAGTCCTGGACTCGAGTCCTGGACTCGAGTGCCGATTTTCGGGGCTCGAGTGCCGATTTTTGGGACTCGCGACTCGACTTGGACTCGCACACTGATTGACGCGGACTGGACTCGGACTCGTGAATTCTCGCGCACGATGACTAGGACTCGGACTCGTTAATTTTTCACCCACGATGACTCGGACTCGACTAGTACATTGATGCTCCGACTTGGACTCGGACTCAAGCAAGTTTTGTCTCGAGTCAGATGTACTCTGTCCTGGCGTGTGCACCTGCGAGGCGAGTTCACGTACTGGGCCCTGAAGTAAAAAGATATGATTCTACACTGTATGGAAGTAAACATGTAGTGTTTGGAATTGTATGGAAGTAAACATGTAGTGTTTAGAATTGTATTTTAGTAAACATATATTGTTTGAACTGTTTTAGGTAATCACAACGGGTTTAGATAAACACTTAGTATAGAAATGTTATTCTCACTTTTCAACTCACTGACCCAGAGATTTTGTTATACACACACATGTCCTCTTCACCCCCAACATGCAGATGTTGGTTTTAAGGTCGTTAAGGACCTATTACTTTATGGTGCACTAAAGTTAAAATGTCGGAGGAGGGGTGGTTTATGTGAAGAACCCCGTAAGAAAGGAATGTTGTGTAGATTGGGGTGGAGATAAGCGTTGACTTCTTGACCTGGATCTCACGTCCTGATGGAACTCTGATTGAACCCGACCAGATGTGAATCCAACCAGTAAGAACACTTGGGGGGGGTGACCAGTTTACACAGCTCCTCCCCAGGGGCTCTCTAATTCGCTGTCGAATAAGAGGGGGAGGGAACAAGTCAACACAATCTCCGCCCCAAAATGAAGTATGAATACAATTGATTTTGAAGGAAAAAGGGCTTTTTGGTTATGTGAGTTGGTTTGATCCCGATATATCCGTGTCCGCATCGCATTACAAACTTGAAGGCACTCTCTTCTTGTATGTGAGTTGGTTGGATCCCGACACGTTTTGTCCGCATCGCATCACAAACCAGGAAGCCCGGAGTACTCTGTAAAACCTGTATATTTGTTCTGTTTTCTACCAGTAAACTCAGATAATTGTTATAACTTTGATTCCGGTGTTTTCAATTCCTTTCTGATTTAATAGAGACCGGCCTCATTCAACGAACGGCGCGGAGAGGGCAGATAAGTGTCCAACTCTAACAATGGTCAAAGTAAGGTACAAATAAACAGAATCACACGAAGCCTGGTTAGTGTTGCCTGACTTTATAAAGTGTGTTTTTTTTTATAAGTGTGTGGTTGCCTTCTAGTCACTTTGCTCAGCTCTACTGCTTGTAGGCAGGCATGACGAGACTCTTCAGTCGACCCATGTTCAGGGGAGGTGGGTTTAGTTTCCTGCACGCCTCGACGTAAGAGAGACGTAAGCGACGCCGCCTCTTAGCTTCGGAGTCTTGCTTCTAGACCGACAATTTTTTGGAGCTGGAAACGAACCGGATTCATGAGCTAAGAGGCGGCGCCGCTGCGGTGTGAAGAGGAAAAAACTGTACTTTTCAGGCTCTAGCTCCGAGCCGGAGCTGAAAACGCGTTGGTGTGAAAGGGGCATTTATGGAAAGCTTCACAATTAAGATGAAAATTATTCTAAAATGTGCCATTTTTGGGCATTTTACAGATTTCTGTCTACAGCCATGCAAGCGGCTCTATATGAGGCTGTAGCAAACAAAGTCTAACAGAGTCCGTAAGCATGCTAAAACATTTTATCCTTTAGTTCAAAATCAATCAAACCCACAATGCTAATGCTGCAGCAGACAAGACATTAGTTTATTCTCAAAGCACCTCAAAAGGTGAAATGCAGACCTGAATGGGGAATTGTCTCGCTGCTGTTGCAAAAATAGTTAAATTGACTAAAATCAGTGCTATTAGCCAACAGCCTCTTTACGCACAGTAACAGTAGTTGGATGTTACTGTTGCACATTTTTATTAATAGACTCAATCCCCATTTGGGATCTCTCTGTCAGAATTAAATCTGTGTCCAACGTTTGGAGAAGTACCTCTACACAGTGTTGGTTATTCTCTCAAAATAAGTCCTTTTTTGTTTTAATCTCTGCCATTTTTCAGCCTACTGCGTTCTTGTTGCAAAGATCTTTCCACGTGTAAAGAAGCTTTATGGCTGTGTTTGACCTGATATCCTCAGCGCAGGATATTGGTTGGATCTGATTTTAGGACAGAGCAGATAACAACAGCATGAAGTTCAGGCCAGCAATAATATGAAAAGAATAGTCTTTTTAATTGTTACATTAAATCAATTGACATCTTACAATATTACAATATACACACGCCTTTTAATTTCAATTACCCGCTCCTTGCAATGTAGATAAAGACATTTGAAAAAAGTGAACACAAGAATACTCACAAAATACACATTGGTTCTAGAAGAATATTTGTATTGTATTTAAACTGAAATACCTTTAAATAAACAGAGCTTGGTTTCACTGCCATGTTATGCATGTTACAAGACTAACACAACCTTTTAAAATGTGCTTTCCAGCAATAAATCTTATATTTAAGCCACCTGCTATATGAAATGTATATTATTATGCAACAAATATAACATGAAATCTTTAATGTGAAAGTAATTACTTTTTCAAAGATGCATGGCAAAGGATAGATGAGCAGTGAATGCCTTCCTCCCTGTGAGGGGAACACCTGCAACTCTTGGGGTATGTAGGTCACTGAAGACCAGCGTTTGGATAAAACCAGAAGCTCCGTGTGGCATTTAGGCAGCCGGCAACTTCAGACTGTATTAATACTTCTGTATCACTGAGCTGGATTTCACTGTGGAGCTGAGGTCATCCCACAGCGTTAGTTACCTTGGGGGGGGGGGGGGCTGGCATTTAAACAGCTGCTCGTTATCCCTGCTCCCTCTCCTTCCTCTGCTCTCTCTCTCTCGTCCTTGTCCTCTAATGATATCCATTGAGTTTCCTCCTCTATTCACCATCTGTTTATCTCCTCTCTCTCCAGCCTTCTTTTGCTACCTCCACTGCTGTTTCTCTTCCTCCCTATAAGCCTACTGTCAGTCACTTCCACAAATCCAAAGTGGCTATGGACGATTAGGCTTTAGGGACAGTGTGTGGTATTTATTAATATATTCCCAAAAATCTGCTACCAACACCTATAGTAAATTATTTATTTTGTATACAACTGATATTTCAATGGACCCAAGCCAGTGGAAAAACGAACCACTTTTATTAAGACCTTTTCACTTTAAGATGCATTTTCCTTCTCTTTGTGTGTATGAATTGTATGTTGTACTGTGTATATGAGGGTTATTTTATCATATTTGCCAGTGCCAAAGACATACTTCCATGATATGTACATTTAATGGACAATAAAGTATTCTGAATCTGAAATGTCCAATCGAAGTGAAGGTGAGCAGAAGGTTACAATCAGCAACCGCAACACTAACTAGCTCCAAATGTAGCTCACTGTCTTTTGAACTGTATTCCATTCAGTAACCGTAGTAACTCATTCTTTCATTTGGTTTCCATGTGGTTGCCAACATATTAACTGTTATAGAGAGCCACAGCAAACATAATGTTTGCAGAGGATAACAGAGTTGTTCTTCTGCTGTCCTCACTCTCAACATCTCAGAAACAACAGCCCAAGCCGTCCAATCACAGCTGGACTCATTAAGGCCCAAGAGTGTTCAGAGGACGAACATTTCTGAGGACATCATGATAACATCCTGGTGACAGTCTCTGTTCCATCCATCCTACAACTGTGTTTCAGCTGTGCAGTTATCACTCCAGACTCACAGAGCTAGTGTTGGTTCACCTTCTCCACAACAGGACCAACCACAGTTCCTTTAGAGACTCAAGCCAACAAATATAAAGATAATAAAAGAAGAATTTTAAGAAACTATTAAGAATGAAAAAATAATAAAGACAAGTATTTACACCAAATTGAAATATACAAAACAACCTTAAAAGCAAAACACCAAGGACAATGGATAAATGACCACATATGGCAAACTGCAGTGTGTTATATTTTAAAGTGGAGGGCTGAGCAACATGTAGTCAGAGAGCTGAGCAGGAACATGGCTCACAGTATTAAAAGAACAGCACGTTGTTCACATGGTGGGCATTCATCTGATGCATCATGTTATTATGGGGTGAACTACAATACTAAAATACTAAAATGCTCTTACATGTTTAAAAATAGGATAAAGAAATAACCATACAAATAATACTGTGAGATCCATTCTGCAACCAGTATTTTTACTTTTGATACTTGATGTACATTTATCTGATAACACTTAGGTATTTTGAATTTTTGTGAAATGGGCCATTGTGCAGAATGAGTAATTTTACTTTTTGTTGCTAATACTTTTTACTTTTACTTAAATACAATTTTGAATTCAGGACTTTTACCTATAGTGGAGTATTTTAAGACCATAGTATTTGTACTCATAAGTAAAGGATCTGAGTACTTCTTCCCACACTGATATTTTACCTTCCCCTGATGACAGAAATGTCAATGAGGTTATTAAGACCTCCAACACATGACAAATTCAAACCATATCAAAGCCGTCATGGCACAACAACATTAAGCATGACCATATTCTGTTTAATGAAAAAGAAGAGAGACATCAGGAGAGAAAAGCTGAGGGGACAGTGTGAGGGTCTCTGCAGCTACTTCCTGTTCTGTGGAACCATGGTTGCGGTTGAATAGTCCATTTAGCTTAGGAACCTTCCTAACGGAGTGAAATGACCCGGAAGTCCCTCAGTGGCAGCCATGATAAGTGCCGTTCGAATTCTCTAAATTAAAAGGAAAGGAGGTTTCAAACTTCCTTTATAACCTCCTTTAGCTTAGGAACCACTGGACCTCTCTAACCGAAAGGAGAGGAGAACATGCTGCCCCACAATGCCTTGCGGCCGCGGCATTTGCCGTCACACAACAGTCGGCCGTTCACGGAAACAACCGATTATGAACGAGAAATGATATCATGAAAGTTACGGTTCAAAACGTTTGTGGTAAGTTGCCAAAGTGGGAAAGCGTGGTGGTGCACTGGTCCATCTTAAGGCATACCTGACGGCTTCTTCTGGGACTTATCCACGCCTTGGATGTCATGGCCCTCCCGCTACACGCCATGTGAGGGATCGGTGGATTCGCCCTGTTTTCCCGGAGCTGCGGACTCTGCTGGGCCCGCTGGCAGCTCCTCCTGCCCGACTGACTGCTCCCGGCCCGCGCGGCGTTCAACACGCACATCTTCGTCAGCTGAGACGCACTACACCATCGGCAAGCCCGGAGCGAAAACTTTGCATGGCTTTGCTAAATGCTAGGTCGATAGCAAACAAAACGTTCCTGCTAAACGACTTCTTCACCTCCCGTGATCTGGATTTTATGTTCCTGACGGAGACCTGGGTCCACCCTGGCGAGTATACACCGTTCTCTGAACTTCTTCCTCCTGACTGTACATTCTTCAGCTCCCCCCGTGCCACCGGCCGTGGTGGGGGCATAGCATCAGTGTTTAGAGCTAGCCTCCAATGCTGAGTAGCAGCTTTTTGAACTGAACCCGGCCTCGCCTATACTCTGCGCAGTCGTGTATCGTCCGCCAAAGTGCAATAAGGATTTCGTAAATGACTTTTCTGACTTTCTGTCCGGGATCATGGTGAAATATGATCGGGTTTTGATCTCCGGAGACTTCAATGTCCATGTGTGTTGCGAGTCCAAACCTCTGGTTAGGGACTTTTTAAATCTCCTTGATTCTTTTGGTCTCGTTCAGTCCGTGGCTGGCCCAACACACGAAGAAGGACACACTTT
>CALSBW010024252.1:17481-47971 GCA_943590975.1 Lindbergichthys nudifrons
GGTCTTCCCACGAGCCACTACCACTTGGTAGAGGACGGGTCGTAACAGTCGGACAAGTCAATTTACAGATCTACTTATCCAATATTGTAAATAACACGTCCCGGACGGTGGGACGTGTGCTTTTTCGCACACTGCAAGTGTTTTACATGGATTAAAAACACGCTGTTCAGGCGGCAACAGAACATGAGATTTTTCAACATCCTCCGAGAGCCGTACAAATGATTGACCTGCTTAAAAATACTAAAATCACAGCCCATTGATTTCGCCTTTCTTTCATGTTGTGCAAAGAAAAAGCAACCTCTTAATCCAGATATTTTACCATGACTCGCGTATGCATGCACGTGCACCTTGTGGCATGACCCCCAAAACAGAAAGATATGGACACAAGATGTGTGCAAATGCATTTAGTTTCTTATTCATGTGGACATGATTTAAGTGGGGGGGGGGCCTAATATATTTTTTTAAATGTTGAAGTTAAAAGCATCAAACTGGTGCACTTTGAGAGCAACATTAGGAGATCTATGGATACAGATCTCAACACCCATATGAAACAGAACTGTAAGCAGATTCTCTTTATGGATATTTTACAAATCACTCCCCTTTCAAACTGTATTCTTGTTTATTAATAACTTTTTTTTACGGTCATATAGTATTTTATACCTGTTTACTTTATTCTCTTATTTTTTTATAACTATAATGATCATATAAAGATGTGCTTTTACCTCACTGGTTGGAGAAAAAGCTTCTTATATTTGTTAGCATAGCTAGCTAACCAGATGCTAATAACAACAAAGTTATTGACTGTATGATCAGTATGACAGATGAACAGATCGCCACTGGGCTTACAACTAAAGACACAGCCACGCAAAAACTGCGGCATGTGTACGGCTCCTTATGGGTACTGCAATTTGGGAAGTCCTGTCCCGGAGCCGCGTTCTGGTGCTCTCCGTCAGAACTGCAGGAGATTTATTACTTCAGATTTATTGTCTTTCCACAGTAGAAAGTTATGATCCGTCCAGCTCTTTATTTCAGCTACAGGATAGGAGCTTGTTCACATTCTTCACTGGAGTTGAATGGAACATAGATTTGTGTGTGCATATTGGGAAGTTGCACAATGACTAGCCTTTTGTTTAGCTTTAAAACACACGCATAGTCCTACAGCTAAATTAAGGGTTATATCTCTAACAGGCTCCGCCCTCTACTGGACTCTATGGGTACTCCCATGTATCCTATCCGAGCACGCATTCCTTCACTGAGACTTCCATAGACGTAGCCGGCCCCTGGGCGGGCCTACCTGAATGCGCGCGCACCTCACCGCATAAGAGGCGGCCTCGCCCCCTCACTGCTATCCCTTTCTCTTCAGTGAAGCAGCATTGTAGTAACTGAGTGAAGAGAGACGGACAAAGAAAGAAAAAAATAAGTTTTTTTCAAGTGAACGAACATGGACTCACCTGTGAATGCCTGTGTCCTTCGTGTCCGGGTTCCATCGAGGGTGACGACCCCCATACCCGGTGTATCGAGTGTCTGGGGTCGGACCACGCGGCGGCTAACCTGCCTCCATCAGCAGTCTGCAGCGCCTGCCGTTTATTGCCTCGATCCAGCCGCCTTCACAGAGTGGCGCTGTTCGAGGGGTGCTACGTTTCGCCGGTGGAGGACCCAGAGCTCGACGTGGTAGAGATGGAGGACCTAGAGCAGGGAGTGCCCTTCGTCTTCGCCATCCCAGCAGCCCGGACGAGTCCGGGCGTCGGAGAGAGGGACGATGATGATGACAGCTCGTCGTCCGGGATCTCCGGTGACCGCCAGGAAGGCCATCAGCAGAGGTCTGCATGTCAGGACTTCTCGGCGGTAATGGCTATGGCGGCGGAGCGTGCAGGCTTGCCGCTTCCCCCACCACTACCTCCGAGGCCGGCGAGCCGCCTGCGTCAAGGTTTTTACGGCCCGGGCCGTCCAGCACACCCCCCCTGCCAGACATCTGGCGGTGTGTGGAGGCCACGAGGTGGCAGCCACTAAAAACGAAGGCTCCGGTGGCTACTTGGGCAGGAATCCTCAGAGTGGAGGGCCACTCGGACACGGAGTGTCTCGGTGTGCCACCACTGGAGGATAGCCTAGCGGCCCATCTGCTTCCGCAGGCAGCTGGGTGGGCAGAGGGGAGAAGGCCCCTGCCCCCGCTGCCGCGTGACCGCGAGATGCTTGAATATCTGGATAAGATATTCAGGCTCGGGGCGCAGATGGCGGCGGCGGCTAATTATCTGGGTGTATTGGGAGTGTCGCTGATTTCCCCTCAGCAGTATGCTCCCGCCCCCCCCGTCTGAGGACGTGAGTGATTATTCGGACCGCTGTGTGGGCCAGATTAATAATCTGGTCCACGGTATTGCTACCGCAGCCGGGCGAGTGATGGCCCTGACCACCGTGGCGTTGCGTCACGTGTGGTTAGGTTTGACCGCACTGACCAGAAAGGACCGGGATGATCTCCTTGGGGCCACCAGGGAGAGGGGAATTCTCCGGCCAGGACGCGAGGGCAAATCCTGCCTCCTCCCTATTTGAGCCTTTTATTGTGAAAGCATCTTTTGGCAATAAAAGAGATGAATTGTATTCCAGTTTGAGTGTCTCTGCTTTCCACACACCCACACAGCCACGTAATGTTGTCAGTACAGTTTCCCAACTCACAATGGGACATTATGGCCGGCGTAACAGGGTTAGGAAACAATTAATGCCAAGTGTAAAGACTCCGCTTGATGTTTTTCACTGATCGGATGAAAACATCATGGCGGAGCGCGCGCTCCCACGGGAGAGCGCCATGGTGCGTTCAAAGTCCTCAGCCCTTTCCGTGTCGACCCCCCATGGGCAAAGTTTCCCTTCACGGGAAAGTTTGCGGCGGGACGGGTCACCGGGGAATATCACAGCTTTATTGCTGGGGCCCCACAATTGGTTGCACATCCCCTGACACAATGTTATGGGGAATGGAAACGCAGCTGCATGTTAACGGAGTGGATGGACACGATGCTGAGACGGGGTTATTCACTCCAGTTTTCCGCAGCCTCTTTCTCTCCACGGTTGCGACTGAGGGAGCGGTGAGGGAGGCGCAGCGGCTGCTAAACAGAAAGCCGGTCAGAAACAGGGAGATGGAGCGCTGTTGTTGCGAGACAGCAGTGCGGGTATGCATTGGGAGCCTGCGAGAGATATAACGTTGGGTTACGTATGGTAACCCTTGTTATATAAGCTCAGCGGAGCCCTCTACTTATGGAGGCACTGTCTGTCCTATGCTGCTTGCTGAAGAGAAGTAAAGGATAGCAGTGAGGGGGCGAGGCGCGCACATTCAGGTAGGCAACCAGGGGCCGGCTACGTCTATGGAAGTCTCAGTGAAGGAATGCGTGCACGGATAGGATACATGGGAGTACCCATAGAGTCCAGTAGAGGGCTCCGCTGTGCTTATATAACAAGGGTTACCATACGTAACCCAACGTTTTGATTCACATGTTATATTACATTACATTTCATTTGGCTGACGCTTTTATCCAAAGCGACTTACAATAAGTGCAAAAACCATGAAGATTCAAACTCAAGGAAAAAGCAAAGTGCAGATATATTCACTTCAAGCAAGATCATACCGTGATTAAGTGCCGGTGAATCAGTTACAAGGCCTAAATGAACTCAACAAGGTTTTTTGTTTTTTTAATGGTACGCGCAGCACAAAATGATACTCTCCCCACTCCCAAGAACTGGACAATGAGACAGAAAAATGCCTTTGGTAATTTGAATTACCTGTTTTTTTTTTTAAAGGAGGCGAGACAACCCACATAAACAAATAATCCTTTGCATACATAAATCTTGCCTAACAAAATAAGTAAATAAGATACAGGCTTCTTACCTAACCTAACGAAAACAGGAGAAAACGAGATTTGAACAAAAGAAAAGGGTTTCGCACTCCTGGGCAAATCAAAGCGTGTCTTCAAGACAGATTAGATTATTTTAGCTTTCCAAAGATACACAATTGTACAACAAGGACCAGTACACGGTACTTAAGCCACACAGAACAACAGATCACGGAGTTGGGAGTAGGAGAGGTCGATGAGAGAGAGGGCAATAGAGATGGGCGAGTCCTGATTCATCCGGATCATTAACCCGGATCCTAGAAATGAGCTGGTCGTGACGAGTCTCCCCTCTCCATTAACCCGAGTCCTTTGAGTCCCACACTTGGTGTGACGTACAAATTAAAACTATAAATTGCGTCACTCGCTACTCTCTTTATAACATGTAAAATCACATTACAACGTACCCCAGTCCATCTGCCTACCCTTTAGCAAGTATGGATAGCTGCCAGAAGTTATCGTTTGGCTCAGGGGAGGGGACGCGGATCAGTGAAACTTCCTGCAGACTCGTGGGGACTCAGAGGAGCCGACGGCTCCTAACCGTAATAGCATAGCAGATCCAGAGATCCATACTCGTCATGTGCACGAGCATAGCCCCTCCTCCAGCACCCGGCTCCCGCGGCTATATTATGCACGAGTCAACAGCAGACTCGCAGATTCGCAAATCCTGACTCACTGTGCAAAACATAGCAGACTCGTGCGGACTCAGAGCCGTAACCATATAGCAGCAGATCCAGAGATCCAGCAGAGTCGTCGTCATGCACGAGTCAACAGCAGACTCAGATTTGCCAAATCGCAAAATAACCCTTTTTTTTGTGATCAACATTTTTTATTAAAGCAAAATACACTGTGTAGCGGAGGTTAATATAACGTCAGTTTAATATGCTCGTGAAATGCAACACGTTTTCGGTTTCACCGATAGGATTTCTACGGTCTTGGTGATGCTGACTCATATGACTCAAATGACACGTATGATCCGGATCTCTTCAATGACTGACTCAGAAGACCCTGAGTCCGTAAAAGGATCCGGATTTGCCATCTCTAGAGGGCAGAGGGACTGCATGGCTGCAGCTTAAATACTCCTGTCTCTTCAGGTGGATCAATCAGCCTGTTGAAGGCAGCCAATCAGCTAACGGGCACCACCTGCTCACTCTCACACACACTCACACACACACACACTCACACACACACACTGTTGGTAGCAAAACACCTAGGTGGTGGCTGAAAGCCCCCCCCCTCCGCTACGCGCCGTTCGTTAGATGAGGCTGATCTCTATTTAATAAAGAAAGGAATTGAAAACACCGGAATAAAAAGTTATAACAATTATCTGAGTTTACTGGTAGGAAACAAAACACGTATACAAGTTTTACAGAGTACTCCGGACTTCAAGTTTCTACTGCTGTGCGATACAGGTATCGGGATCAGCCAGTCAGCAAACAAAAAGCATTTTTACATACAAAAACAACAGTATTAATATCCAAGTTTTGGGGCAGAGATGTGTCGACTCTTCCTTCCCATTTCACTCCGAAGCGAATCAGAGAGTCCGTGGGGAGGAGCTGTGTGAGCTGCTCACTCCCCCAGGTGTTTCTACTGGTTGGATCCACCTCTGGCCGGGTCCAATACAGCGAATCAGAGCTCTGGGAAAAAGTATGTATTCTTCTTTGATTCGAAAGTTCACAAGGGCAGAGTCACTCGTTATCTCTGCACCGGTATTCACTCCCTTATTTTCCCAACAAGTTTTCACATAAACTATTCTTTCTCAGACAATTAAACGTTGTGCACAGATATAATGAGCCCAGAAAGAACCTTGAAAAGAATATGTGTATTTGCTCTAGTACAAGGAGGTGTATGTGTGTGTAACAGGACATCTGGGTCAGTGAGTTGCAAGTGAGAACACAATATCTATATATGTGATTACTTAAAACAATACATGTTCACTAAAATACAGTAGGGAACCATATCTGTTTACTTCAACACACACACACACACACACACACCCACACACACACACACACACACACACACACACACACACACACACTATTGATGAACTGTGATCTTCTCGCTCCCAGGAAAGAAACTTAAGATAATGAGACTAATGCAGTCTCTGAAAAGGTTTAGATGAGTAATTTAATTGAGTAACGAGGTTATAGAACAAGCATAAGTAAGGAAGAGACAAAAGCCGGCGTTGTCCCTCGGGAGGCTGCAGCGTAGAAAAGAGCCCGTTCTGTCCTCAGCAGCAGGCGCGGCGTTATGGGTGGGCCTACTGGGCCTAGGCCCACCCACTCTGTCACTGGGCCCACCCATTCGTTGATCAAAAATGACTGTGAGAAAATATAGTTTA
The DNA here is from genome assembly GCA_943590975.1 of Lindbergichthys nudifrons. NCBI lineage: Eukaryota > Metazoa > Chordata > Actinopteri > Perciformes > Nototheniidae > Lindbergichthys > Lindbergichthys nudifrons. The sequence goes on from CALSBW010024252.1 coordinate 23,695, forward strand.
CCAACATTTTGATTTTTGATTATCAAAATTAACAATTAAATAATAAAATAAGAGCAAACATGTGTTTCCCTTTTAAAAAAAACGTATACAATTAAAAGCAAAATGAATTAACTACACATCGTAGAACGTCTCGCGGCCACGCGCAGATGAAGGAGGACAGTGGACTGGACAGACACAACAAATATACCGCACTCACTGACAATGTCACAACAATCAATGTTCAGGTTTTTAAAAAGAGTAAGAACAGAGTCGCCGCCCCCGGAACCACCACACTCATCATCCTCACAGCAGGTGCCGCCTCAGAGAGACGAGAGTGTATTAAATGTTGTGCCCCCGCTGAGCTCAGTCCCTCTGCGGGACGTAGCATCCGTTGGCGGCAGGTCAACAGAAAATAGCATCCCAGTGCCGGACCTGTCAGCCATAGATGACCCGGCGGCTACACAACCAAAGCTAATAAAGTACCCTCAGACACTTTTTGAACAAAAGAAAAGGAGCTTCGCTGCCCACTGGTATGTCAAGTACACATTATTGGAATATAGTATTAGCCAGGACAGTGTATTTTGTAAAATGTGCCGGCATTTTAGTGAGAGAGGCGGGGCCGGCGGCGAAGATACATTCAGTCGCCATGGTTACAGGGACTGGAAACACCTCGACTATGTTCTCAGTAAACATGAATGCAGCGCCACTCATGCAATAGCTATGGAGAGAAACATAAACTACAGACAGTGCGAGAAGTCTGACCATGGAACCATCCTCCATCAGCTACTCAACCCAGAGGGCCGACAGGGGGAGATAATTGAGAAAAATCGGGAACACTTAAAGGTTTTACTGGACATCAGTCTCACGTGTGTAAAGCAAGAGATTCCTCTGCGCGGACACCGGGAAAATGAAGATGGGAAAAACACAGGTAATTTCCTTGAGCTGTTAAATCTCCTTTGTAAATACAGTCCAGAGATACAGCAACGATTAGATGCCATCCCGGGTAATGCAAAGATGCTTAGCCATAACATACAGAACGACCTGCTGAATGCTGCGTCCACTCTGCTTCTAAGACACATAAAAAAGGAATTGCACGGATCAGAAGGAGGACATTATTATGCTATAATAGCTGACGAATGCAAGGACATATCAAAAAAGGAATTGGTGGCAGTCTGCTTAAGATATGTCCACATGGGATCTGTGAAGGAAAGGGCAGTCGGCCTTGTGGATACTGAAGAAATGAACGCTGAGAAAATTGCCCAGAAAATAATGGAAGTAGTGGAACCTTTTCAGTTAGACCCAAATAAGTGTGTTGGGTTTGTATGTGATGACGCGGCTGTTATGTCTGGTCATAAGGGGGGTGTTCAAGCCATCCTCAAGAGGACATTTCAAAGTGCAATCTATGTGCACTGTCATTCTCATAGACTGAATCTGATCCTGGCAAGTGTGGCACGCACATCAGCTGATGCGTCAACTTTCTTTGAGACAGTGAATTCCGTGCTCACCTTCATGTGTGGCACTCAGAGGCATGCTCGCTTTCTCGAGGCCCAAAAAGAAATGCACCCCGATAGGAGACCACTGGAATTGGAGCGAGGCTGTGACACGAGATGGAGCTCAAGATCAGCAGCAGTGAGCAAAATGTGCACACTGTATGATGTCATCCTTGAAGCGCTGTCCGATTATTCAGAAGAGGGAGGACAAAGTCAGTTTGATGCCCAGTCTTTACTTCAGCAGATGCGAACAATAAAATGTATATTTCTCCTCGTACTTTTCAGAGATCTATTTAACAAGTCCGACTTTGCAACTAAAGGGCTGCAATCCATCAGCGTTTCTGTGACAGTCACTGACAGACATGCGCTCAGGGGACAGTCCATTTCAAAAGATTCTGGAAAGCACAAATAAGCTCATGGAAGATAATGATATCCAAAGTCTGGAAATATGTCTCCCCGCCCGCTCGAGAAAGCTCCCAAGTCGACTACAGGGAAGTGTTGTTACGGCCTCACTGGGAAAGTCTACAAGGGTCAGGAGTGACCATGATTTGAGAGCCATATTAAACCAACGTATAGACTGTCAGCTGAATGAACTCAGTGCCAGGTTCCACAATGACGCGTATGGCCTGATGACGACAACAGCTACTCTGTTGGCACCCTCCTCTGACAGCAGCTTGACCGAGATGACACAAAAACTGAATGACGCAGGAAAGCGCTTCAATATCAGCATGACAGAGTCGGAGCTCTCTGTGTTTCTCCAGCATGTTGCAAGGAAGAGGGCAATAGGGGAAACATTTAAAACCCTGTTGGATCTTTTGGACATTTGCAGTGGGGAAGTCTTCCCTAGTGTAAATGGCTTCTTAAACGCTCTGATCACTCTGCCCATGACATCCTGTACAGCTGAGCGTGTTTTCTCCAGCGTTAAGAGAATAAAAACTGCCTGTAGAAGCACTATGCTCACCCCTCGCCTGCAATCGCTCTGTCTCATAACTTTTGAGAGAGATCTTGCAGTAACTTTGGATTACGACGAAGTTATTGACATATTTAAAAGCAAACCCTGCCGTCTACTCCTGTGGAGACGCAGAGTTGAGACACGCATGCACACGTGCACAAATAGACCCCAACAGGGCTTCAGCACCTGCCCTTTTGCCCTCCTATTAGAGAAATGCCCTTATTCAAATATAATGTACATTTGTTGCGCACATGTAACCCAGTTCAGAGTTCCTTGTGCTACTGAACAGTTTTAATAAGCAAAATAAGTTGTCCCTCCTTTCACAGAAACCATTCTCATACCACATTCAGTGTTAAGGCACTTGTTTTACAAAGTATAAAGAAACATACCATTTGAGAATCGCATCAATAATAACAGTATAAAACATAAAAGTTAGAAACTATTTTAGAATAGAGCAAAGTAATACCACTTTGTAGCTGGTTCTTCATTCTAATGATTTCATCATTTGAAGTATCACATCACTTGGACATTCTTTGAACAATCTCATCATTGATCATCTAACATCATTTACACACTCTCATCATTTTCATCAATATCTGTATATGGGTTGGGTCGTCTTGTTCTGCTAGCAATTGAAACTGTTCCCTTATGAGAAATGTACCCTCCTTCCTTTCATACTTTTTAAGTAATATGTTTCTACTTTAAATAACATCTCTACATTTCAGGTCATCCCTGATTAAATGGATGACCATTAGGAGGTGGTGGCGCTTGTCTTTTAAAAAACTCATAATTTGGTGCCGTGCGCTCCCTGTGAAGCTGCAAGTAAGATTTAAAACAACTGCTGGGTGGGTTGAGTGACCCCTTCTCCCTAAACGATATGGGTTGTCAAAAATATGCACCATTGCAATGAGTGATCCAAGGCCCCGCATTTATTACTCCCAATTATATTGCTTTTTCCAAAAATTAAATTTGCAATCGCTCTTTGCCCAGTGTCTTTTACAACTCTCCATCTTGGAGACAAACACATGTTATTTCCACCTTAACAGTTATCCTATGGTAATAACTATGCTACAATGGTGAAATCAATACTTTAGATTGGAATACTATATTTGGCTTGGTACTAGCTCTCCCTTCAACATTTTCCATACAAATAAAGATTTGTCTGCTCTTATAGACTGGTTACTAAAAATATCCCTTTATCCCACAGTGCCCTCAGTGTGTTTTAGGATTATTTCCTCATTTTACTTTAATAGTTTTCTCTTTATTACTATTTTAATTTACCAATGTATTCATTCATGGCTAATAAATCTTTTTGTCTTTACGTATTTATCAAGTCAATTCAAGTTTGTTTGTGAATAAGTGTGTTTATGTATAAACTCACTCATTTCCGTTTTCCTTTTCTCCTCTCGTTGTCTCAAACGACCCCCTCACATTCTGCTAGACCATGCCAACTCCTCTGATTCTGTCTTCTCCTCAGGTTCTATCTTCTCCTCAATCCTTCCGCTGTTACTCTTTTCAGTGGCCCAACTGCTTTGCATTTCATCTCCTCCTTTACAGTCTCTTCGCTGTTGCATGGAGGACGTATTCCGCTCTCATGTCCAACACCCTGCTCTTGTGCCAAATCTCCTGGCTCAGCCTGTCTGAGGGACCAATGAGAGTTTGCCTCTTTATGTCAGCATGCTGTTCTGGTTCTGGATGCCTCAGGTGGAGATGGTTCTGGATGCAGTCTTGTCGTTGTTGGTTCAGCTCTGGTTCTCTGTCTGTTCGATGGAGAAGGAGGAGGAGTCTCCTGTAGTGAGGTCTTTTGTCTGCTTGGAAGATAGGGGTCGTAGCCGTCTGACGGGCAGAGAGAGAGAGTCCAGGTCTCAGGACGCATTACCTATAGAAATTCTAACACACTGAGGTAAAATAAATCCAACCTTCTCCACTCTATTTTCTAATCATACTATCTGTTTTAGTTGTTAACCTGTTAAGCCATAGAGACCCCGGTACCGGGGTACTGCCGCAACATCTTGCAGGAAACAGTGTCTGAGGGCATGTTCATTTAATAAAACTATGAATGTTTTATATCCATGTAACGGGAAGAAACTCATCTAACTAATTTTTTTTTTTTTAAAAGAAAACCCACAATGCTAACACTGAGCCTCTGAATTAGCAACGAGCGAAAAATGCTAACACCTTACTGCACCGAAAATCACTCACAGAACCTTATTATTTATCTTTTCACCACATCCAACACATTGTTTCACATCGTGAGGTGACACAGAATCTAACGACACCGACATTACCACTGAATTATACGTATTTGTGATGTTATAAGCAAAAACGCTGACGCTAGGTAGCTAAAAATGCTAACATTTTTACCTTGGCTCTGTAGTCTCTCCAAAGTGGTCTTCAATGGCATTAAAACGATAAAAACGCTCCTGAAGTTAATCCATAGGTTAATCTAATGTGTCTGTGTCCCTTTGAAATGATTCCTGATAATCCATAAGCATTAAAACTGCTTTTCCGTTTCCAGATGTCAAAGCTAGAGATAGGTCCACTCTGATGCAAAATTACATGCGCGAAGCCCCCACCCTTTCTCTTCACAACATGTGTGTGTGGGGGACTCCCCCTTCGATTCTATTGGCTCTAACGGTCAGAAAGAGGTGTCAACCATCAAAATCGAGCAAGGGGGGCCAGAGATATGGAAAATCCACCCAAATGACCCCAGAAGTGGTTTCTTTTTGCTAAATCTCTCTAAAAAGGTCAAATGTCACTTGTTTTGCATCAATCTTGATACAGGGTACGTTGTTGTAATTTGGATTCCTAAAGCTTTTAGTCTACTAACCCATCATCCAAGGGTGGTTTTCACTTTAAGTAAAAAAGAATTTTTGGACGGACACTATAATTTACAGTTTTTTACTATGTAAAATCTGAATTTTCTTTAAAATAAAAAACATCTATATTGATTCTGACTTTTCTACATCCAACTCACAGGTTTATCATTATTTTGAGAAAATAGATTATTAATTTAACCCTTTTATAAGGGAAGATATGGTCATTTGTTCTGGGAATGTCATTTTCGAGCCTGAGACCTGAAAAACAGGCTCAGGGCTTAACAGGTTAAATGCCATCTAAACACAATTAATGTCTACTAATAATTTTACTATATCTCTAAACATTGTTTTCACCCACTGTAACACGTCTACTCCAAATAACTCTTTAAGGAAACCATTTTCTTCTATAAATTGAAATACTTACATGTTTCAAGCACCACATATTTCACACACTATAAAAGGACGTCCCCATATATTCTCCAATATTTTAAATCTCACTGTTACTAAGAGCAATAGTAACTTTTGTGACTGGATACATCTGTGCAATGTTGCCACAATCTGTTGGGGAATTTTGTTCAGAGAGTTTTTTCATGCACAGTTTTCCTCGTGGGTTGGTACCCAGTTTCTACTGTAATAACTTTTCAATAATTGTTCTCAGGTTACCAGTCGGTTGTCCATAGTCTTAACAGGGGGTGTTTCTGGTACAGACTAAAACATGGATCCAGTGTATTTGGAGATTCCCCTAATTTGTAAATCCCCATCACTTACATATCTCGATCACTTAAACCCATCTCATCATTTGATACAAGAACTGCAGAAGGGGGGTGAATCATCTTGTAACCTCCTCCCCTTTGGGAACAAGTATTTCTAACTCCTCCTCTTGTTGCTCAGCTGATCTTTTGGCTCTGAGGATAAGTGAAAGTCTCTGAAACACAGCTGGTGTTTTGTTCGTGATGTGGGCATTTTCTATGAGTGAACTAATGGATCCATGTCTTACATGATATTGTACTCCCCATCCAACCAGAAAGGTGCCAAGTGTAATGAACACAATCAACAATGCTATTCTGACTCTTATCCCTAGGGGACCCCACAATTGCTTTGGCTTTGTTCTTGACATAATCTCTATTTTATTCATGGTTGTGTCAGGTACATCATTTAAATGATAAGTACAAAAATAATGTATACAAAACTAGTAACAGAACATGGTTCTTTTTCAGGTGTAAAACAAAAAATAAGTGTTCACTTTAGTGTACAATCTATAAAAATCTAAAGACAATTCGTCTTTTGAGCTGTTTCTATCTTAATCTTATTTCTATTTATTGTTTTGTTCCAGCTCTGCCAAATCAGTCCTAACTTCCAATAATTTTCTGGAAGTTGCCAGTGAAGGGTGACAATCAAATCAAATCAAGTTTTATTTATAAAGCACATTTATAAAGCACATTTATAAAGCACATTTAAAAGCGATTTTTGGTCGAGCCAAAGTGCTGTACATGTAATAAAAACACATTACTACAATAGTAGAAAAGTCAGGAGTCGTGCTCCGCTCTAACTAGAAGGCCAGAGAGAAAAGTGTGTTTTTAGTGTAGATTTAAAAACCCTTAGGGTCTGGGCCGACCTCACATGGAGGGGCAGAGTGTTCCAGAGCCTAGGGCCAGCTGCTGCGAAGGCTCGGTGCCCTCGGGTTTTAAGCCTGGTCTTGGGCACTACCAGCAGCAGCTGGTCAGCAGACCTTAAAGCTCTGGCTGGGGTGTAGCGCTGGAGGAGTTCGGCTATATAGGCCGGAGCCAGCCCATTTAGTGCTTTAAAAACAAATAAAATGATTTTTAAATCAATTCTGAACCAAACTGGAAGCCAGTGTAGTGAGGCCAGAATTGGGGTGATGTGGTCACGCTTTTTGTGGCCAGTCAGCAAACGTGCAGCTGCGTTTTGGACTAGCTGCAGGCGTTTAATTGAGGCCTGGTCCATACCCACATACAGAGCGTTGCAATAGTCCAGTCTCGAGGTAACAAAGGCGTTAATAACCCTTTCTAAGTCATTAAAAGATAAATACGACTTGGTTTTGGCCAATAGTCTTATTTAAAAAAAGCAGGATTTGACTACGGTGCTGACCTGCTTGTCGAATTTAAAAGTGCTAGTGAAGGTCACTCCAAGGTTCATGACAGAGGGGAGGATGTTTTTATTGAGAGAGCCCAGAATATCAACCGGAGAGGCTGGAGGTTGGGGTCCAAAAAAGATGACCTCAGTCTTTTTTTTGCTCAGCCAGGATTTTATCTCTGTTAAGCAGTCCATCAACTGCTGTAGTGAGTGTTTGACATTTGCTTTGAGAGGGAGATATATCTGTACATCGTCAGCGTAGCAGTGGAAGGGAATATTGTGTTTAGTGAGAATTGAACCTAGGGGCAGTATGTACAGTAGAAAAAGGATGGGGCCCAGAATCGAGCCTTGGGGAACCCCACAGGTAAGATGGGCTTTGGCACAGGAGAAGGCACCTAGCTGTACCGAGAAGCTACGGTCTGTCAGGTAGGACCTGAACCATGCAAGGGCAGAGCATGTGATGCCAGCGGACTGTTCAAGCCGTGACAACAGGATGCTATGGTCCACAGTGTCGAAGGCAGCTGTCAGGTCTAACAGCACCAAGACAGCTGGGCTACCTGAGTCGGCGGCTAGGAGCAGATCATTAAAAACTCTTCAAAGGGCTGTTTCAGTGCTGTGCATGAGTTTGAAGCCAGACTGAAACTTTTCGTGGATTCCATGCATGGTTAAAAAAGACTGCAGCTGGGCGTAGACTACTCGCTCCAGGGCTTTAGATAAAAAAGGTAGCTGGGAGATGGGCCTAAAATTTGCGAGAATGGAGGGGTCGAGATTTTTCTTTTTAAGTAGTGGCTTAACCACGGCATGTTTGAAGGCAGCTGGGACACATCCTGAGCTAAGAGAGGTGTTTAAAAGTAATAAAATACTTGCTCCAACTGAATCAAAAACATCACTGAGAAGGCAAGAGGGAATGCTGTCTGAGGTGCAGTTTGTCGGCCGCAGGTGCTTGACTACATCCGAGAGAGAAGAGAGGGATACAGGCTCAAAGTGATCGAGGACAGCAGGGCACAGAAAAAGAGCAGGATCTGGGGTAGCACTAGTGTGGGCTAGCCTAAGAGCAGATACTTTTTCAATAAAAAAATATTTAAAACAGGGCGAATCCATCGATCCCTCACATGGCGTGCAGCGGGAGGGCCATGACATCCGAGGCGTGGATAAGTCCCAGAAGAAGCCGTCAGGTATGCTTTTTGATGGACCAGTGCACCACCACGCTTTCCCCGTCGTCTAAAGCGCTTTCGGCGAGGCAGGGCAACCGGCGCAGGTAGGTGGGTATATCCGACAGTAGAGGGGGGGGGGCGGGGGCGATTTATGGTTGCCAGATGTAGGTTTGGGCAGCAATATAAACTCCAGTGAGGGTCTGAGGTGGAGGAGAGCTTGGCAATCGTAGACGAGCAGAGCAGAGACATTCTGACAAACATAAAACAAAAACAGGATAGCTAAAGGCAGAGAGCTGATGGAGCGGCGAGCCGACACAGGCGCCATCTTCCCACACACTGGTCACAGCTGTGATCAGAAATAAGCTACACAAGTAAACAAACAAAAACGATGTGTGAGGTGGTGTCAATTTGCTCCTTTTTCTTTACCTTTAAACCGGAGCGCGTGTGAAGTTCGTTACAACTTGTCACGGTTCCGACCACCAGCCCACTGTCTTTTGGGAACTTTCACCCTCACCCAATCGCCTGGTCGAACAGGAGTCTCTTCTGATGTCTCGTCTGAGATCTCTGCAATTTTTCCTAGCCTGTGTAGACAAAACTTGGATAATATTACTCAAAGCTCTGACATATTCATCCACTTCTATTTGTCTAATATCTAAAACTGGACCACTCCCTCCTTGGAGGAGGCCCAAGCTTTGGTATACCTTTTGTTGTTATGAGACCTATTGTTGACAACATGTTATTATGTATTAACTACAACGTTACCGAAATCCATTATCAGATTAATCATGACCTTCCCTCCTTTGAGCATAAAATGCTCAATTAATATTGCAATGATTACCCTGTTATGAATAGGCCATGGAAAACCCATAACGTCGTGGTAAATAAATATAAATTCTCCGTGTACCCACAAGGCGTACAAAGATGTTGTGTGATGTATCGTCTTCGGATGGTATAAATGCACATTGACTAAAAATCTGCCATTAGAACAACATAGAGTTTACTTCTTGTTAGTTCAATAATGGCTTTTGTCAGGGTATGATGTATCAGTGTTGCTGCGAAAAACCACACCCTTGGTGTTGCTAATGCGTCTTAATAGCTCTAGGATTAGAGATTGGCTGACACTGCTGAACAAACAAATCATGACAAAATAATATTTCTTTAAACTAGAGGGAAATATGAACTATTCTCACAGAGGGTTACACGCAGAAGAACATGAAGGGCTGGTGCCCCTCACTTAAAAAAAATATTGCCTTATGCACTACTTTATAAATCAGCAAATTCACTTGAACATAAATAAATGAAGACTGATTCTTGAAACTGTTGTAAAAACCCTACAACTTCTTCATCCAAGCTCAGTGTTATGTTATTTATTTGGCAGCTCATGCCTTAAAACAGAAACTTCAGACTTATTATAAAAATGTGTTTATGAGAGAATGTAATCTGACTCCATATATTCCTCAACTTATAATAAATGAAGTTCCCTTTGAACACAGCCCCGGTCTATCTATGTACAGATGCAGCATCTTATTTCAGACTCCAGCTTACTGCTTCCTGCCTACTTCCTGCCAGCTACCTGCCTAAGACCTGCCAAAGACCAGTATCTGGGAATGTTAAGCCCTCCCACTATTTTCCAAGAGGGCGTTGCCAGATTTTCAATTTCAGGATTTAACCAGGAGATGGCGCTTCAGACAACTTTCATGGACTTTCAGTTTTGTTTAGAAGAGCATTTGAACACATCAATATTTTAGATCAAATAAAGTATATCTAATCTTGTAATTCAGTAATATATAGTCTTTATATATTAAATAACTATGGCCAAACTAAGACTTAGTTTTTCAAAAGAGAAAATGCAGATATTATATCAAAAACTAAAGTTAAAATCTTGTTTTAATGCCCCAAGAGCAATACAAACACTTGGTAAAAAAATACAAGCTGTAAAAATACTTATATTTAATACTAATAACATAATGATTAATTTCAGATGATAATACTTTTCAGTGTCTGTCTCATGCAGCAGCTGACCCGGCCGACAGTAAAAATAAACATTTATAACTAGTTTAGGTTGTTTGAGAGGTAATTAAAATAGCTAAGGGTGATGATCTGACTTGAAGTGTGTGTTTTTGCTCCTAATTAAATGTGTACAAGATGTGAAGTCAACAGGTATTCACTCAGAGGGGGGTACTGTAGCTACTATTTATTTTCAAATGCATACAGTATAGGCTCAGTCAAGAATTTGAATGGGATGGGGAGACGTGTGTGATTAAAAATGAGTGTCCAAACTATGGCCAAACTAAGACTTAGTTTTTCAAACGAGAAAATGCAGATATTATATAAAAAAATTAAGTTAAAATCTTGTTTTTAATGCCCCAAGAGCAATAAAAAGACTTGGTAAAAAAATCCTGAGTGAGGTTTTCATAAATTGCATTTAGCTGATGCTTTTATGCAAAGCGGCTTACTATTTAATAAATGATAAATGATTATTCATAACAAATATGAGTGATGTGTGATTATTATTCATGCTATATACTGATATAGGGCTAAGTAAGCAATCAATCCTGCAAATTAACCCTTAGTTGTTCAATATATTTATTCAGACAATGTGAGTAGAAATACAGAAATTCTGCTCCCACCTAAGGCCAACGTTGCAATATTACAACATTTCCCTAAAAACTTACCAAAACGTAAACATTTTTAAAACTCTTTCATTTCTGCTCCAGAGGCCAGGGGTTAAATTGGGATTTGATATGTGGGGGGGCTCTGTTAGAAGGTGCGACGGGGGAGGGGGGAGAGAGTTAGACGCTCGTGAATTGTCAACGGGGGGGGGGGGGGGTGTTGTCGGCCCACCGGGATAAGTCCCGACTCTCCCGACGGCCAATCTATGCCTCCCCTGACTGCACGTTGCTGACACACACCGCTGCAAACTCTCTGCACGGAGGAGCCGCGGAGGAAGAGACACATGTTCACTAAGCCGAAAAAAATATATCCGGTCACAGTGATCTGCTATTTTAAAGTAAATTCAACACATATCAACCCTAAATATAGCATATATTAAGAACGTGAAAGTGTTAACATCGTTTTTTGTAAACATATGACAAATGTGCAAGGGTGATGACATCAGAGCATCGTCCTATGGGCTTAGCCCCGGACAGCCCCGGCCCAATTTAACCCCTGCCAGAGGCAATACAACAACATCTGAAAGGTAAAAAAAACAAACAGGGCTAGACAGCCATTTGTAGCATATGGGAGAATGGTGATGTGAACTCAACACGTAGTCACTCAGAGGGGGGTACTAATTATTTTCAAATGTGCATAGGCAATGCTATCCATTGACATGTACTGTAGGCTCTTTCAGTCAAGAATTTGAATTTGAATGGGATGGGGAGACGCTCTGCCAACACTGACCCAATCTTCTGCTCCTTACAACCCACTCACTGCCTGTGTTTTAACATTCGTCCATTTCTGAATGAGGCCTAACATTCCGAGGTTATTCTGTATTTTCTGAGTTCTTGGTCATTTTCCACGGAGGCGTCGGGAGATGGCACATCAGCATAAATACAGCGCTGTGACACCACACCTCAGCAGGAGCCGAGGTAGCGTGCAAACCATAGGCGGCTACCCTGAGTTAGGAATTTCATGCTTAGTCACACTGCAGATGGCCGTTTCCAATTTAAAATCAGATTGTATCACGCTGCAGCATGCACTTCTTGATTCCAAACTGCTATTGAACAGTAAGAAAACCAAAGCAATGCTTTTTGCTCCCAAGTCAGCGTCCTCCTCTTGCCTCTCCATTGACACCCTTGATGGCGTTTCTGTTGAGTTTGTTGATACCTACAAATATCTGGGCTTTTGGTTGGACAGTAATCTGAACTTTAAACACCATATTGAAGTTTTAACAAAGAAATTGAAATTCACTCTTGGCTTCCTTTACAGACTTAAATTTTGTTTTTCAATTTCATCCCGTAAAAGGTTGGTCTCTGGCTTATTCCTGTCCCAGCTGGACTACGGTGATACAATCTATAGATTTGCCTGTCCCACTGTTTTGGCCAAACTTGACCCACTTTACCATGCTGCACTGCGTTATATATCAAATGCACCCTATGGTCCTCACTTACTATGCGTAGGATGCAGCACTGGTTTTTATTAATGTATAAAGCCATTTTAGGAAAGCTTCCACTCTACATATGTGTCAGATTTGCCCCAGTTTGTGACTCTTACAACCTCAGATCCAGTGCCTGGATACGGTTCCAGGTACCTACTGTACGGACTGAGGCTGGAAAAAGGAGTCTTTCTTATTATGGTCCTTGGTCTTGGAATGACCTTCAATCCCGCCTCAAACTGATGGCACTTGTCTCTATATCATGTTTTAAATTGAAGTTGTCTGAAGTCCTCACCACCAGCTGCTCTTGCAGTAACAGGTAGTGTACCTTTCTTACTGTCCTAATGTGCACAATGTAGTGACTGCTTTTTCGTCTTTTGTTTTCTTAGTTATGTTCTCTGTATTTTATATGTTTGTGTTATGTGTTATGTGTAACGTTGCTGCCTTCTTGGCCAGGTCAGCATTGAAAATGAGATTTTATCTCAATGTTTTTATCTGGTTAAATAAAGGTTAAATAAAAAAAAAATCCCTCTGGACTTGCACGTGCCTCAAGGTCTCATACTTTTGTTGGTATTTACTGAAGAACTTCAGACTTGTGCTAATTGACGGGGAAATATTCCTAAAACGTCCAAATAGTCACAGCAGGGATTTGCCACTGTGCCACTACAGTTGATCTGTGTGTCTACAAAGAAAGCTTTTCATTTGCTAGATGCTGATGTAGCTATTTGGATTACTTTTGAAGATGTAGTTGGGAATATTTCCTCAACCCTGCTTTGTTATTTTCAGAAAAGTGAAACTTGGCCTATAAAATGATAGAATTTAAAAGAGTCTTAAAAAGCATGGTGATGGCAATAAATGCATTAATGAATCCCCAAAATCTACAGAATACATTTAATTTAAGGGGAGCAGTTACTGAGAAGTATATAATGAGAACTGCTACCAATGGTGGCCTATTTAGTTTATTAAGAAATACATATTTTTAGCTTTTTTTGATCTGCAGTAGGAAATGGAGCGGACAGTAGCGACAGAGAAGGGCTGGTCCAACCTCCTTGTACATGTCCTTTACACCCAGGTGGTTAAATAAAGGTTAAATAAAAAATAAAAAGATACTGCACATAAAGATGGAGCAGCTTATTTCAGACTCCAGTTTACATACATTTCCCGCCTAAGGATAATATTCCCACAGTGCAGAATAATGTACAGTATCACACTGTATTACAAATTCAAAGTAAATGACTGTGGGTAATACAGCAATGTACAGCCTAGATTACAGATTTTGTTTACAGTGTATCTTGCATGTTTTAAATGTATTGTATTTACTTGTTTAAAATGAAATGTGTTTTAGATTCAGGGTGCGTACGGGTGCTGGAAATCCTTGAAAATCCTTGAAATTGTACGAGGTGTTTTCAAGGTTTGAAAAGTGCTTGCATTTTGGGAATGGTGCTTGAATTTGGGATAAAGTGCTTGAAATTGTAAATGCTTTACTTCGCTTTTTAGATTAAAAGAAAATAAAGAAGTCAGAGCGCGCTTAATTGCTTCGCTTTTACATAAAACAGCTCCGCTCCGGCCTTCCAGCGCAATGCGCGTGACCGGCAAGTGTTTTTGTTACGTGTGTGACCTGGGCATTCTGATGAGAGTGATAGATGACAGTATGCCAGGAGGTTGCCGTTTCAACGAGCGTTGGCTAGCAGAAGACAAATACAAGCCATGGCTAAGACGAGGGTCAAGCGAAGCCCAAGAGTTAGCCTCCTGCAAAGTGTGCAACAATAACGATGCGAGAGTCTACGCTGACGAGCCACACACCACACGAAAGGTACGCCGTAGTAGAGCATTTTAGATTAGGCTATCGACACTTTTCTCTGTGCGCGGCAAAACAAGCTCGCCAAAATGGCTTCACTAGTCTGGCAGTATTTTAAGTGTCCGAAAATGACAATAAAATAGTGGTATGCAACGTGTGTGTGAAGCAGAAATCCTGCAGCTCCACCCGCAGTGACGGACCGGTGAGCGGAGCAGAACACACATTAAGAGTTAGACCTAACACACTTAGCTATTTGATCTACCTCTGGAACAAGCTAAACTAGCTATAAATATATTTATTCTTCACTGTCGGGTCACTCATTACTGGATCAGTGAGCTGCAGGAGATACGGACAGGCTGTCAGGAGAGAGAGGGTGAGACGGGGAGAGAGGAAAAGAGAGCGCTTCCGCTCATTTCTCCTGTGTTATTATCCCAAGTTAATGTAAACTTGAATAATGTACTTCATTTGAATGTAATAATGATGTTGGTTGTTGTTTGTGGAAGCGCCAGTGAATGAGCCCCATTAACTGAGTTTTAAACATCACTTTAAATGGAAGATCCCCATAGGCCCCGCCCACTCGATCGGATCGGCGATCGATATCGGCCGATACTGATTCCGGCGATCGGCTCCAAAATTGGCGATCGGAGCATCCCTAATAATTGTATATGATATGTTTTATAATGATTGATCATGAAAGTGTTCTCAAAGCTGGTAAAGGTGCAGCTAGTTTGAATGACTTTGTATACTGCAGGGTAGCTTGTGGATTTACTCCAGGTGGAACTAAAGTCTGATTTAACACTTGATTATATTTCACATCATTCATCCACATCTGTAAAGTAACTAAAGGTATTAAATACATGTAGTGGAGTAGAAGTACACCATTTACCTCTGACTTGTGTTTACTGCCAACCTAAAAGTACCTCAAAAATAGTAATCAATAATGTATTGAAAAGTTATTTGGCTGATTGTTTTATATTGGCTCAGCCAGGTTATATGGGATGCCCAGTCTACGTACAGATGGGTCACTCATTTTGAAATATTAAACTTAGTTTTCTTTTCTAAACATTTTAATTTTTCATCCTCATGTAGAATGCTATTATGAAACACACATTTGGTTGTTTATAGCATAAAGAACATCTGATTTAATGTGAGGTAGGGAAATAATCATTTGAGTATAAGTATGTGTATATTATTTGTCAGTGATTTCATGTCAATTCAGCGAACATAAACATAAATGATCGTGGTGAAGATGATGATTAAATTAGGATTAAAAATCGAGAGTCGGCTGCATTTCCTCTCGTTCGTTTTTTTCGACTAAACAACATTATTTTGTTAAATAACAACATGGTGATGTTTTGTAAATGATTACATGTCTTATTTAGCACAGACTATGATCCTATCCGTGACATATGGATCTTAACAAAGATCCGCTATACAGTAGTACCAGACATACTGTACATCCAGCTTACTGTATCGAAGTTGATTTCACATGAGCTCCAGTGTGGAACTCCACTGCACCCCCTGGTGGATCAATGATCCATTGCAGCTGGCTTCACAATAATTAAATGTATTTATCACGGGGGCGGTATCAACTCTGACTGGGGGACGGCGCTTCATCACGAACCTTGCACAGGCCGATCACGGACCGTGCACGAGCCAACCACGACCCTCGCGTTTCAAACTGTCCTAAATAAGACGCTCTATCTGTACTTGGCTCATAGATTTTATGTTATTAAGTCAAAGATTTTTAAATTACCACTTGGAACCGAGCTGATGTCTTACAGCTGAAGTTTTACTGAAACTTGATCAAGGAGAACAAACAGATGCAATACTCAATCCGGACACAGAGAAGCTGTAGCCATCAGTTCCCCTCTCTCTCTCTCATCTGGATATTTAACTTACTCTTATATGAGCAGTAACCTATTTATCTCAAGCTGGAATCTGTTTAGCTCCATAGAGTATTGGACACCACCTGTGGATAACATGGATGTCAAAGCTGATTTTCAGAATGTTTACCCTGTTATAGCTTCTTTAGATGTGATTGAGAGAGGGTCTCGTTTATGGCTCTGCTTCAACAGGCAGTCTCTGAACACTGGAATGTTTCAGGGCCGATGGTATCTGCAAAGAGTACGAATAGAGACACACAATCTGTAATTACTGTTCATTTGTCTATTTTTTTCTGTTTTAAGTGTGATGTTTTAACTGTTATATTCATTTTACCATGTTAAGTTCCTTTAACAACATCTCTATTAATAACATGTATTATTATTATTAAATAACCTGAATTGTGGCTATCATTTCAAAAAAGCAAGGCTAAGAGGTGGCCTGTCCTGTTGGAGATCCACAGTGGAGAAAAGGATCTGGTACCAAATGTGAGTTGATTCAAACAGAACTGTGACATGTGGTGGAAACATGCACTGAAAGAAACGACTTGTAGGATTTACTTGATTAAATCTTAGCAAGTATTTGCATTTACTTTTTTTAAGTATATTTTACTGCTGTAATATCAAGTAGAACTTACTTTCCAGTATCAAGTAAAATGTACTTATCATCAGATGTAACAATTGTGAAAATATTAAGTAAATCTTACTTAATAATGTTTAAGTTACACGTTATATTTATTTGAACAAATTAAGTAAAGTCTAATTATTTTCTTCGTGGACAGGAACATCACTGTTATCAAATTATTAAGTAAATATTATATATCTGTAATAGTTACTGTTATGAAGTAAATAAGTAGATTTTATCATATTTTTTCTGTTTAAAATGTTGAATTACTCATTTGTTTGAAGTTATATTACTCACTTTAATTATGTAATTGTTACTCATTTACTTTTGAAAAATGTTAGCTAATAAATGTAATAATCTATGCATTTAATATACATTGAACACAAATCACACAACTAAAATACAATACAATTAAACTTTATTTTGTCAACAATTCAATCACTATTAACCGACAACATTAACATTATAATAACTGCATGCAACATTAACATTATAATAACATTAACTTATCAAAAAATATATAAAATAAAGAAAAAGAAAAAAATGGCAGAGGGGGGAGACAGATGAACAGCTCCCTGAAACTGAGCAATTGCAACATGGACAGTGGAAGTTACATAATGAAGAAGTCAGTTGGGATGTACGATCCAAGATTGTTTTTTGCCATGTCTTTAAGACAGCAGGTTCACCTTCAAAGCTTGTACTTTTGGGGTCAGCTTAATCCCATCCAGTCCGAGAAAAAGTTTCTGGAACACCTCAAAAGTGTAGTGCAGTGTTGGGGGGTATGCCAGGTTTAAGGCATAAATCATCCCCATAAGCAGCGTGCATGCCTTGGCAGTACTGCCGCATCCTGGCATCATCTCTCTGCCTTCAAGCAGGAGGGCTGCGGATACTGGATCCTCTCCATTGGCACCATGGACAACCAGGATCTTAAGGACGTGTTCAGTTGCATCACTGCGGCTGTCCTCCTGCATACAATTTACAAGAAAAATGAAGTGAGAAACATAGAATGCTTGAATCATTCAAAGTGACTTCATTATCAGGGCAGAATGAACACATGTGCTAAAGACCATCATTAACTCTGAGACCCTAGGGCCCTAATCCGGGCCGGCCAATTGTACTGTCTTTCAGAGGCTCTAGAGGGCTCAGTTCTGAAGCTAGAGTAAAGATGATATCATATGAAACTAGGATCTGAGGAATCCATTGGTGCCTTGTCCAACCATGTCATGCTGGTCAGCAAAGAGGCTAAATAACGCTGCAAAGATAGGCAATATTTTGGCGAGGGGAAAATGATATGACCATATTCAAAGGGGTCATCCCCTGACCTTTAAGCTCAAGATATCTGAATGAAAATGTGTTCTCTGGATACCCACGAGTCTCCTCTTTACACACATGGACACTTCA
The DNA here is from genome assembly GCA_943590975.1 of Lindbergichthys nudifrons. Taxonomy (NCBI): domain Eukaryota; kingdom Metazoa; phylum Chordata; class Actinopteri; order Perciformes; family Nototheniidae; genus Lindbergichthys; species Lindbergichthys nudifrons. The sequence goes on from CALSBW010024252.1 coordinate 41,986, forward strand.
TGCTGATCACATGCAGTTTGGGACAAAAAACATGCAGTTCTGTGCATGCAGTATAAATGTGTTGTTTTCGCCTTTCTTAAAACATTTGAATATTTTTGCATGCTGGGGTCTTGGAATTGCATGAATTGGATATGTGGATCCAATGATCCCAATTATATTCATGTGTGATGATGTTAGGCCCCATAGGAGCCATTCCATTGGAGTGAAACCATTTTTTGAAGATTGACTTCACAGTATAAAATGAGCTGTTGTGGCTTCTAGGATAGTCACAGCCATAAACTAGAGACGGAGGGCTTTCAGAGGATGTATGGCGTTCCTAGGTTTATTTACAAGAAGGGGGTTTCTGAGCAGTTTCCAGAACAGAAGTGCTCACCATCCAATCGCGGAAAAATGCAATTCTTGCAGAAATGTAAAAATAATTCAGATTTTTTTATTCCAAATCACAGCATAGATTATTCTATGTCTTGATGTCCTAATGTGATACTTTGAAGGAATTTTTGACCATATTTGGCAATTCTCGAGTGGTTAATATGCTTAAATTTAGCAGCAAATCTGTGCATTAAATGGCATCAACACAAAGCAGGATAGCATTTCTCAAATACTTGGACCAATGTTCTGAGCCGTAATACACTGAAAACATTACAATTTAATTAATTTAAATTAATAAACTATGTTTATAATAGATTTGTGACTAGAAAAATTTGACCCAGCTTTCAGATGATGTAAACCACTTCTATATGACATAAATGCGTTGGGCATTGAGTGATGTGTGTGAGTGAGGTCTGTCTTCCTTAAAAAAAATGTGATCATGCACAATTTTGAAAAAGCATACCTGACTCAGTCTTTCCAGGAATGGCCTCAGCTTGGTCCCGAGGACTCCTCCCTTGGCCTTCATCAGGGCAATACGTTTTGGTGTGTAGTGGTCGAGTTTGTACATGAAGCTCTGCTCCAGCTAAATTGTAGTTATTCCGCCTTTAAGCACAACATGAGGAACTGGGCCAATAAGTCTGATACAAAATGAAGGCAGGGTCAATTCTATATAGGGTGTTATAAATCGTGCAGATATTAATGGTGGAATGAACAAGGTAGCTATTTATAGAATTTTAACTTTGAGTGAATAGTGTTTCAAGTAAATGTATGTTCATGTGTATCTATCTTTTTTAAATGTGTTCCTGTACAATGGAGCATGTATAGATTCACCTACCTCAGCTTCACAAAACAAAGCAGGCCATCTCTCTTTGAAGTCACCAGCAGCAGGACTACCAGTCACACAACCTCGAGCCTTCGATAAGAGAACGTTTGGTCATTTTTTCTTGAATCACCTTGTGGTTGTTTTTCTTCTTCACCTCGTTGAGAAGCTCCTCCCTTTCCATCTCCAGACTGTCGCTAGTTTCCCCACTTGGATGTGGAGGAAGGTAGTTCACCTCGGCTCTCTTTGGTCTTTTGACATTTTTTGCAAGATTTTTCTCACCGGGTAATTTCCTTTTCAAGGAGTTGATGTCAAGCTCAGGACAAGGTACATCACATCTTCTCATTTTACAACGGTAATTGGCCATCTTGTATTTAAGACGCTGTTGCCATCCGTACATGCCTGCAAATTAGGTTCCAGGCTCCCTTAGGCATGGATGCTTTTTTAACAGAGCTTCTACGACTGCCAGTATTTGAAGACCAGTTGGATAGGCAGTGTAGTGGAATATTGCTTCAGCAAGTTTCTCAAGGATGACAGAGTTCATGCTTGGATTCCGAAGAAGTGAGCCATCACTTTCATAAGCCATGTTGCCTGCTTGAAGGGCAGTGGCGTTTTTATATGTACAAAAGTGGTGGGGCACAAAAAACGTAGATGTCTATAAGCTTATGCAGTGACGTGCAGTGAGGTTCATGGCTGCTGAGGCACTGGCACTGACTTTTAGGTTTACAAATATTATATTTTGACCTAAACCAAAATATAATATTATTTTCAAAAGCTTTTTTTGTCTGATGCTTCGATTAATTTTAAACAGACAGTTCAACAAAAGGATACCCAAAAAATGTAATTTTATCATTTAAATATTGAATTGTTCTCTCTTAGTAAGATCCCATTTTCAATAAAATTGCGGTCTTACCTTGACTTGAAGATGAAGTCCATTTGCCTATCCTTCTGGACAAACATTTCTATAACTTTTTTGTAAAAGTCCTCCTTATCTTCTTGTAGTTTCAAAAGTCTATCATAAATCTAATCGATAGATTTATGATAAAAAAAATATAAAAGTAGGGTAGACATGTGGATGTTATCCGGCTGAACAAAACGTGCATTTATCTAACAGGTACGTTTTCCACAGATCTTATTTACAGCTATTTTCTAAAACCCTATGGAGAAACCTCATTGCTTTTTTGCAGCTTACTTCCTGGTTTTAGGACGCGTCACTGCAGCTCTCTCGTCTCCTCTTCAAGCACCACACTTTTCGCGGCACACGTACTTGCAGCCAATCAGCTCTGAATGATGTGAGATGACGTATGGTGGGGATGGCAGCTCTGTGCCCCTATGGTCTTTTTTTTTTTGTCACACACATTATATTGAAAAATACTCTGAGCATGCGCAGTGTAGTTTTTACAGTCACCGTTCACTTTGACAGTGAGAGGGAGGGGCACGATCAGGTTTTGTCCCACATGGCTCAAAACGGCACTGTAGACACTAATTAGAAGAACACAGACTAAAACAGCAATGTACAGACGAATCAGATGATTAAACATGACCTTAAAATATATTTTATATTTTTTTTAATTTCTTTTTTTGCATCTCTTTGCATTTTTTGTAATCATTATGTGTAATACTTTCTGCTGACACTAGGTGGGGCTGTGCCCCACCTGCCCCTAATGACCAGTCGCCACTGTTGAAGGGGCATTTCGACATTATATGAAAAGGCGGGTATCACAAAAGTAGTTGGCCATGGTTCTGATCGATACTGTGCGGACTGTGGTAAAAGGATGGTGTCAGATGAACTAACCGAGGAAATGTCATCTGGTAAAGACAGATTGCTTGGCACTGGAGAGGAGGAAGCAGGAGCCTCGATCGGACTGAATGTGAGGATAATAGGATCCGTTTTCACTAGTTTGATAATGTCCTTGTCCTTAATCACATCCGTTGACATTAAAGTGAAGAATTGGTCATCAAAATCTTTGTCCATGTGCATAATAGTAAAACTCCCTTGGAGTTGAAAATGATCCTGTGCAGCTGCCAAAAGATTGTCTACAGTGCTAGGGATTCCATCCGGTAGGGTTAACTTGTGAACTTGAGTCTCTTCAATGATAACACGTAGTTGAGCTGAGGTAGATATCATCACAGCCGTGGCCAAGCAAAACTGCAAGAGTAAACAAAGAACAGACATTATTTGATTAGACAAGAGCAATTAATATACATCCCCACAAGAAGCAATGATTAATGCATGATTGAGAGATCAGAAAAAGGTATAATATACAATTAGGTTTTTTATAATAACAACCTTAAATCTGTAATAAATACAGAAAACAAGTCCTGACAAGGTATTTCACAATATAAAGTGATACTTTACCTAGTTTCGCAAGCAGGTGTGGTGTTTCAGAGAAAGCATTCGATTGCCTTCCACTGCATAGGTAGCCAGTGGGTTGTGACTGCTCAATTACTTTTACTGTGCTTGTAGACTCTAACTTGAAACATATCAAATGCTCACAGTACCATGCACATTGCAACTTCACTACAAACACTAAGCTGTTGCGAACAATGATGATTTGTAGTATTTCAGCAAAGTCGGGCAACCCACCAGTGGAGCCATATACCAACATCATGCCAATACCATAACTGGTGCCCTGATATTCTACCTTGTTTGTCAAATGAACAGCTCTCTCTTCTGGACATTTCTGTGATAGAAAGTCTTGTATGTTTTCATTTACAACCTCAAATGGAACTGTTGACATCTTTGATACCGAGAGAGCAGGTTTCTTGACATTTGAACCATGGAGATGGTATGCAATCATAGACTGGTGTTTTCTTGCCATAGACTTCAAAATGTTACGGAAGCAGTTGGTCTGTCTCTGATCTTCTTGAAGAAGCTGTGTTTAGCCTCAAACCTCATCGTCCATAAGGACACTAGTGGGCCAAATTCTTTAATGAGCTGCGGGTAATGCTCTACAAAATGGTGTTTTGGAATCAATGTTCTTTGTGGAAAAACACTGCTAACTGCGCAATGCGCGTGACCGGCAAGTGTTTGTTTTACGTGTGTGACCTGGGCATTCTGATGAGAGTGATAGATGACAGTATGCCAGGAGGTTGCCGTTTCAACGAGCGTTGGCTAGCAGAAGACAAATACAAGCCATGGCTAAGACGAGGGTCAAGCCCACGAGTAGCCTTCTCCAAAGTGTGCAAAAAATAACGATGGGAGAGTCTGCGCTGACGGGCCACATGAAAGGTACGCAGTAGTAAAGCATTTTAGATTAGGCTAACGTGCATGTTACGTTTGTTTAAGCTAACGTTAAAAAGCTGAATAGCGAACTCGATGAGGGATAATAATAATTGCAGGGGACAAACAGTTACAGAGTTACAGTCGCCATCCTGTGGTGTTCAGAGGGTGAAGCACTCACTGTTGTAATTCAACCCAGTCTCACGGCATTTCGTGTTTTAGTCACGAAATATAATCTATTGATTCGACACAGAGCGATTTTAAAAGCAATGCATTTCTACTGGTAGTATGTTTCGTGCCTAAACCAAATGTGACTTGTTCTATCGAAATCAGTCACATTGACCCGAACTTCCCGAAGACACATTTTCGTTTGTATTACTGGTCTGGGGGAAGCTCGCGAGTGTGTGTGTTTGTGTATTTTTGAGTTTGTATGTAGGCCTATTGTGTTTGTGTACCGGGGAAACACTCACAAGAAACACCGGCTGTTGTTATGCTTGTTCTGACGTTAAGTTACTCCGTTCTCCGCTTGTAATTATACCGTTACAAGCTTCACAGTTGTATTTATCATCTGAATTTGCTGAAACAAGTTTAATATTCTGAAAGCCAAGACTTTGTTTATTTGAAAACAAACTGTCCCGGACCCTGTCGTGTTATCTATGATTACTATACGCCTTTACTTCATAATTTCAGCCGGAGGGAGGGGGAGCGGCGCTGCGGAAGAGCAGGGTGCGAATTGAGAGTTGCCTCTTCTTCCCTTTACAAGCTGTTATAAATTATAAACTGAGGATTTGACCGCGTCGCTATGGTTGATACTTTTAGAAACAGGCTTTAATATAACATCTTGAAGTATTATACAAGTAAAACTACATTTAGCTTTAATCCCATGTAATTGTAGAATTAACAGTCTTCCTTTGAAGATGTATAAGTCAGGTGTCTTGAGTAGTCAACATTACCTACAAATCATTGTACACATTTGTAAATATTATTTTCCACTTGTTACCATTGTGAGTCTATTTGTATGCAGCTCTGCGTGATTTTGTGGCTACAATTCAGGCTAATACACTACCAGAGGTGGTATAAGCACTCAGATCTTGTACTAGAGTAAAAGTACAAGTACTCAGATCTTGTACTTGAGTAAAAGTAAAAGTACTCAGATCTTGTACTCAAGTACCAGAGTGTAGGAATACTCTGTTACAGTAAAAGTCCTGCATTCAAAATGTTCCTCAAGTCAAAGTAGAAAAGTATAATCATCAAAATATAGTGAAAGTAGCGACAGTAAAAGTAGTCATTGTGCAGATTGGTCCATTTCAGAATAATATATATGATATGTTTTATAATGATTGATCATGAAAGTGTTCTCAAAGCTGGTAAAGGTGCAGCTAGTTTGAATGACTTTGTATACTGCAGGGTAGCTTGTGGATTTACTCCAGGTGGAACTAATGTCTGATTTAACACTTGGTTAGATTTCACATCATTCATCCACATCTGTGAAGTAACTAAAGGGATTAAATACATGTAGTGGAGGAAAAGTACACCATGTACCTCTGAACTGTAGTGGAGTAGAAGTACACCAT
>CALSBW010024252.1:47981-61827 GCA_943590975.1 Lindbergichthys nudifrons
GTAGTGGAGTAGAAGTACACCATGTACCTCTGAACTGTAGTGGAGTATAAGTACACCATGTACCTCTGAACTGTGTTTACTGCCAACCTAAAAGTACCTCAAAAATAGTAATCAATAATATATTGAAAAGTTATTTGGCTGATTGTTTTATATTGGCTCAGCCAGGTTATATGGGATGCCCAGTCTACGTACAGATGGGTCACTCATTTTGAAATATTAAACTTAGTTTTCTTTTCTTTAATTTTTCATCCTCATGTAGAATGCTATTATGAAACACACATCTGGTTGTTTATAGCATAAAGAACATCTGATTTAATGTGAGGTAGGGAAATAATCATTTGAGTATAAGTATGTGTATATAAATATGTAATTTACAACAGCTGTAAGATGCTTGAAAAGCTTGAAAATGCACCTTGAAAATGCTTGAAAAGTGCTTGAATTTGACTTTGGAAAAGGTGTAAGAACCCTGATGCTTTCATCTGTGTGGGTAGGTGACATAACCAACTCAACAACTTTTTTTAGTGTCATTAACAACTGCCATGCCTGTTCCTCTTCCTGTACCTTGGGACCAATCATAAGTGGAAGCAGCCTCAGTAAGCACCAATTCTCGTGTGCATTACCACCAATGGTTTTACGGGAGGGAAATCTTGAGGAAATGAAGTTCAAGAAAGATTTTTGCAAACGAGTGGAGCCTCGCAGATGGGGGTGCTTGAGGGGGCTGCAGCACCCCCATCTGCGAGGCTCCACTCATAGCGCGAACACCACCAACAAAAAAACTCTTCTGAACTACTAGTGCCCCACTGCCACATGTTTTATTCCAAACGGTGAATTTCGCCAGCTGTTAAATAATTTGAAGCAACTACTAAACCACTAAGTATTACATGTTGTGTGTGCCTCATCCATGACAGCAGGCTAAATTAGCTAGCACGCTAACTAGCGAAATTGCTAAGCTGAAACACTGACGTTAGCTAACGTTTGTTTGAGCAAAAGACTTTGATAAAAACATTATATTAAAAGGTTTTTTTCACAACTTGTTTGGGTTCAATCTTCAAAGCAACTTCCGCCCTAATAGAAAATACCAAGAATGTAATCATTTTCAGGATTCTAACCCTTTAAATGCCATTTTGAATACATGAAACCGCTGTTTTTTTTCATGATGAAAACAGAGAAAATTAGTTATTTTCCATATAATAAATGTTGGGGGGGATTGGCAACAACATTTATTTTTGGTGGATTATTAGTTTTTGCACAGAATCAGATTAAACAAAAAAAGTCACACATTAGTCATTCGGGCCAAAAATGTCCACTTCCAAAAACTGCTATAAAATGATAACAGATTAATATTTTTTTTTACTTTTTGGGGTTAAATCTTTCAATCAACTTCAGTCCTGATCAAAAATACCAAATATTCAATTATTTTCGGGATTTTAACCCTTTAACTGCCAGTTTGAAAACATGAATTCGCGTTTTCTATGAAAAACATGCACAAAAAGGCAGTTATTTTCCATATAATAAATGTTGGGGGGGTCGGCTTTTTTTTTATCACAGTCTTGGATATGTCAAAGATTAGCAACAACATTTATTTTTGGTGGATTATTAGTTTTTGCACAGAATCAGATTAAACAAAAAACTCACACATTAGCCACTCGTGTCCCATCCACTCCCATTATAGCCACATATTTTGATCTCTCCGCCATACCGGTATATAATCATGCATTTTGTAATGTAAGGGTTTTATATTGGAGGAAAATAGTTAAATGTGTCCCTTTTACTGTATATCACCAGATGTGACATTTTACCATTGAATTATATGACCTATAAAAACACTGAAGTAATACTATTTTCAACTTTCTCTGAAATCATTTTTAAATCAGCATCAGATGTATCAATGTTAACATTTATTTTCCAAACAGCAAACGGCAATCAACATTCATGAACAAATCAAACAGTCAAAACAGAACAATGATATGTATGAGTGTGTGTTGAAGAAAATGAGAGATGGATGAAGATAGAGCAAGTATGTGTGTTAGAGAGGGAGTAAGATAGATGGAAATAACAAATAATGTATGTGTGTGTGTGTGTGTGTGTGCGTGTGCGTGTGCGTGTGCGTGTGCGAGAGAAAGAGATCAGTTCATCCAGCAGAACCTGCAGCAGGGGATTTGGTGCTCTCTGCAGGTGAACTTTTCACACCTGATGCAAGTGGTTGCACTTTTCTTTTTTTTCCCAGTGCACATCCAGCACAGTCCCCTCTTTTTTGTGGAGCCGCTTGCGGTTGTGCCGGTGTCAGGGGCAGCTTCCGAGGCCTGTATGTCCGCCACTATGGTAACAGCAGCCGGTGTACGAGGTGGATGCTTTCTCCGCATGATTTTTGCAGACACCAGAGATCTCCCCAACTCCTCTAAGAAAAGCCTCCTCCTGAAGGACTTGGCTTGCTTCCAGGAGGGATCCACAGCAGTAAAAAGCACAAATGCGTTGAAGGCAGAGACATCTATCATGTTGTGGAAGAGGACCTGTGGCCACAGATGGGTCATCCTCCTGCAGCTGTAGGAGCCCACAACCTACAAAAGACCAATACAAAATTAATACAAATATACTTTTAAATTATTAACAACTGTATCATGTATTATTTATATACTGGTAATGCCTCCATACCTTGTCTAGGTTGTCGACAGCTCCCTTGCAGTGGTTGTAGTCTGCAATGATCACAGGTTTCCTTTTCTCCTCCTCTGTCACAGCTGGGTCCCTGTGTTTGCTGCTGAGGAGGAGCAGGTTTCTCCCCCGTTTGGGAATGTAGCTCACCGCTGTGGTGTTCTTGGTAAAACCAAAAAGAGAGGAGAGGGCAGCTCTTTGCCTCACCTGCAGGAGTTTGGATGGAAGCTCAGGCTTATTTCTTCGGATGGTTCCGACCAGGGCCACTTTCCTCTTTAGTAGCTCCTGCACAAGTGCATATGACGTGAACAAATTGTCACAAGCCACAGTGATGGAGCCCCTCTGTCATTTCCAGGACGACACGCTTTCCCTGGCCCACCTCGGCAGCACTGCCAGCAGCTTTACCAGTGTAAATCTGGCACTTCCAGGCATAGGAGGTTTCAACGTCAGCGGTGACCCAGATTTTTAGCCCATACTTTGCTGGCTTGCTTGGTATGTATTGCCGGAATTTGCAGCGGCCTCTGAAGGGGACAAGCTGCTCATCCACACACACATCTTCACCAGGGTTGAAAAGCATCGGAAGGCGATGTGTCCACTTCTCCCAGAGAGAGCGGATGGGGGCAAGCTTGTCCTCTCTGTGACGGGAAGGTCTCCCAGAGGCTGCGGGTGGATTCGCCCTTCGATTTGTACACTCCAGCCAAAATCAGGAGACCGATGTATGCACGAATATCTGTGGCATCCACATCACTCCAGTTTGCCACCGAACGTCCCCCCTGCAAGTTTGTCATGTCAACAATACTACTGATGATCTCAGCAGTGTAACATAAATTGAAAGAGGATTCCACGTCATCAATTCTTGTAATGGCATAATGCGTGGGCCCTGGAACCAAACCTCTGGCAGCAGGAATGTAGCGCAGCGTGTCGTTGTTAGAGCGAGACCAGATTTCACAATTTTTTGATGTCCACCCACTGCCAGAATCTTCTGTTTCCTCTGCAGTTTCAGTGGAAGGGTCAGAAGAAGAAGGATCAGACTCCACTACAAACTCCACATCAGATTCTTCTTCTGAGGTTGTTTCTGATTCAGAAGAAGAGTCAAGCAGCTCGCTGGAGGTTGCCGGCTGCATCACCATATCCCTAGCTTCTTCCACAGAGAAGCGCCTCTTCATCTTACTCGCTTGTTGCGTATCACAGGAATGAAACGACCAGCCAGCCAAACTACACATATTTATGGATCTGGCTTTGCAGTGAAGTAAACAGATATGGTTCTAAACTGTATTGAAGTAAACATGTATTATTTTGAATTGTATTTTAGTGAACATGTATTGTTTGAACTGTCTTAAGTAATCACATATATAGATATTGTATTCTCACTTACAACTCACTGACCCAGAGATCCTGTTACACACACATACACCTCCTTCCACCTAAAATGGAATCACACATGACAATTACTAATAAACATAAAATGGAGAGCCAATACAAAGCATTTGTTTGTTAACAACTATAATTCATATGAAGTCCACAGCAATATAGTGTCCATCTTCGGGGCTTCTGACCCTTAGTGGGGTGAATGTGTATTAACACATGAGTCTGTGTGTGTAAATGTGCTTGTGTGGTGCAAGAGGGGAAGGGGGCTAGAGCTCGTTTTGGGACTCGACCAGCAGTACCAGCTTCGTGATAGGTTGACGGAGTGTGCTGGTTTTTGACTGTACTTCCACATGTCGTACAAAACCTCTCGAGTCTGGCAAGACTTGCGTTATTCGTCCCATGAGCCAGGAATGTCTTGGAGCATTTTCGTCGACAATAAGGACAATGTCCCCGGTTGCAAAATTCCTCCTTTTCCTGTTCCACTTTTGCCTTATTTGGAGTTCCGGTAGGTATTCTTTGGTCCATCGCTTCCAAAATAAGTTGGCCATGTACTGAATTTGGCGCCATCTTCTCTTCCCGTGGCAGTCGCTCGGATTGAAGACACCAGGCGGAAGAAATGGTTTTGATTTAAGCAGCAAAAGGTGATTTGGAGTGAGGGGCTCTAAATCTCCAGGGTCGTTGGAAACAGTCGTTATGGGTCGATCATTTATGATCGCCTCTACCTCGCAGAAAAGTGTGGCAAGTCCTTCCTCGTCAAGCTTTTGTTCTTGCGTGAGGGCACTGAGAATGCGTCTGACGGTTCTGATTTGTCTTTCCCAGATTCCTCCGTGGTGGGAGCCTGCTGGTGGGTTAAATATCCAGTTTATTTCCTCTTTAAGAAGCTTGTTCTGAATTTGTGTGTGGTTTATCTCTTGTATTGCTTCTTTTAGTTCACGTTCAGCTCTAACCAAGTTGGTTCCGTTGTCTGACCTCATGACCTTGACAGGGCCTCTTCTTGCAATGAATCTCCTGATGGCATTAATGCAAGAGTCAGAGTTGAGACTGTGCGCAAGTTCAAGGTGAACTGCTCTGATGTTTAGACAGGTAAAAATTACACCGTATCTTTTAACTGTGGCTCTTCTCTGTTTCAACTCAAATGGGCTAAAGAAATCCACACCCACGTTTGTGAAGGGCGGATCATCAGGGGTAACTCTTTCTTCCGGCAAGTCTGCCATGAATTGCTGACTTTTTACACCACTGAGTTTCCTGCAGGTTACACATTTAGAGAGGATTTTTCGGATGGCAGAATTTCCTCCAGGAATCCAATATTTCTGCCTTAAACGTGACAGAGTATGAGTCCTTCCACTGTGCCCTATGTTCTCATGGACATGTCTGATGAGGAGTTGAGTCACATGATTGTTTGCAGGTAAGATAATTGGGCTTTTGGATTCGGCTGGCATTGCGGATTTCGCTAACCTTCCGTCAACTTTTACCAAGTTGTTCTGAAGAAAGGGTGCTAGTTTGTGAAGATGACTGCTCCTTTTTACTGCAAGTCCTTTCTTTAGCGCAGTTATCTCATCCTTAAATGAAGCGGACTGACAAAACTGAATTATGGCAGCTTCTGCTTCCTCCAAGTTTTCAACAGTGAGAGGTCCTTTTTCATGTTTTGCTCTCTTTTCCTTCAAATCCATTTTTGGCCTCGCCATCAGAGTGGATTTTATGCGTAGCATCCAGGCCACAGCTTTTTGCAGGCGATGCCAGTGGGAATAGTAAGTGAGCAACTTGTTCACTGTAACAGAGCTTTCTTCCATGGGGGTGACACTTACTGCAAAGACTTTCACTTCAGGGTCGCTGGCTGTTAGAGTCAAATCTGGAGATTTAGGCCATTGATGCTCAGGGAGACTGAGGAACTCTGGTCCCCTTAACCAGGTTTCATCTCTCAGAAAGCGACTTACAGAGATTCCCCTTGAAACACAGTCAGCTGGATTCAGGCAACCATTAACATACCTCCATTGGGAAGTCTCTGAAGCAGATCGAATGACTGTGACTCTGTTGGCGACGAAGGTGTGGAATCTTGTTGTTTCATTTTGTATGTACTTCAGCACAGACGTGCTGTCAGTCCAAAACACGGATGGCTGGAGTTTAAGCTCTAACTCTTCCTGCAGCATTCGGTCCATCTGGACGGCTACAGTGGCAGCGGTAAGCTCCAACCTTGGGATGGTCACAGGTTTGAGTGGAACTACTCTGGCCTTACCCATGATAAAGGAACAATGAACTGCGTTTGCTTTGTTCATTAGGCGAAGGTAAGACACCGTTCCGTAACCACTTTCACTAGCATCTCCAAAGTGGTGAAGCTGAGCTGAGACTGGATTTCCAAAGTTGAGTGGTGTGATGCATCTTTTGACTTTGAAGTCTCTCAGTAATTGCAAGTGGTGGAGCCAGCTCAACCACTGTTCCTTAGATTCTTCAGGAATATTTTCGTCCCATCCTAGCCTTATTCCTGTTAATTTTTGCAAGATTTGCTTTGCAGGGAGGATCACAGGGGACAACATACCCAGCGGATCAAATATAGAGCTCACGACTGACAGAATACCTCTCCTGGTAAGTGGTTTATCCTGAGGATTGAATTTGAAATGGAATGAGTCCGTTTCAGTGCACCACTGAACTCCGAGAGCTCTTTCAACAGGCAGGGTACTTTTATCCAGATCCTTGATTTCCTTTGATCTACTTTCCTCAGGTATTATTTGTAGTAGAGCTCTGCTGTTGCTTACCCATTTGTTTAACTTAAAACCACCCTTACTGCACAGGGTTTTAAGTTCGTGAGCGATTATCACTGCCTTCCTCTCATCTTCCATTGATTTTAGGCAATCGTCCACATAAAAATGTCTTAGCATCGAAGAGACTGCCTCTGGGCTAAAGTCATCCACATTGTCTCTTGCACACTGTTGTAGGGCAAAGTTGGCACAACTAGGCGAGGATGTTGCTCCAAAGATGTGTACAACCATTTGGTACTCTTCTAGCTCACTACTGAGATCTCCATCGGGCCACCACAAGAATGTGAGAAGATCCGAGTCTTCCTCTGGCACCTTGACCTGATGGAACATGGCTTCAATATCTGCCATGAATGCAATGTTCTTCTGCCGGAATCTTGTAAGGACACCAATAAGACTGTTGGTTAAATCTGGGCCTTGGAGAAGACGTGCATTCAGAGATGTGCCCTGGTAAGTTGCACCGCAATGTTTTAGCTGACTCCTCTCTATTCATTGTTCGTAGGAGTATCTCCGTGTTGCGTCCAGTCACTTGAAGCTGCTGTAGAATGGACTCTGTGCAAAAGGTAGCCGTACTACCTGGGTCCAGAAAGGCGTATGTTGTTATGATGGTATTACCCTTTTTTGTTTTCACCTTCACGGGAACGATAGCCAGGGTGCCTTCAGGCTCACTGGCCCCAATATCCTCCTCCCGTGAATCATCTTTATCCATATCCACTAAAGCATTTGCAACAGTCTTTACCTTTCCTTTGCTCCACTCTATATTACTGAAATGCAAAAGAGTGGGGTGTGTGAGATTGCACTCTTTGCAGGTATGTCTTTGTTTGCATCCTTTACTCATGTGGCCCTTTTCCAAACATCCAAAGCAAAGTCCTTTGCCTCTGAGGAATTCCAACTTCTCTTTGTGGGTGTTTTTGAGAATCTGATTGCAAGCAGAAAGATGATGTTCTCCTTTACAGTAGATGCATCGGTTTGATTGGGATGTGTCACTGTGTCGGTTACTGTTTTCTTTCTGAAGTATTGGGGATACACTAGTGGCGAAACCACTTTTGTATAATTCTGGAGATCTCTGTTTGAACCTTGTGTTGGGAGTAGCAGGAACGAATGTGTAGCTTGTTTTAGCTGATGTATTTGGAATTTCCTTTAAGTTTCCGAACACTGGATGAGAAAGGATTCTAGCATGATGGTCGACAAACTTCACTAGATCTTTAAACTGAACTCTTCTTTTGTTTCTATCTTGTATATCGCAAGCTTTAGCCCTCCAGTTTTCTCTCAGCTTATATGGGAGTTTAGAAAGAACAGCTCGCATGTTGATTGGGTGATCCATTTCCTCCATGTATTCCACACTATCCATTGTATTGAGACATCCATTAAGAAACACGGCAAAGGCTTTTAAAGATTGTGGATCCTCAGGTTTAATAGATGGCCAATTGAGAGCCTTGTCGATGTAGGCTGTCGCGATAAGATATTCATCTCCATAATGATGCTTCAACAACCTTTTCGCTTCCATGTATCCTTTGTCAGATTGCATATATTGGCAACTGCGCACAAGCTCTCTTGATTGGCCAATAGTGCATTGCTACAAAAAGTAAAGCCTGTCCTTACTGATTTCTGTTTTCTCTTCAATACCATGCTCAAATGCTCTTATGAAGGACCGATAATCCAGAGGGTTTCCGTTGAAGGTAGGAATGTTGAGTGGGGGTAATGAAGAAAGTTTCTGTTGCTTTACCATTGTTTCTGTTATTATGGTCTGTTTTTCCATGATGCTTATCAAGCTGTTCATATTGCCCTCTCCCGTGCTAGAAGACGTGCTGGATGAAGTTGAACTTTCGGGACGTTGTGGTATGAATTGTGTTTCACTATTAACGGCATTTGCAGTTTTATTGATGTTTGGTTTATGCTTGTTGGCATTCAAATGAGCATTTTCTTGCTCTGAGTTATCCCAATATTCATTCATTCTGTCTCCTGCTTGGTACATGCCTGCGTGAGAATCCTCCATTCCTTTGATTACACTTCATTTCGCAGTGTTTGCTGCAATATCTGTTTCAAGTTCCAGCTGTTCCTTTCTTGCCTTCAAACCAGCTTCCTCCCTTTCCAGTGCTTGCTTCTGAGTCAGCCTAGCAGCTCGTGCTAACAATTCTGCATTTCGACTTTCCAATTTTATTTTAGCAGATGTGATAGAAGACCGAGAAGATCTCCTTGAACTTTGTGAATGAACACTCGTTACGTTTGAAATACTGTCCTGAGGTGCAACACTCATATGTCCTTTTATTTTGGTCTGGTCCACATTGGACACAGGAGCATCAGCGATCCAGTTTAAGACCTCCTGAGTAAACTCTTCCAAGGCAGCTGCTTTGGGGTTGTACCATTCATCCTGATCCCTTTCCACCTCTTTCTCCTCCTCTGTGGACATTAAAGCTTGAACAGAATCATTTAACTGTTCCATTTCCTTGCGTAGTTGTGTAAACTCACTTTCCATTTTCGACTTAACCAGTTCCACATTGCAGACATTTTCCATTAATTGTCTGATTTCATTTCTTTTCCTTGTCAATGCACCCAATTTTGCACTCCTTGATGATTTCAGTCGTTTGAGCCTTTCCATATACACACAGTCAATGTCACTTTCCAAGCTTTCCAAGTCTGCCATTTTTGTTCAAGACGACACATTTATTCCTTTTGAATTTTACTTCATTGTTTATGGACTTTCATTGTCTTGCCTTGATTTCCATTGCGTTTTGTACCGTTTGCCGCGAGTTGAGACGTTTCCAACAGTCCTTGAACGCTCCACAGCAGTGACGCGTTACATACGTAGTTCTTGTTTTCAAAACAAATATTTCCACGGACCAGCGCTCATCAAGCTGGGTTTTTTGACGAATATAAGAGCCATCTTTCCACCTTTAAGCTCTTTTCTGCTCTTTGGTTTTAGCGCCTGGCCGACGCGCTCACACATCACTCAGAGATATATTGTTCGTTTTTGGTACATTTATTTCCATGTTCGTTCTCTTCTTCAAACACAAAGGAAGGTATCTTACCAGACAATATTGAAACAGTTTTCTTCACTTAAATAAACAAATCATATCTTCTCTGCAGTGCAATGCAGACTTCCAACTAACCATTTGGAACGACCGAATCTCATCACAACTCTTGCTGTGGGGTTAATCAGGCTCATTAAACGTGACGATAAAGAGATTTTGTTGACTGGGTTCCGACTCCTTGCCTGAAGCCGCAGCCGCCGTAAGGGGGTTGTAGAAGCTTGCTTCAGGAAGTCACGCTATCTGTTGAAATATACATCGCACAATAAAAATCTGCCTGACTGTACGGGGATAAATATGTAAAACTGCAAACATAATTTAAGAACACCACTCTGTACACAGTACATACTTAGAAAAGAAGTAGTACACGGAGATAGAACTCAGATAGTACGTCAAATCTGTGTAATAATTGAGAGAAAACAGCAATAGGAGAGTTGTGTGGACAAGTGTGCTGAGTTGCACCAGAGAGGGGAAGCTCATTCGTGGTCAGCTGCTGCCCTCTGGTGGCGAACAGGGTGTGTAACAATATTTGATAAAAATATATTAAATAAATACAAGTGAACACATATCAACCTAATCAGATAATAGAAACGAAGTCAATCATGGAAGGAGAGTTTGAAAAGAGTGATATAGGCGTTCCAATTTCCGGAAGCAGTGGGGGCAGACAGAGAGATTGATCGTTAGTGGGATCAAACTGGGGGACCGGAAGAAGGCTGATATGTAATGACTGATATATAAGTAATAATAATATATAATATATAACTGATATTTAATAACTGATATATAAGGCTCGATATTTCTGAAAATGAGAACACCGTTAACGGCATTCTATTTCAGAAAAAGGGGGGATGTAGGTCAATACTGATGTACATAAGTATCACACTGGACAGAGTTGACAGTTCCAAATGCTCGTCATGAAGTCCACTGACTTGCTGCCCGCCATAACAGATGACACTCTTAAAGAAGCACAGGAAGCAGGCTCTTTACTGCTTTGCAAGAAATATAGTACTCAGAGAGATGTGCTTTTCCAGACACTGAAGAAAGCAAAATTCCATGACTTGTCGCTATCAGGACTGTTAGGAAAAAACATCAGGCAATATGTATGTGAGATTATTACGTTTTTAAGAGAAATTGATACATTTAAAATAATCTAGAGTTTTGGTTTTGGTTTTGTTTTGTTTTGTTTGGTGTTTTCTGCATAGTCTCTTGTCCACACTCCAGTCCAGTTGGTGGCGGTAATGCACCTACAAGTTGGTTTGCAAACCGCCAATAAACACTAGAGAAGAAGAAGAAGGCGGCTCCCCACAGGATAAATCAATATGGTTAGACAGGGAACTACCAAGAAGGACGGGATATGGCTCTCCCCAGATGGGAGACCTGTCCTGCCCCCAGGGTGGATAAGATCCATGCTTAAAGAAGCTCAGCAAGGCATGTGATGAAACAGGCAACTGGTTAGATGCACTACCCCTAGCTCATATGTCAATCAGAAGCTCTATTAACCGAGGGACAGGTTTCTCCCCTTTTTAGTTGACCCACGGCCATCAGTTCCCAGGCCCCGGAGCCTTGAGCGTAGGAAAGAAAGTAGAGGTCATGAGTTCAAAACCATATTTCCAGCAACTTAAGGGCTTGGTATGAGACTTCTCCACACAGGCTGCTGACGCCAAAGGGGGACCCGAGAAACACGAGGCCAACACAGCAGAGTTCGTCTGGCTGAAAGTCATCAGGCCTAAGTGGCTCAACCCCAGGTTTTCCAGCCCCTACCGAGTGACCCAAAGGACCTCCCATGCCGTCCGCCTAGAAGGAAAGGGAGACAACTGGTACCACTGGAGCCAGTGTGCGGTCGGGAAAACACCTGCGAGGACCCTAGACGACATCAGGACAGATCTGGCCCTCGTCAAGCAAGTCGACCCAGAAGGCGTCATCAGCGGACCGGAGGAGGAGGATCGGGAGGACATCTCGCCAGCAGTCGACCCAGGAGGCGCCATCAGCGGACTGGAGGAGGAGCATCGGGAAGACATCTCTCCAGCATCGACCCGGAAGCCGCCATCAGCGGGCCGGAGGAGGAGGATCGGGAAGACATCTCTCCAGCATCGACCCGGAAGCCGCCATCAGCGGGCCGGAGGAGGAGAATCCTATCTAGCAGGCAGCCCAGAAGCCGCCGTCAGCGGGCTGGGGGGACAAAGACACGGCAAACCAAGACGGCACAGGGAACTCCACTTCCCGCTGAAACAGGTTGATATAGCCGGTGTGGAACTTTGTTTTAAACAATCAATTTTTTGAGGAACTTTGGACTTTGCTTTATTATCCCATAATTTAAGGGATTTGTATATTTTTTGCCCATTGTTTAAGGGATTTGTTTATTTTTATTCTACAGAACTATGTGTTAAAGGTTCCAGGAAATGTTGAAGGGTTATTTTGGGGCAGACACAGGAATCTCTCTTCAGACTCCGAGCAACACGAGTACCTTTCAGAGGCGCTTAGAAGACCTCCGTGAGATAGGTAATAAAACCCGGGTATCTCCCTCACCCCTGCTAACTTGGATCAGTTGGTGGAAGACTACTGATATATGTGGGAACCCGCATTTACCATTTAAAACCTATAGCCCAAAATCAATCACTAACCAAGTTGGGAGTAACTCCTGTTTTACTTTCCAAATAGGCCCTTTTATCATTACTCAACATCTGGACGAGGGTAGATGTATATTTAAATACTCCTCGTATTCAAGAGGGTTTTGGCATATCTGGGTCTCAATCTCCCTCAGGGGGCACGTTTTGTATTCTGGGGAACCAAGGTACGATCGCATTGACCATTGGTAATATACGGTTTAAAGATACCAGAAGAATTGGAGCTAACAGCATAATTATGTACGGGCACTGGAGAATGGTAGCGGGCCTGGGCCTCCTACTTAACGATAATTTTCATTGTCTGTAAAACTAATGATGTGCTTTCTCCAACTCCCGCCCCAGAGGAAGAGATAGTAAGGACCAAAAGAGGGACTAGAGTAGCGAGCCTTATGTCCCCAAAAAGAACCTTCACTCTCCAAGAAGGTAGCGACGGAATAGTGGACATAGATCTGTGCGCAATCGCCCCATGTTCCAACTCTGACAAATCCAGAGCCGTATAATAGAAGAGTTACGACATCTCCGTTCACTCCAATGGACCAGTTTTTTTACAGCAATGGCGGATCGTGGAGCCGTCAATAGTTCCCCGGAAGTTAGCTTGCCGCTGACTTCCGGGGGACTATTGACTCGAGAGGCTCCACGATCTGTAACTGGCAGCAGAGTTGCAGCGTTCGTGATGGACTTTTAAAGGTAAGAAGACGTTTAACGATTTATATTGCGGATATTATCAGCACATCTGAGTCAAATGTAACATGTATATTAAAGGATGTTAGTGGATTATCCCATAATCTACTGATTCAGGGAACGTTTACAGATAACAGATTAGGCTAGGATACCGGATAAAGTTAGCAACACACGTGAACCATGAACAGCCTATTAATCCGTTCTCCTAATGTTATTTCATCCAACGTTGTGGAATTAGAGAAAACGGGCTTCTAAACGTCATTTTTTTTGTGGGGTGGAGGAATATAGTATTAGTTAAATATAACATTGGGGCACGTGTGATTGTAATGAGTGGAGGTGGAGAAATTACGATCTCCATTTTGGAGTAGGCCTTCAAACTAGTATAATAAAGTTAACGTTACACAATAATAAGGAAGAGAGCTATTTGTGTGATACATCGCTATTGATATGAATTTAGAGTGCATATTTGAGACTTCCAAACAGTAAACAAAAACGTAATTTATGGGTGAGTGTTTTTAGTGTATTCTGTTGATTATTACCCGTCTGTATTATGTTGCAGCTCAGCTGATTTTGAAATGATGGCAAAGTGAGAGTGAAAACACAAGGTACATGTAATACTACTGTTGTATATAAGTAAGCATACTAAACATGTGTTATATCACTGTATTATATAAGTAATCTTGTTAGTGTATATTAGTAACCTACTGTATGGCAGGTGGAGGAGCAGTGATGTTACAGGTGGAGG